>OZ025242.1:57922859-57952859 GCA_964019155.1 Osedax fenrisi
CTATATTATTAAAAAATAAGGCATTCTAAAAATTGTATTTTTAATTTCTATATTTGTTATCAAATATTCATTAAGTTATAAGCCTATATCTAGAGGTCATATAAGTTCCTAATACGGACACTCTAAATGTCTTAATACGGACACCCTATAACCAATCAGCGCGCAGCGTATGAACAATTCTGATTTTCATAAAAATCGCGTGCGTTATAATATTAATACCACCAATAAAGCTAATTATAAAAAATTATTATTTAGATACTTAAATTGTATTATTAATTAAAAAATATTAAAAATAAATAAATTATTAACTAATTAAATTACAATATATTATTTATAAAATTAATTATAAATAACGTAATTGTAATTTGTCTGATTGATTCATCAATAATATATAGTTTATCTAGTGGTATATAGGGTGTCCATATTATAACACAGGGTGTCCGTATTCGGACATGGGTACCGAATATGGACACCACCGTTATCTATGGAATTAAAAGATTAAATAAAATTTTAAAATTACAATAATATCTATAATCATATAATATTAATATATTGTAATTTTTGAATACAAATAATGAGTCATACAAATTTAAGACCATTTATTGTTAAAGTATCCGTATTATGTTACTTTCCCCTACATATTTCTATATTAATATTTCACTGCCGTGTTCCATTACACATCATATTATGTAATACATATATATCATACCTATTATGTAATAACTATATACATATTGCGTCACATATATATAAAGTATAACAATCATGCAGTTGACATTATTGTTATACACTTTATATATGTGACGCAATACGTATATATGTATTACGTAATATGATGTGTAATGGAACGCGGCAGTGAAATATTAATATAGAAATATGTATAGAGAATTTTAAGGGATACCGAAGATTAACGCTAGGGGTGGGTAATAAATAGAATTATTCAAGACATGATACTTTATTATATATTAGATATAATACTATATCATACATTATTATATATGTATAGTACTTATCCCACTTATATATATATATATATATATATATGCATGCATTATATATATATATATATATATATATATATATATATATATATATATATATATATATATATATATATAGTTATATGTATACACAAATGTAATAATGAGATCTATCATTTATGTTTTAATAATAATACATATAATGAATACGTATATATAAATAATTTATAACATAATTTGAAAATAGAAATAATAGGAATGTTAGTTTAGTGAACGAGAACACAAATAATAAATAATATAATAATATCAAAGATAACTAATAATACATTCTTTGAGATTTCTTCCGACAATTTCTATAGATGAAACAAGTATTATAAGGATATAGCCTTACCATTCCAGTATATGCTCCCTACTAACGTATAGCTGGAGTATATCGAAAATATATTTTGATTTATCTATAGATAGTAAAAACTATAGCCAGCCTGAAATTGTGGTGAGAAAGTGCTTTGCTGGAAGACGATTTTGATTATAAATCAGTCCGGTATGTCAGACAATATGTAATATATAAGGAAACTAATCGCTTTCACTGATTCTACTTAGACATTGTCTATATATAAACTGATTTCATTTATTCATTCACACACACACATACATATATATATATATATATATATATATATATATATATATATATATATATATATATATATATATATATTAAATTACTCCATTTCTCGAACTCTCAATTATTATAGAATATAGTAGTTTCCATATTGTTATTGTATATATATTTTATTTTATTTCGATGGAGTCCTTTCATCCCATCCAGGATCTTAGATGAAGTTTTCATGGCCGCTCTCATGTTAAGGCATCCGTGGTTTTAACGAGAGCCGATACTTTATATATACACAATAATATAAGATCACTTCTAAATATTATATATATATATATATATATATATATATATATATATATATATATATATGTGTACACATATATGTATGTAAATATATGTAATATTAATGTATAATAATATTACAAAAATCATTATTTTGCCTATAAATTAGTTATTTAAATTTTCAAATGTTGTCTTATCCTCAAAACACAATCCATCATAATTATTTACCAGTTCTCTCTAAACACTAGTGGCTGATATACGGCAGCACCGGCGTAATTACCATAACAAATGTATTGTGTACGTATAGTGTGGAATGCTTGTGATGGATCTTAACGTTTCCCTATCTATTGTCTTACTACATACGTCTAGTGAACTGACGGCTTTGAGAAGTAAAACCTGTATATATATATATATATATATTTATGTATTCATAATATACGGTATTATGCTATAGTATATTATCTATAAACTATTTGATTATTTATTATTAATGTCTAAAAACACCAGAATGCAGTAAATCTTAACATGCATGTGGTAAATACCTTGGTAATATTATAAAATGAAAGCTTACTTATAATAATAAAACATATAATTATTACTAATATATATATATATATATATATATATATATATATATATTATAATATAATGGGTATACCCATCGGAATAATAATGTACATTAATTTCTAATTGTAAAGCATTAGTTCGGATATTAGCAATACCTCCTATAACCAACAGAGGTTATAGGAGGTCTTTGTATTAGTGTTATGTGTTTAAATCCACACTTAATCGCTAATTACACATTCTATATACGTCTATATAGGTTGTATATACGTAGAATATACCCTATACGGTATCTTCTACGTATAAGGTATACCCACGTAGGTTGTGTGATGCAGTTATATCAAGGTCTACACTATTGATCATACACGTAGGTGGTCTTATATAATGGTGGCCTATGTCATATATATATATATCATATATATATCATATATATATATATATATATATATATATATATATATATATATATATATATATATATATGTGATTTATATATATTTATAAATATAATCATTATTCATTCATTATTCATTCAATAAAACCTTCATGTGTATACACACTACATATCATTGTCGTTATATAATTTGCATTTGTTTATTATATTCATAATATTTCATAGAAATGTTATATAAATTAATTAATAATATATTATTTATAAGATACATGTATATATATACTTAATATAATAATAATAATATTTATCTTATAAGATATTTTCATAAATATTCCAATCAGTATAATGAAGATATATAAAGAAATCTACATTTTATTCGTTTATGTTCCTTTTTATTGTTTTATTTTGTTTTTACTTTCGACACTTGATTTATTTGGCACAAAGTGTCGTTTGAATAAATTAAATTAAATAAAATTAAATTTAGAAACTAATATATTCAGTTCAACTGAACAAACTAAATATTTGATTAACTCAGTATATTATTGTTGCGCATGTCAATATGATATAGGGTATACGGGTATAATATGGTGGGTTAACAATATATATATATATATATATATATATATATATATATATTGACATATGTCAACAACTAAGATAGTTATCAAATAATTATAGGTAACATAAGGTAATATATAGACACTTAAATTCTAAAAATGATAGTATAAATCATTTATTTATATCAATATATAATACCTACCTAATTATAAAAAATCAAGTGTTCGTAATATTTAAATATTACATAAAAGATAGTTATCACAACAAAACGTTATTTAGGTTACATTATTTTCCAGATAATTTATCGTAACATTTTAATATTTTTACTTATATTTGTGTTTAATTTAATATATTATATAAAATATATATAAATATTATAAAACATTGAATTTAAGTCATCTATTGTGGCCAGGAATATAGTAATATATTACACAGAATACCTACAGTATTTCATATAAATATACACGGACATTTTTGTTTCAATAGATATGAACTAAATAATAACAATATAATTGTAAAACCCTTATAGCTAATATTTAGAAATAAGTATTTTAGTAATATATATATATATATATATATTAGGTATATTTATGATATACAAAATGTATTATAAATAGAATAAATAGTTATAAAACATATTTTAATATAGCACACACTCGATGTAAACATGTCTAAATATGATGATATAATACTAGATAAAGGTCTAATAATAGATATATACACACTAACCTGTTCTAACTTATGTACACTAAAACGAATATAAAAAAATGGCTACTATTTTAGGGTAAGATAAGAAAAGATTATTATTTCGTATAACTATATTTACATGACAGTGATGCTTTTATAATAATTACAACAAAGATAATAAATATTATATAGTGTGTAATACACAATATATATATATATATATATATATATATATATATATATATATATTGATTGATTTATTGAAAGTTTATTTAAACACTTAAATAAATCATAAATGATTTCTCAAAAGTGTATATATAGAATACAAATAATAGATTAGGTAAAACAATTAATAACCATTAATAATAATAAAATAAAATAGAATAAACCGTACATAAATTAATAAATAAAATAATAATGACAAACAATATTAGTATTACAGGTTGCCATCTGATATAAATTGTTGTATATATTTCATGAATTTTTATGCGATTTTATGGATCTAATATAGGGTGGGAGTGAATTCCATAGTTTTGGACCAATATAACTCAGTGCCCGAGTATTCATTGTTGAGGGATGGAGAATAGGAGTAGATAGAAGATGAGATGCATAGTTTCTAAGAGATGGAAGGGAAGATCTTTGTACTAGAGAAGCAGAAATATAGGAGGGGCAATTCGAAGAGTATATTGAGGAATGAACAATAGATATTATGCGATAAGCAGAGCGTTTGTTAAATATATATTTATAATGATAGATTACTGATATTTAGTTATAAATTAAATATATATCACAGGCTGTATTCACCTACATGCCACACACACACAAACAAACACACACATACACATATACATACATATATAACCTAATATTGCTTACATATATGCATACAATATCAAATATATGTAATATTGTGTTCTACGGAGATAAAGCCATATACCATGACACATTATAAATAACAAAAATACAAGTACATTTAAAGTAAACACACACACAGACATACATACAAACATACACATACACATACATACGCACACACATACACACATATACACGTATATATAACATATAAGTGAATAGCACGTAATTATGTTCTCCTTTCTCCTTAGGTTGCTCCTTAGGTTTGCTACCCATTTAAACACTGTAACCCTTTAATCGTTATAGAGCTAATCATGGGACCAGTAACATATAACCTATAAACATACCTATACGATATATACTATTAGTAATATGATTGTATTAAAATGGAATATTTATGTAAAAAATATATAGTATAGTTCTATCTATATGCATAGGACATTGAAACACAGTTAAACATTGATTTATATTTTATAATTTATAATTTATATATAATAATTATGTTTTTACTCTAGATATATATATATATATATATATATATCTATTCCATTCGTGCGCTGTCATTCACCGTGAACGGTCGCGTTTCACATTCATATACATTAATTCCGTTTTTATATAACAGTCTTAACTGGCTGAATTAGATCCTTGTTTAATACAACTTTACGTATAGATTCTATACGCCCTAATGGATCAACCCAATGAAGGATATTGCATAACCTGTTGTAAGCAGTTCAAGGGTACTCGTGGACTTGCTATTCATCGTCGACGTATGCATGCACATGCATACCATATTTAGTACACAGATACAATATTAAACAACATCACGTCCCAGTCGAGACAGCGATGGTCTGAAGGCGTCTCGAGAAAGCTTGCGTTAATCGAAATTGATATACTTTCCAAAAAAAGTGACTCGAAGAGGTTTCCAATCAATAAGGAGATAGCGGAGAAGTTTACTGAGAGGTCTCTACAGGCTATCACAACTCATCGGTCATCTGCGAAGTACAAATCTCTGGTTCGATCACTCCAGACATACGTTAATATAAATCATATTGTACAGCCTGTTTTGCACATAGACAATCTACTAACTAACAATCCCAATAACGATACTGAAGATACATACGATACTTATAACATTACTGATACTAACAGTAGTACTAACTATGACTCTAACGACACTCTGCCCATACATTTAGATACAACACATTTATCAGATTACATTGACAATATACAAACTAACATTTTACATAATAACAACATTCATATAAACACTATTAAAGACACGCAACCATGCGAAACGATTAATTATAATGTCTCGAATAGCTATTGTTATGATTTATCTACAGGTCCTAGATCACAAAACAATATTGATTTAACTAATAAAACAAATATTTTACAATATATCTTAGATTTACACCCTAGCAAATATATATTACCTAGTTTACAATTAAATATACAGAATTTTAATTTCGACAATAATCAAAATCTAATAGACCTAGATTATGAACAATTAATTAATTCATCTATAGTTCAATCTAAAAAAAACCCAAAAATATTACGTAACAATATTATTTCTAACATTACACAATGTAATGATCATATAGGCGTGCAATAAAATAGAAATGTTAAGCGTAAACAAAAGTGTTTATTATTTGCTAAAACGCAACAAATTTATTCTAAAAATAGATCCAGGCTCGCTAAATCTATTTTCGACGGCGAAGATATTACAAAAGAAATTAAAGAAATGCCAATCGATTTACAATTTAAATATTGGAGTGAGTTAATAAGTAAGCCATATATTCCATTCAACCACTCATTTGTTAATAATAGTAATGCATATATACATCCAATTACGATAAACGAAGTAAAGTCATGTTACAGCACATTACACGACGGCGCCTCGGGAATAGATGGTCTTAAAAAATGCGATATAACTAAAATTGGTCTAAATAATATAACAGCTCGCTTTAATATTTATCTCATATCATCTACTGCACCTTCCGCATTTAAACTAGGCCTAACTACTTTAATCCCTAAAACTAAGCACAGTACTGAGCCGTCCCATTATCGTCCGATAACTATGTCATCGATATTCTGTAGACTTTTCCATAAAATGTTGGCACGCAGAATTGAAAACACAATTAGTCTTAATCCACGGCAAAAAGCTTTTGTTCGACGTGAAGGTATTGCTGAGAATATCTTTTTACTTAAATCTATTATATATCAGCATAAAAATGCATTACGCCCATTAAAGATGTGTTTGTTGGATGTTTCTAAAGCTTTTGATACGGTATCTCACAACTCAATTGTTGCATTAGCCGAAAGAGTAGGGACTCCTAAAATGTATACAAGTTATATCATGCATACTTATTCTGATTGTTCAACTCAATTAAAATATAAAAATGGAGTATCACCTAGTATACCAGTCAATCGTGGAGTAAAACAAGGTGACCCAATGTCTCCCGCTCTTTTTAACTCCATTATAGATTATGTAACTGATAATATGCCAGGTAGTATTAATTTACAAGGAAATAGTACAATAAGCCATATGGCATTTGCAGATGATCTGCTTTTATTTACGAAAGATGATGTAATGATGCAAGATCAAGTTGATCATGTTTTATTTAGACTAGCTCAATGTGGGTTAAACGTTAACAAATCAAAATGCGCTACATTGAATATAATTATTAACCCAAAGAAAAAACAATGGATATGTAACCCATATAGTTTTATATCTATTGATAATTCTACAATTAAAGCGCTAAATATAGAAGACACTTATAGATATCTTGGCATCAACATAGGCGCTTTGGATAATAAAAATAATTCAATTAATGATGACCTCACATCGAAACTCTTGGCAATATCTAAATCTACTCTAAAACCCCAACAAAAATTGTTTATGCTCAAAAATCATCTAATTCCAAGTATGCTTCATACCTTGACTTTCTCTAACGTATATTTAAATTCATTAAAAACGATGGATAGAAGTATTCGTCAGACGTTGGCTTCGACTACCTTCAGATACTTCACTCGGTGTATTCTACGCACCTAGTAGTGTCGGTGGGATAGCTATCACTCGTCTTTTTCTGGCAATACCGGGATAGCTATCACTCGTCTTTTTCTGGCAATACCGGTGTTGCGGCTAAAAAGGATTTCATCCATTAGAAGGAATGATGACACTATTATTCAAACTCTTCCCGATAGCGTTATTCTAAAATGGTCTACACCTCGAGTATACGATGAATACACGTTTATTGATAACACATCCATAAATAAATATCATTCAATTTATTTATTTAATTCTGTCGATGGCAAGGGTTTAGAATTAGGTACGCATATTCCTTTTATTAATAATTGGATAACTTCTCCTATAAAGATGTTTTCTGGTCGCGATTTTGTAGATATGGTAAAGCTAAAGCACGGTCTACTATATACACATTACAGATGTAAACGTATGTTTCCAAGTTTAAATACAAACTGTTTAAGGCGAGGGTGTAATTATAAATATGACTGCCTAAATCATATTATGCAGACCTGTAGATTTAATTATAATAACATTATTCACAGGCATAATTATGTTAACGCTCTTGTAATCACTCTACTTAATAAGTACAAATTTACAACTATACTGGAACCACACATACGAACACAACTTGGCTTACGCAAACCTGACTTACCGAAATGACATTGTTTATATTATAGATACGCAAATCTCAACTGATACAATAGATACCGATACTAATTACCGACACAAAACTGACTACTATAACAAACCTGAAATACTCTCCTATGCAAAACAACTTACTGGTGCAAAGCAGGCTAAACTAAGTGCCTCTTGTTGGAACTGGCGTGGTATACCCTCATCCCTAACGTCTAAAGACCTATATTCGTTAGGCCTGAGGAAGCATGATATTACGCTGCTCAGTATTCGTGTCATGACAGGCAGTCTACATATTTATCGCAAATACTGCTGCAATGGATTAATGTAAAATCATTAATTACCTGGCCTCTCCCTTGCCTACTTCGTCATATTTTTATTAATATGTTTTCGCTAATAAATGGGATAATTGGCTCTGGTTATTAACTAACCATTGTCCGAAAAAAAATAATACACATAATTTCAAGTCAAAATTACATCTATATCGTATACTTTGTATTGTGTATTTAATAAATTATAATTTTAAATAAAATGATAGTTGATAGGTGACAAGAAAATACTAAAGATACTATCATATAACCTATAAGCTTAGCTTATAAGTTATATATATATATATATATATATATATATATAGTATATATTATATAATATTCACACTGACATTTATTCACACACATATATACGTATATATATATATATATATATATATATATATATATATATATATATATATATACATGTATATATATAGAATGAAAGAAATACATGTTTATTAATCATAATTAGTGACGTGTTACACTACGCCGCTACGTATTGATGATATTATGTATCGCCCTAAAGACACACACACCCACACACACATGCACATACACACGCACACATGCACACACATACACACATACACACACATACGCGTGTGAATAAACACTTCACAGCCGCCAGTAATAGCAAAGCCCTGTGGTAATAGCGAGACCCCCTAAAACCTCACAAGAGGTTGTAGGGGGTCTAGCTATATCTCACCGTGCACCACCACACATGTATGCTGCAAGTCACACTTCACGTTGACACGTTAGATACATATTAGATGTTTACCTGGTACGCCGTACCCTCCTTTAAGGGGTAGATAGGGTACGCACGACGTGCTAAAATACCCCCAACTCTTGCCTGTATACAGGCACACACGCATGTACGTGCGTGCATTAGTAAGCGTGCATACCTACAACGTACGTACTCGCGTGGGTAGTGCTTGCATGCGTACAAGCGCCGTGGTCTATAGTATAGTATGCTATAAACCATGCTTGTGGTTATAACCGCAATCACGCCGTCTCATTAAGCAGTACACCTATCACTACACCTACCACTACACCTATCACTACAGCTACCACTACACCTATCACTACACCTATCACTACACCTATCACTACACCTATCACTACACCTATCACTACAGCTACCACTACACCTATCACTACACCTACCACTACACCTACCACTACACCTATCACTACACCTACCACTACACCTACCACTACACCTATCACTACACCTACCACTACACCTATCACTACACCTACCACTACACCTATCACTACACCTATCACTACACCTATCACTACAGCTACCACTACACCTATCACTACACCTATCACTACACCTATCACTACAGCTACCACTACACCTATCACTACACCTATCACTACACCTATCACTACAGCTACCACTACACCTATCACTACACCTATCACTACAGCTACCACTACACCTATCACTACACCTATCACTACACCTATCACTACAGCTACCACTACACCTATCACTACACCTACCACTACAGCTACCACTACACCTATCACTATACGCATACCTATATGTAGATACGTATACCTATATATAGACATCTGACTCTGACGCGCGTTATTATGCGGTGGCTTACGTAATATCTAAATATGTTATGCTTCTCATTGTTTATTCACTTTATTTCGATTTATTCAATTATATCTTTCTTACATAATTAGATAATTAATTTTAGAGTCAAATTTAATTTTATATTTTACATTGATGATATCCTCAAAGATTTTGCGAATCATACTGCGAAACACACATGCATACTATACTCTAGTAATATATGTTATATTATGATCGATATTTCTTGAATACATACTTTCATGTAAAACATATCGGTTTCCATTATCTGTAGTCGTCTATAGACACATTATAATACATACAATCATATCTATAGATGAGTGTATGATCTACAGTTTAATACTATAGTGTTACTATATATAGAATAGTAGATATAGCTCTTATGTAATTAGGTGAGATTTAAGTTAAAGATTACGCCTCTTGTGTACATATATTAATGTTCTATAAATAGATATATAGATCTAAGAAAACGTGTGATATTTGAGAAAAAAAAATTGTGAATATCATTTGTTATAGATATATAGATATATAGATATATACATGCTGATTTCTCCGGCGCAAGAAGTACTTAACAAAACATAATATAAGTATATTATATATAAAATATAATAATATATTATAAAAATAAATAATTATATTATGTTATATATATATATTATATATAACACTATCATTTTAGTTTTCAAAACCCATATTAATATTATACTTATTATAGTATATTATAGCTATATATGCCTATAGGCAACGCATGCTTAACTAGTCTATTATACAGAATATTCACTAACTATTGAAATAGATTATCAAGATCAATATAATAATATTTTTATATTATATATTATATATATACACATATATATTGGAATATATAATATATACGTAAATTATATTAATTCAAGCCAATTTGCGCATGTACAATTCACTTACATGCACGCCGTGCATTGCACGCACCGATATAGACATCGTATCAACGTTTATATGATTATATTGAAGGCATTGTACGCCGTACATTTATATTGATGTCAGACATACAATGTCAGGCCTACAATGTATGCTGCATTGTGCGGGTCCACCTTACTCAGTACCGCATCAACTACATGATATGTACTGTATTGTACTTGTAAGTATAGAGTACCTAATCCCTGCTTAGATAGTACTATGTAGTACACTAATGTATACATTGTACAGTGTACTCGCTATAGCTATAGGGGAGGGAAGGCAATAGTGACCGATAATTAATATGCCTTCGAAGATTTCTAATATATCGATAAATACTGAATTTTAGGCTCTTATTTTTTTCAATTAACTAGAAATCATATAGTTCTAGAATACTGTGATTTCACTTTTATATATAAAGTGTTTATCCTAATAATATAAACGTTTGATTAGGCATTAAAAAAAGCACTAAAATAAGGCAAGGCTCTAGTAGTGGCCGCTAGTACCAGAAAATGCGATAGGTGTCTCGTAATGTATTCGATTTATATTTGTTTAATTATGTAATATTAAATAATTATATTTATGATGCATACGCACCTTATTTGATTCAATGATTTAATTATATATATACACATACTCTTACATATAAATAAGCATAAATATATATAATCTTGTTTTTTGTCAAAATTTGACAAAAAATGATTATATAATAAATTAGAGTAATTAATTAATTATTTAAAACAAAATTTACTATATATTATAGATATTTGGATTATCTAAATATTGTATATATAACTTTTTATCCTATCAAGCACCATTTAAGCGTTAATTAAAACGGCCACTATTCCCTCCTCGTCCACTACACCCTTCCCTACCCTATATATATATATATATATATATATATATATATATCGTATAGTTTATATCACCTGCACATTATGCAGTGCACAATACTAAATACTTATAAGTAACCATTGGTAACCATGGGAAACCATGTGTAACCATGAGTAACCATGGGTCATAAACATATATATTTACCAATGGTTACCTATAAGTATACTTAGTAAGTATTACTTACTATAGTGAATAAATGCATGAACGAATGACGAATGAGTTAATATCCGGGTAATAAACCACGACTAGCAAAGATAATAAACAATCACGTGACCTACATAACGACGGACTATGATGTTGCGCAATGAATTACCTGCTAGTTAGTGAAAGCGGTGAGTCATTGAGCCGTGAATCATAAAGCATAGCTAGTGAGTCATTCACCGCTAATTATGCAATAATCGCAGATACTTAATTAATACATCCGGGAGACAATAGCACGTGACCATATAAGGTATGAGATATATCTCATATATACGTATATCATCCGTATACGTATTTCACATCGGTATCCCTGTAAAAGTACCTTCTATAGACGGGAACTAAAGCTCCCTGCTCAATATTGCAGTAACAATATAGTTTACATGTATGTCATTAATGACAACTCTTCGTACAGCATTACCTATATAGTCACGTGTTCTCTTCTTACATAGTAGTCACGTGTTATCTTCTTACGTAGTAGTCAGGTGGTATATTCTTACGTAGTAGTCACGTGGTATATTCTTACGTAGTAGTCACGTGGTATATTCTTACGTAGTAGTCACGTGTTATATTCTTACGTAGTAGTCACGTGGTATATTATTACGTAGTAGTCACGTGGTATATTCTTACGTAGTAGTCACGTGGTATATTCTTACGTAGTAGTCACGTGGTATATTCTTACGTAGTAGTCACGTGTTATATTCTTACGTAGTAGTCACGTGGTATATTCTTACGTAGTAGTCACGTGGTATATTCTTACGTAGTAGTCACGTGGTATATTCTTACGTAGTAGTCACGTGTTATATTCTTACGTAGTAGTCACGTGGTATATTCTTACGTAGTAGTCACGTGCTATATTCTTACGTAGTAGTCACGTGGTATATTCTTACGTAGTAGTCCTATAGGCGCCGAACTAACAAACTAGAGATAAGCTAACAGATTACGCAGAAAAAGTCTAGATAAGTTTTTACCGAATATTTGGACAAGCATACTTTGAAACAAATCTTTGCTTTACCATAATATAGTACGTATACACATGTGCGTGTGTGTGCGTGTGTGTGTGCGTGTGCGTGTGCGCATGTGTGTGTGCGCATGTGTGTGCGTGTGTGCGTGAGTGTGTGCGAATGTGTGTGCGTGTGCGTGTGTGCATACCGTGTGCGCATGTGTGTGCGTGTGTGCGTGAGTGTGTGCGAATGTGTGTGCGTGTGCGTGTGTGCATACCGTGTGCGCATGTGTGCGCATGTGTGTAAGGGTGTGTTGCACGCGCGCTATTGTTTCATGTCTAACTTCAAAGTAACTACGTCCACACTATATACAGGACTACAATCCATAACCATAACTTTAGATGTAGCTAAAACCTGCTACTTAATCTATGTACGAATGTGTATGTGTATACGTATATATACATACAATATATATATATATATCCTATATATATATATCCTCCCTATGAAATCAATAACCCTAACTTATCTCCACTTACACTATCATCTATATGCTGATAATCTGCAGGTCTATACACCCTTGCTGCCCTCAAGTAACCTTGACTCTATTCAAATCTCTATTGTTAACTGTATTAATATACTAACTGAATGGTTTTCATTGAATTAATTTTCTTTAACAATATTAAAACATACACTATTGTACTATATATAGACTATATAATATAGTATATATACATCTAGCTCTCCACTATATACCCCATATATGTTTGCTGCCCCTTCCAATTTCTCAATCGGTCAGTACGCTAGGTCTTACTTCTGATCCATATTCGGACCTCTATATGCAAAGAGCTAACACTATTCGTACTGCTAACTTATATCTTTACAATATTTGAAACAATCGTGCTAGTAAGACATATTTCTAAGCTAACTAAATGATGACTTCATTCCCTAGTCACTAGTGACCTAGTGACCTAGTGATTGGTTGACGTCGTTACTATTGTTCCCTATTTACTACAAGGTATACCGTGTAGGGTTATACCCACGTATTTAATGCACACACGCTTACCATTAGCACCGTGTCATGTGGTGCCATTCTCCACAAAATCTACAATTACTTCTAATTATTTTCAAAATGACTTGCTTGTCAAGTGATTACAGGCTAAGTCTAGATAAAATGAAACACATACTAATCGACGACCCAGCGATAGGCTGTCCGAAATCAGTTAAATATTCAGAAGAATGTGCCGAGAGAAATAACGTCGTACGTTGATATCAACATCTCCTCGCTTATGCAGTCTCTTGGTTGGCTAACGTTTGTAAGTGCCTCCTTATCCGCAGGACACGTACTTCTATTAGGGGCGTTGGAACGATTTGGTATGTAGGGGGGACCAACCAATCAAAATAAATTGTGTGGTAAAAGTGGGGGGGGGGGGGAACAATACATAGGAGGTCCCCTAGATTTTAAAGGGGGGACATATCCCCTCCCCTGTTGCAGCGCCCCTAACTTCTATACACTAACTACAATACCGGCACAACTCTCAATGCTATACCCGTTAACAGAGCTTCCCCTAGCGTTAGCACAGCTCCCCCTATAGGATCCACCACGTGACTTTCTCAGCCACTCACACGTATACCATGATAATGCCTTCCCTATCTCAGCACCGATATGTTGGACCGCTTACCGCCGGCTATTAGATCTAATGTGTTTGTTAAACATGTATGTGTATTGTAATGTTAACTCTATGTAAATGAATATCCTTCATTGGCATTTATCGTTATTTATTTTAATATATTAATTATTGTATTATTATCTATCATTACGCAGATAAACATTACACTATTTAGTAATAATGCTAATAATAGACTATGCTTATATACCCATACTTAGCACCCTAGGGGGTGAGAAGTATAATGGACCCGTTAATCCTCACTAAGCGAAGGTCCCTATATAAGACACACGAACGAGAATGTGTTCAATAATAATCAATCACACGAAACAAGTAAATATAGAGATAATCAATCATGCGGAACTATACTATATAAACAAATGTATAGTAATATGTAGACACGTAGCCATATGTCTGTGTGTGCACAATTAACCCAGCCGATAAATACTATGCTTATGTAGACATATTTAATCAGCGCTGAACGGTTCTTATGTAATAACGCATATCTATGTAAGCAGTGTAGGTAGACATTAGGTAGACATTAGGTAGACATGTATGTAGACATGTAGATAGACGTGAAAACTAAGTAATCGATAGCTGTCTGATGCACACTGTAATTCACTGTAATAACTGTATATATATATATATATATATAATATATATATATATATATATATATATATATGATTGTGTGCGTATATATGCGTACAAAGATGTATACATGTATGCGTATTGTAATGTAATATAAGGTACTTTAATTAAAAAACACACACACACACTCACACACCCATACACACATCTAGGTATTGTAGGAATCAGGAATATTACAACATAATAATAACAATAAAAACACTACTAATTATGTCTAGAACACTGGATGTTAAATAGAATAAACTGTAATGTGTATATATATAGAATTCACTGGATTTTTTTTCCGTTTTTTTTATATAACTGTATGTGTATAAACATTATTACATTGAACAAATGGTGGATTGATAAAAACATCTAATAAAACGAACAAACTATGTTTTCATGTAAACATGTTATAATTGAATAATGCAGAACACATATCGGTTACATAGTGATGTAATGGTATATTAGGTAAGTTCTGTATGTTTATAGGTAAGTGATTATACAATATATTGTTACGTAATTACTGAATGTCCTTACGAATGTTATTGGGTATTGTAATCCATGAAGAGGGGTATTCCAATACCCTTAATAACGTGGTCATAGGAGATATTGGATACGTATTGCAATTATTGTATTGCAATACCCCATGGGGAGTTTTTTGTGGTTTCAAGAATTGGAGCCGAGGATGATCTTTATACTATGGTGTATATGTATGGAGGGAAGGGATGGTGTATATGTATGGAGGGTGGATATGGTGTATATATGTATGTAGGGAGGAGATAATAAATAATATATATATATATAAAAAGTTTATAGATGGGATGAAATGAGGACAAAAGTAATATTTAAAAAGTTAATAGAGCGGATTGTAGAGGAAAGAATATTCCAGAAAATGGACCGAAATTTCTATAAACTCTATAATCTAGGTAGATGTTATTCTAAAGTGTCGACAGATAACGAGGTGAGGGTATATGTCCATATATGGGTAGCAAGTAAACTGTAGCATACACCGTACTTCATTATGCATACAGGAAGTGTATACTATATATTAGGTGGGTAAACACGGTTTAATATATTACGGAGCTGCTTCGTGAGGATATGGGGGTTAGGGAGAAGGGAGAAGGGTAGCGATAATAATAATATTTATTTATTGAATATCATATATATATATATTGAATACACTACAAATAGTGGATACAAATGGACCCCTCAAGAAGTCATAGACTTATACATGTTATAAATAACTGTGAGAGGCCCAGGACAATACAATACAAATAGTAACATTTTGTTCTTGTGTTTTGATTTATCGTTAATTAAGTTCTTGATAAACATACGAGTTAAACGAGAACTGCCTGGAGTCGAACCAGGGACCTCTAGCTTACTAGTTATCGGTTGTCCCACTGAGCTATAGACCCCAGACTAATATGAACAATGTGTAGCAATATAGGGTATACCCTATCCTATAGGATAGGTGAACCGTGCTAACGGGGTGTTCCTTGATGGATAGCCTAAAGGTTGGACGCATTAGTAAAGGTAGTAGTTAATATACCGCGGTAGTAGATGTAGCCTGTACTAGGTGCACTATAGCAGTCGGTCAGTGAGACACCTATAGGGTGCATTAACATACATATTCTATAGGGGAAGTAATAGAACACATTCAATAATTACTTATCTGTAAAATATGTAAGTATATATATATAAAACCTATATATATATATATATATATATATATATATATATATATATATATATTATGAATAATAACATGTATGATAGTACATGTAGCCTATAGGCCATATATGACATACTATCGTATTGGGCTATTTGAGCCGAACTATTTATGATTATCACTTATTTATTTGCATAAACTATAGTTTAAAATATATATATTATCCAAAATATATTAAGAATTATAAAAATATATAGAGTATATATACTCTATATATTTTTATAATTCTTAATATATTTAACGTAGGTTTACAAAATTTACCCTATACGTTCATAAAAGTTGATATAGAACCATGCATGTCCCATGGGACATGATCACTATAGCGAACGCTAGGACTTATGGAGGAGTAATCCTAACATATAACAATTAAAAATGATATTAAAAAGTAATATAATACAAAATTAAAGTTACATATTGAGCACTAACTACCAACTATTATATAGAAAGAAAAACAATATTTATATTAATCTTATATGTGAACATAATTATTAAATAGTACATAAAACAATTGATAATAAATAATGCTCATAATTAGTGATAAATGAAATATAATGTTTAGTAATGATCAGCAGTAAATGAAGTTTGTAGCTATAGCTATGTGATCAATGCATACACAATTATATTAGGAATATACATGAACGATGTTTAATATCTATGTTAAATTAGGAGAGAACAGTAACATTAAATATATACGATTCAAAGTTGTCCGACGTACCTATCAACTATATCAATACATTGAGATAGCCAGTGTATTAGAACTATAGTGTGTAGGTATATGCATAGGTGTATATACATCTAAAGAAGATTAATGCATGCCTCTGGAATACCATTAGTACTATATTCTATATATTCAGATAGTGTAAATACAAACATACAAATAAATGTTATCACATTAGTAAATGTTTACATATACATATATCCATTATTAACGTATATTACCACTACCACTACCACTACCACTACCACTACCACTACCACTACCACTACCACAACCACTACCACTACCGCTACCACAACCACTACTACTACCACTACCACTACCACTACCACTACCACTACCGCTACCACAACCACTACCACTACCACTACCACTACCACTACCACTACCACTACCACTACCACTACCACAACCACAACCACAACCACTACCACTACCGCTACCGCTACCACAACCACTACCACTGCCACTACCACTACCACTACCACTACCACTACCACTACCACTACCACTACCACTACCACTAATACTACTACTACTACTACTACTACTACTACCAACATCACTATCACCACCACCACCAACATATATATATATATATATATATATATATATATATATGAATATATCTATATTTACACTTTATTGTGATTAATATACAACTAATACTATCTCCACTGTATACAGTATATATATATATATATATATATATATATATATATATATATATATAATATATACTCTACTATATAGAGTACACTAATAGTACCTATATACTTTTATTGTATATATATATATATATATATATTTACACTTTAATGTAGTTGATTTGCTTATAAACACAATTACTAAGTCATTTATTATGTATTTCAGATATTCATTTATATTAATGATATATACAATTGTATAGCTCTACAATATGTCTGCCCACTTTACGACGTTTATATAATTACGTTCGAACGTCTGTCAATCAACGCCAATAGTAGGCGTGAGTGGGCGGTTCTTATATATATACTCACGAAACTTCAAAATGATTATCATAATTTTTGTTATTTTGATTGTTTATGTTGTGTTTAAGTAAAATGATAATGAAAGAGATTCTATTCCTATTATATATTATTAATAGTGTATTAGGTGTGACTCTACCAAGTATAGAATGGAGTAAATTCAACGTTGAGTTAGTATTTATATTTAATATGTATATGTTCTACTTTAAAATATATACTATATACTATAGCGTGACAGAATTCAAGTCATGTATACACTTAGTGTAACACTAGTATAACTTTATCAATTACAACTGTATTGCCTTAATTAGTATTGCAAGTGTAATATATATTTTGAAATCAATTATTTACATATTGTTATTTATTTATTAATTGACAATTTGTTTAGTTTACTTAGGTTTAGTTAATAGGTTATATTATATAACTTCACTATAACTATAACATCATTATACTTAGGTATAGGATTACATTATTACCGAATTATTACCTAATATAATGTATTATTATATTATATTATTATAATATTAAATTATTATTATAATAATGATATAATCTATCATACACTATATTCTATTATAATTATGTATAACAAGTATCTACAGATATATAATTAGGTAACCCCTAATTATATATCTATGTACGTATCATATGTCTGACATGAATTAATTATTTAAACAGCAATCTAAACAACTGTTTGCACACGATAAGATCGTCAGATCGTATCGGTTCTGTAGTATACTATACGATACTATACAATACTATAGTCTATAGTGTCTATATTATATAATATAGTATACTACTACAACTACAATACATGCTGTACAGTCACTGTAGGATAGCTAGGAGAGAGTCTTAAGTTAGACATGCACTTAATCAGACTAAATAGACTACGTGTAGTGGACTACAGTACCTACGCGTAGTAGTGATAGATAAGAAATACATAGCGTATAAAGATCCACTAGGCCATTTCTTATCCATCACTACTACAACTACTACTACTACTACAATACGTAGGTCCCCTCCACTGATATACGACTTCACTATAGTGAGGCCTACCTATAGTGAGGCTAGCCTCTCTAAATCGGGGACCCGTGTCCCTACACTAAATGTCTGTTCGTCCCTTCCAGCTAAAGCATACTTAATCACGCAGATATCGCGTGTAATTAGTTATATATGTACAATACACACACATACACACACGTACAACACACACACACACACATACATACACACACACACACATACACACACACATACACACACACACATACATACACACTGTATGCTATTAAGATTACGTGTAGAATATACCATATATGGTATTGTATACAAGTATGACAAGAACAATGATCGCATCACCACCGCCACACACGGCTAACATTCATGTTACCTGTGATCAACGTGTAAGGGTGGAAGGGGAGCGAGCGAGGGGGTGGTACCGCACACCTGTGCGCGCACCAGACATGCGCACTACATCAGTACACACATAGGTGCGGTGTGCCGCGTGTATCTACCTATACACATGCTTACGTGAGGGGTGTTACAGGTATACCTGCTAGCATATGTATATGTTACTATATGTTACTATATGTTACTATATGTTACTATATGTTACTATATGTTACTATATGTTACTATATGTTACTATATGTTACTATATGTTACTATATGTTACTATATGTTACTATATGTTACTATATGTTACTATATGTTACTATATGTTACTATATGTTACTATATGTTACTATATGTTACTATATGTTACTATATGTTACTATATGTTACTATATGTTACTATATGTTACTATATGTTACTATATGTTACTATATGTTACTATATGTTACTATATGTTACTATATGTTACTATATGTTACTATATGTTACTATATGTTACTATATGTTACTATATGTTACTATATGTTACTATATGTTACTATATGTTACTATATGTTACTATATGTTACTATATGTTACTATATGTTACTATATGTTACTATATGTTACTATATGTTACTATATGTTACTATATGTTACTATATGTTACTATATGTTACTATATGTTACTATATGTTACTATATGTTACTATATGTTACTATATGTTACTATATGTTACTATATGTTACTATATGTTACTATATGTTACTATATGTTACTATATGTTACTATATGTTACTATATGTTACTATATGTTACTATATGTTACTATATGTTACTATATGTGATGTTTTATACACATCTATATTAAGAGTGTACCTGTGAGTATATTCTATAGGGGAAATGTCTATTTATACAAAGTATTAGTTGAAATTGCATAATGTATTATACAACTAATTATATAATGTACAATATACAAAGTATAATATACATATATATATACTATATATATATATATATATATATATATATATATATATATATATATATATATATATATATATTATTATCAGATTTAAGCTTTTTACACCTGGTTAATTTTAGAAGCAAAAGCTTATCGATAAAAGTAATCTTACATACACACATATATATAATGTATGTATGTATATATATATATATGCGTGTGTGTTCGTGCGTGTGAGTGAGTATGAGTGAGTGAGTGTGTATATTTAAATGTAACATGTTTATATCATTGTTTATGTACTAATTGGTATACAACATATGACATATGACATATGCCTAGCATTATAATATAATTGCTAGATTGTCACTCGCTAATTACGTTTACTGCAGGCCTCCATGCCACACGATGCCCATGAGTATATCTTGCAGAGTGTATAATGGTGTTGTATACATAGTTGTATACAGAGTTGTGTATGTAGTAGTGTATAGATAGCGAGGGGAGATAAGTGAAATATTAATAGAATATCAAAATACATGTTCCGGAATGTGGAACATAGTGCTAGAATTACGTGGCAACAATTATTGTTAGAATAACTATCTATGCCGCTTCTCTAACATTCACATCTGTATGGCGTACATACACCTACATCGCACACTAATGTTGTGTGTATTATATGATGACTTGATACAAGAACAACAGTCATACGTGTATTGGAGTCATGCGGAGACCTCACGACATTGTCTACGTACACACTCGTCTGTATATGTATGTATGTATGTATTCATTACGATATGAGAGATGCTATCTCTATCTATCTGGGCTGTCTCTAACCCAGCCCGGTACACTGCACACATACACGCGCACACACACGCGCATACACACCGTTAATGAGGGACACACACGCGCAGCACTGGTCTCGCTTACAGACGCGCTCACACGAGTGTGTGTGTAATACACACCACCGTTATTAGTAATCACACACCTAGTACTGCCCCCTACCGTCTGCTATTGTTGTACGCTATCACCCTAACAACGCGCACACCATATATGGAATATATATAGGAAGTATACCTCTAGTAAGTATGCATGTAGTCTAATGCAATACTACGAATATTTACAATAGTATACTATCAAAAATTTGCGAATAAATTAGCATAGAAAAATCGTTGATACTATAGTACTTATATTACACTATATATAGTATAATATAAGTACTTATGCGTATAGGAACATATACCCCTAGTACTATAGTACATCATACAAGTACGTATATGCATACCCATAGTAATACGCCCGTGATACACTAGCAATCAGTGGTGATGTCATCGGTACAGCCACGTTATCTGTGTTGTAAATGAACGCTTTCATTATATCATACGTCGTATCGTATCACACAACGTATCGCACAACTTATATGTATATTATATTATATATATATGTTATACTATATTATATATTATGGATATTATATAATAACTAATCTACGTGTGAATTCACTATTTTCCACGACACACGGTATTACTTGCAGAGTTCCACGTTAGCCTCGTGCACGTAATGAACAATGACGTCATATAATACTATATTACGCAATACAGTTGTGTGGGTGTGTGTATGCTCGCTACACCAGTACACACACATGTGCGTGTGTGTGCGCATTGCAAGAGTGACCAGTACTTTTAGCCTAGTCTGCTAAGCATGCAGTGTGTAGTGGACAGTGTCCGTACGACCATCCCCTCCTCCTCATCCCTCCTCGTCGCACGATAATGACATAATAGGTGGTCGTTTAGCTACGGCCCGCATTACAACGTGTGGGTGTGTTCTATAAATAGCCTGACCACCTATTGTTTACCGGGGCAGCGTTAGGACCACTGTGTCCGGTGTGCTTTACGTTGACCGTGTGGTATGAGATAGTCACGTGATACTAGCACTGATACTAGCACTGATACTAGCACTGATACTAGCACTGATACTACCACTGATACTAGCACTGATACTAGCACTGAGCGATGTGATAATAGATGTATATATATATATATATATATATATATATATATATATATATATGTGTGTGGCTATAGGTGTGTGTATGCATTGTATGCTTATATGTATATTCAAACGCTGCACTAACCGTATATATATAGATTATACTTACTAAACACACTATATATGTGTACACCAATACACAAACAGTAGTATATACATACACACATAGCGAATAATTAAATACAAATATGGACAATACGATACGCATCTTAAAAGTAAACAAAAGATTTCTGCTCCACTAGACACAGGGGGGGGGGGAGTGTAGGGAATTAAAGACGGACTCTATTTACGAGGGAAGATATAAACCAGGTCACCGGACACACACACAGACACACACACGTGGTGTGGTCGGTGCATGTATCTTCCCTAGAGAGGCTGGCAGGCAGGCATTCAGCTTATAGCAGATCGTTATACGCTATATTATACAGTGTATTCACTACAGCATACACACACACACACACACACACACACACACACACGCACACACATCATTATATAGAGCTTAACCCGGTCGTCAAACATTAAACTTTATATTACTGTATATATATATGTGTATCTGGTATAACGATATCACTAATGAAGCAGGTATTGTTACATACATGGACAGAACTAGTGTATCGCTACATACATCAGACCACTGCGTATCGATCCTATTACTTGTGGTGGTAAGTGTAATGGTAAGTGTAGTGGTCAGTGTAGTGGTCAGTGTAGTGGTCAATGTGGTGGTCAGTGTAGTGGTCAGTGTAGTGGTTAGTGTAGCCTAGCGTATACGGCTATACACCTCAGTCGTACCCCATTACTCCCCGTACACCTGTATACTATCAGGTGACCTCTCCTTATATGGCATCATGACAGTGGTGTACACCTAGCGAGTGTAACGTGAACCACACTGCAGGTCACGTGCACCAACACACACACACACATACGTACATGCATATACACAGGTTTATACAGGTGTTGCAGTGTAGATCTACCAATATTCTCTCATAGTGTGACGCATTCATATGTATAATATACAACGTATAAGTGAATGCAAATACACACGTCGATACATACAAATACATACACACATACACACATACACATATATCCACACTCATACATACACATACACACATATATATATATGTTTACTTGCCTTATGAGTCATACATTATGACGAATGATACACACTATGGTGGATATATTGCAGGTGTTAATCCTTAGTGAGGCAGGTATACCTGTACTAATTGATCAGCTGTACTACTGAAGCTTATACTACCATAGGTTACATACACCCCACGTATAACATACGGGTTAACCTATACACGAGATATGTGTGTGACGTAACAATGAGGGGTGTACATCGACTACGATTATCACCACTACACGCCATCCCTAACATACTACCACTACTACATCTACCACGCAACCACATCTACTACTACATCTACCACATCACCTCGACCACTACCACCACTACCTAAAAACTCGAGTTCTATTAAATTAAACAGCTACCTAATATAAATATGTCTCCATCCACACTCCACAAATCTGGTATGATGTACCTCACTATATCTAATCAATTGATTCAACTGCAATATCCGAGTTAAAGTGTAATACATTCCTGTTATCACAAGAAGTACATTACACTCTAAGCACGCCTGCAACACTTCCATGAAGAAGTTGAATGTAAGTACCATGCATTATGTATCATGTAACCACACCACACCAAACCACACCACCCCACACCACACCACCACCTCCTCTATGCTTGAGCACACACTATACCTAACGAGGCGCACTAATGTGTGCGATATCAAACGCTCTATAATGCTCGCGCGTCTCTCTCTCTCAATTTACTAATGAACATTACCACCAGCACGTGGATAGGAGGCGCTTGTGTAGTTATTACGTAATCACCTAATCACCGCCGCCGTGTTACGTAACACTGTAACTATTACGTCATACCTATTACGTCATCATACCGCACCGCACCACACCGCCTTACGTGTACAGTCTCGCTAGATCAGTGAGGGCTTGCAGTCTGTAGCAGGGCATGCCGCAGTGTACTACTGCTACTGCGGCTGTCTTTATTATGCTGCGAGGTTCTTACACCTGATATATATATACGCATATATATACATTTATACATGCATACCTGTATAAACTATAGATATAGCTATGTAATACATAGTATATATATATATATACATACTATGTATTACATAACTATATCTATAGTAGTTACAGGTAAGCATGTATAAATGTAAACATGTTCTACAGATCACAACATGAAAGCGTTTCTAGTACGAGCCCTCAGGAGGACATAAGTGTTAACAATAGTGTTACGGTGGGGTGTTACACGGGGGTGTTACCCATGTGGCCACGTGACCTACACTTATGAAAGCGACGCGTTGCGGTATGTAGTGGTACTAGTGGTGGGGGGCGGGGCGGGGCGGTAAAACAAGCAGCTCTTATTTACTAGCTACTTTGTAGTTACTTCATAAGTTACTACCCCCCCCCACCCTAGTACACATATCTCACCCGATCGGCACGTAGCGAGGCACCCTATACAGTAGTATGTTATATACCCTCGAGGTTTAGCGTGTAGGCTCGTCACACGTAACCATGGTAACACCCCACCACCCCCAGTAATAGATCACGTGTAAGATAACCACACACGCCGTCGTAGCCTCGCTTTCATCGCGATTATTGCGTAACTCTATAGAAGTCGACCCCCCCCCCAATTACACACGCTTCTTTCTCACTCGGGCCAGCGAATTAAAAAGATTAAACACCTGTGTGATTAACACTTGGTGCACTCGGCACAATACATGTATACACTACGCTATACACTACGCTATACACTATGCTATGTGTGTTGTGCAATAGCCTATAGAACATCACAAGAGCGGGTCTACGGTGAGGAATGCGCACACACACACACACACGCACACACACCACTAGAGAGAGAGCGCACTCTCTAGTTGATGACGTCACTTCTCGTGTGGCAATGACCTCTACGCAGTATTTAGATGACATTCGCTTATGTAATTAGTTGTGACTGTTATTGTTATGACTAGAGAAGAGGCACACACGAGCGCGTGTACAGACATGTCACAACCATCGTAGTGTTACCATGGTAATATAGTAGTAGTAGTTATTCATAGTACACATATATATTCATAGTGTACATATATATTAAATATATAAATAGTATATTTTATTACTTAGTTATTATGATTGAACTATATCAGATGCTGAATATTACCAGTACTAATGTGTCATATTGTATGTATGAATCATACATCCATCACGATATCCATCACGATATATATGTGACAACAATGAATGACAACGGACAAGGACATAGAACGAGAACACACGAGTAACAGTACGTAGCTTCCCGTAATACCGAGGACATAGCATGCTATAGTACCGTGTCCTCGGTAATACTTGTCCGCTACAACCTTGACCTCATGCAGTCATAGCGATGAGTCACCGCTGATTCATCCACTCATCTAACCACGTGACTAGTACGACATCGTGTCACGTGACTAAAGTGACAGTAGTGCGACGCACGTGACATCTTTACTTCCGGTGCACTGTTATGCGCGCGCGTGTGTACATATGTGTGTCGTAGGCGGTGATTATTGTTAACTATAGTTCGCTATCCCCCGTTTCCGTTCGCAGCGTCTAACCACGCCCCCCCACCGTAATTAGAATCACGTGACGTACACACCGATGAGTCATAGCGAGGCGAGTTAGCTAACAGTTCTAGTGGTAGTGGTTAGTTACGTGTATACACTAGTCAGGTCGCCATAGATATAGCATACCTCCATAGGTACACACTGTACACACTGTACACGCTATACCTATACCTATACCTACACCTACACCTACACCTACACCTACACCTATACCTATACCTATACCTAAACCTATACCTAAACCTATACCTATACCTATACCTATACCTATACCTATACCTATACCTGTATACACGATATATCACGTATGAGTTGTTCACGCATCGCTACAGCCCCCCTTACACATGTACACTTCTCCGTCAGTGTCCGCCATTACTGATGTGTATCGATCGTTTGAATGCCGCCTATTTCCCGCGCTAGGGCAAACCTCTAAATCATTAATACCGCCGGTTATCAACAGACCGCCACCTGCTGCTTAATATTTCATTAACTTACAATACGCGCGCAGTGTGTCCACTACACCCTTCCGGTCAACGTGCTGCTACTGGTGCTCTACCACTACTCTATATAGACTACAACTTCCGGTACTCTAGTACCTATAGCGGACATCGTGCTTCCTCCGCGTGTTCACAGCATACAATCTGACCACACACATGCGGTCAAGGCGCTGGTGCTACTACTACTACTACTACTACTGCTACTGCTGGTGGTACTACCAAGAATGTCCTTGGTACTACTATACCACGTGGTGGTGGTACTGCTGCTGGTGGTACTACTATACCACGTGGTGGTGGTGCTACTGCTGGTACCGATACACACGTGCGGACACTGCAGTGTGTGTGCGCGCGTGTGTGCTGTATAGATCGCCGGTATCCGGTCATTACGTAAGGACATCACGTAAGGACATCACGTAAGGACATCAATTACGCACGTGTTAGCGATGTTTCCCTGCCCGCTATTATTTATTAATTAACCGCCTTCCGTAGTGCTGTAAGCGTGTGTGCGATGCAGGGTGCGTGTGCGAGTGTGTTAAACATACGACCTCGCGCACACCAGGGAGACCTATAAGTACGCACTTACCACTGTGCGATGCAGTGTGTGTGTGTGCGCGATGCTTGTCTAAACGTGTACGCCGTCGTAACATAACTATGACCTGGTTTATCGCAAATGACCTTGACCTCATTAACGATATGATCGATATTATTCCTCGTAATCTTTAAAGCTATTTATAACTATTGAAATAAGCATTTTTTTTTCTATTAACAGTATACACAAATACACACATATAGACACACGTACACACCTACACACATATAAACACATATACACACATATACACACATACATACACACACGCACGCACATATACAATATAACCACTGATACATACTAACGTGTATTCTAGAACCTCGTTCTATTATTACCACACACACACACACACACATGATGCGCGTATAGTTCATGATATAACCGTTAGATGGAGAGACTGGGTCAGCGGTTTCCCTATTAAGATTGCCGCTAGAGCGAGCCACTATAGCGTGAGTCATTATCGTAACCGCCGCAGCGTCTCTCATTGTTCTGTCAGGCGTAAAGTAATCCCCAGTCCCCTTCCCTCCCCAGTCCCCTTCCCTCCCAGTCCCCCTCCCTCCCCAGTCCTCCTCCTAATTCCATGCCGCATTATAATTAAGCCATGCGGTGATCTGTTATAGCTCGACTCGCTGCTGTTCCGCTCTATATATATACAGAGCTATAGCCATCTGCATCACGTGCTGTACAGTCACGTGCTATATAGTCACGAGGTCTGAAGTCACGAGGTCCCCCGCCCCATCGCTTAGCGGGTGAATAACTATATCAACCCGCGAGGAAACTCTCTAGGGTACAAGTGTACTAGAGTTACGGCGATCGGTACCCATTATAACCCCTATACCTACCCCTATAGAGGTAGCATATAGTATACTATATAGATGATTTAGTCACGTGTTGTGAATGTGGGTCACATGTTGAGAGCGCAACATTTACGCGCATGACAACATTGGATGGCTGCTGTTCATCACGCGTACGACATATGTCCTGTGTGTGCGTGCCGAGTCAGCTATATACAGCTAGTGCATACTAGAGTCTATAGAGGATATCGCGTATTCGTGTTAGAGTTGCATTCGTAGCACACCACCCGAGTGAAACCGCTCGTTTACAACAACAACAGCGCCGCACAGCGTTACGTTTATACACCTGCGAGGTTACCCGTTAACCCCTGACCCCGTAACCTAGTGTATATTACGTAATCAGTAGGGGCGCTGCAACGATGGTGTGTATATAGGGGGGACCAACCAATCAAAATAAATGATGTGGTAAAAGTGGGGGGGGGGGCGATACATAGGAGTTCCATCTAGATTTTAAAGTGGGGGGGACATATCCCCCCCCCGTCACCCCTGTTGCAGCACCCCTAGTTACAGTACACACCGTGTATCTCGTGTTACTATGTACAGCTACGGTGTGCGGTGTTGACGTAATAGTGTGCGGCCGGAGTGGCTCGGTGTAGTGCGCACACCGGGTATTACTCGCGCATTATTAATGAATATGTCTGATACATATTAAAGATAAATGTATTCTATTGTGTTTGTTGTGTATATTTCATTTGTTGCTTTATATATAAATGAATACACACACATATATATATATATATAT
>OZ025242.1:57957859-58190359 GCA_964019155.1 Osedax fenrisi
GAGGGACGTTGAACCGTTGACAGTTTAGTTAGAGAACTACATAGACACGGTATCAAGATAGTAAGCGCGCGTGTGTAGGTGCGTGTGGTGTGTGTAGCAGAGTATATTGTCGTCTTGTATGTTTATTTATAATGTAAATATTTATTATTTATTTTTCAATATACAAACAAAAATCGTAATTATAAATAATAATATCTATCGATTTTATTATATGTATACATTAAATTATTTGGTAATTATTTAATGATGAGTATAGATGTTAACATATAAGTGATGAGTCACTAAACCCTATTTAGCACACGTGACACAGGTGTACAGATGATGTCACGTGCAGGTCGTAGTTCATCTCACATTAAGTAAAGTATTGATTTCCCGAGATGCAATAGTGTACATGTTCTCATGAATGTTGATTAGAAAACATGATATTCGATACATGTTATACACACAATTTTAACATGGAACGGTTCAACCACACATATAGGCTATTACATTGAGATAATACTTTATATGGGATCAAAATATCTGGACCAAACAAATTAATTTAAGTGAATAATTATTTTAAATAATTTACAATATAACTTATATTTTATAATTATGGAATAATCCGCACACACAAACAAACACACACATATATATATATATATATATATATATATATATATATATATATATATATATATATATATATATAGATATTGAAACCTAGAAAAGTGATGACCTTAAACCCCTGTCGAGGCTAACTAAATTATGTAATACAGACAGGAACTAATCTGCATAGTTTTTTTATAAATGCAGTTAAAATTGGACTTTAGAACTTCTTGGTGCAAATCTTGGATCTCGAGAATTCCCGTGTGGTCTCTCGACTGGTATAATTGTTTCTCATGCGAATCTCACTTTTTATACACGCGTAATTCATGTGCCTCAATTACCTCTATTTACAAGAAGTCACATCATAAACACACGATTGTTTAACAATGTGTGTGTGTTTTTTTAAGTAATAGTATACAATATAGTGACTATTTATCTAAACATGTAGTTATTATAAACGTATATTTAAAACGTATACAATTTAAATGTTGTATACAATACTTATATTACATTAATGATTACCAGCTTCAGTGATATGCTAATATATACTTACTTAGTAGTAAGTCAAAGTACAATAAATAGTATTTATGTCAAGTTATATGATAATTATACATATTATATATAAAATACGTATGTGTATGTCACATAAATACATATGTATATATGTGAGTATGTTCGTCTCTGTATGTGTGTGTATGTGTGTGTATGTGTGTGTGTGTGTGTCTGCATGTATGTTAAAGTGCAATTTCACATATGTGTGTGTTGATGTGTTTGTATGTGAATTACCATAACACTTGTTATTTTGTATTCATAACTGTTCAACTGACTATTGCTATTAATAATATTATTCCATTTATATATATATATATATATATATATATATATATATATATGATAGACAAATACATATATGTATGTGTGTGCCACGAAACCAGGTGCACTTGTACCGCAGTGTAGAGTTCGTCATACAATGTTGTTTGTTTGTAGCGAATGCGCACATAATTAGTAGTATACCGCCCCCTAGTGGGGGGTAATGGTACTACCCGTAATCCACTGTGTGTGTGTGTGTTCTAATGCGCTGCTCTCTTGTTAACTCTGTACACTAACTATAGGGTAAACGCTAACCTGTGTGCGCGCACCACCCGTGTAGCACTCTATTGTTTCGAGACGCACCGCCCCCCCTGGATAACAATAGCTTTGCATTGTTTACTCTTATCTGTGACCACGCCCCTTATCACTTCTTATCGCTACCCTATCTCAGGTAGTCGCTCTCCACTGCTACGATATTCTGGTTGACGCATGCGTTTAAAGAACACAGTAGATCAGGAGTCAATAACCCATAGTTCATATTCTCTGTAGAGAGACACATACCTCCATGCTACAATCGTATATATTATACACTGTATATCGTCTACATCATACAGTGTACGATGTACACTGTATGATATGTATGTACATAACCTACATGCACATAAACAGTGCGAATACAGATACGTAATGATTGCATGGTGTTATATATTGCCTACTACTACTACTACTAGAGTATGTTATATAACTACTAGAGTTATTACACGGGTAATTATAGTGTTGTTGACGATATTGGTTTACGTGTAATAAGGGCACTTAATATTAATATACCGCAGTAGGGGCTATATCATAGACATATATGCCACGGTATATATACCGGTATATACACGGTATATCGTGTATATATATATATATATATATATATATATATATATATATATATATATATGTGTGTGTATGTGTGTGTGTGTGTGTTAATTAGTACATAGTATTGTATGGTATATACTACATACCATCATACAAATAATACACACACCCAGAGTAAGCTTCATACGTGCACTACCTATAGGTATTGTATACTATTGCAATCACCACGACATATGCTGTACACATGTACACGTGTTATCATTAATTATACCGATAGGGGGCAGCAGTGGTGGTGCTAAACCACTACTGCCACCACGCGGGAGGGGCCCACATTTTAACATCGCGTAACACGCCCCTATTGCGTAACAACTTATAAGTAGGCCGCAGTACACGGTTTAGTACCGTACCGATGACGCATTGCTATTGATTACGTAATCCACTATTCGCTAATAGTTAATAAACCACGCCCCCTTCTCCTCTATACTAGTGTCCGTATTACATACATATGGGGATATACGAAGCAGTGAATAGATACATACACACTATACACCACACAAGTATATTATGACACACAGTATAGCATGTATAAGTTAGTGACTAATGATAACGTATCACCTGGTTAACACAGAACACATTGTTGTTATCATAACAGTTGTCATAGTTACTAGTGATGTTGATGACCGTGTGCTAAGCAGGCTCTTAGTAGAGCATGCTTGTTATGTAATAGATAAGGCCTGGCTACGTACATTAAGATAGTACCTATAGAACACCAACTCCAAAGAAATTATATCCACTCATTATTACCTGCAGTTAATACCCATGGGCGTTTGATCCTATAAATTAGTATAGGGTAGATACACATGTTAACATGGGGTTAATAGGAAGTAATCGTGCATTGCGTATTAATAGAACACCAACTCCAAAGAAATTATATCCACTCATTATTACCTGCAGTTAATACCCATGGGCGTTTGATCCTATAAATTAGTATAGGGTAGATACACATGTTAACATGGGGTTAATAGGAAGTAATCGTGCATTGCGTATTAATCAGTTTGTATACACAATATCTGAATAAAAGCGCACGCGGTGTATGTCTATTATCTTTACATACTATAGATAACATTGTACTATAGATAACATTGTACAATAGATAACATTGTACAATAGATAACATTGTACAATAGATAACATTGTACAATAGATAACATTGTACAATAGATAACATTGTACAATAGATAACATTGTACAATAGATAACATTGTACAATAGATAACATTGTACAATAGATAACATTGTACAATAGATAACATTGTACAATAGATAACATTGTACAATAGATAACATTGTACAATAGATAACATTGTACAATAGATAACATTGTACAATAGATAACATTGTACAATAGATAACATTGTACAATAGATAACATTGTACAATAGATAACATTGTACAATAGATAACATTGTACAATAGATAACATTGTACAATAGATAACATTGTACAATAGATAACATTGTACAATAGATAACATTGTACAATAGATAACATTGTACAATAGATAACATTGTACAATAGATAACATTGTACAATAGATAACATTGTACAATAGATAACATTGTACAATAGATAACATTGTACAATAGATAAAATTGTACAATAGATAACATTGTACAATAGATAACATTGTACAATAGATAACATTGTACAATAGATAACATTGTACAATAGATAACATTGTACAATAGATAACATTGTACAATAGATAACATTGTACAATAGATAACATTGTACAATAGATAACATTGTACAATAGATAACATTGTACAATAGATAACATTGTACAATAGATAACATTGTACAATAGATAACATTGTACAATAGATAACATTGTACAATAGATAACATTGTACAATAGATAACATTGTACAATAGATAACATTGTACAATAGATAACATTGTACAATAGATAACATTGTACAATAGATAACATTGTACAATAGATAACATTGTACAATAGATAACATTGTACAATAGATAACATTGTACAATAGATAACATTGTACAATAGATAACATTGTACAATAGATAACATTGTACAATAGATAACATTGTACAATAGATAACATTGTACAATAGATAACATTGTACAATAGATAACATTGTACAATAGATAACATTGTACAATAGATAAAATTGTACAATAGATAACATTGTACAATAGATAACATTGTACAATAGATAACATTGTACAATAGATAACATTGTACAATAGATAACATTGTACAATAGATAACATTGTACAATAGATAACATTGTACAATAGATAACATTGTACAATAGATAACATTGTACAATAGATAACATTGTACAATAGATAACATTGTACAATAGATAACATTGTACAATAGATAACACAGCGTACCTATACCTCATGTTTACACTGTAATGCATGCATACACACATACACACATACACACATACACACATACACACATACACCCACATACACTTGTATATGTGTGCCCGTATATCCCCCCGCCTACAATACCCAATCCTACTACAATGAACTAGCATCACTATTATGCATATAATGCGCGTCATAGTATATCTTGTAGTGTATATGAGGAGGGGGAGGAGGGGGAGGAGGAGGAGGAGGAGCCTAGGGATGACGTCATCGGGGCAACAACACTGACGGCGCTATAGACATTACATAATATCGATGTGGTAATGATACGGGAGGCGCAGGATAATGCGATTGAGATTACCACCCACATTGGGTAATACGTTACATGATAATAGTACTGGTATACTGGTACGCACGCACACACACGAGAGCGCACACACTCGTGCGTATACCCTGATCATCGATATACATTTATATTCGTTTATATTCATATATATATATATACACGAGTACGCGTGTGTTAATACACACATACGCGCGTGTGTGTGTTAGCTAACCGATGACATCATCGTACGAGTGCATTACGTAACCGTACATTAATAGCCGTGATTACGTGACTCTCCCTCTCTCCCAATACGGATTAACCACGGAGATGTATGTACAATGTGTCACATACACACGCACGCAAGCATACATACATATATATATTATTAATAAAACGAGTTTGTGTATTATAATACCTATATATATGTATTGATGGTATGGTGATATTGATGGTGATTTCTCATTAAAATATGACCTTGACGTTCTACCTAACGACTAGGGTATAGCACGCACCGCGTAACGAGTTTGACCTTGAACGTGTCACCCGATGAATGAGACCACGTGACACGTGAGGGCGTAGGACCACCGTGACCACTACGTGTGGGTGGGTGTGTGTTATATAATAGGTGGCCGGGGTGAGTACAATAGAGGTGGGGTACAATAGAGGTGGGCGTGTCGGTACGTTGAACACGCGATCTGATGATGGTGTTAGTGAGCCGTTAACTCAGCAGCTTTTAAAGCCTCTTTAAAGCCTCCTTAAGCCTCGCTAATAGCGATGTATTTAAAGCGTATTACTTTTAAATCTTTACGCGCACTCACTACTCTAAGTAATTATATCACACACATATACATATATATATATATATATATATATATATATATATATATATATATATATATGTGTGTGTGTGTATTTATATACATCATCTATCCAATTATATAGAACAGGGAAATTGTATTATATTTCAAACAAGCATAGATATACCACCTGCAATATAAGTACTACGTCTGGCAATCACATATAAACAGTATTACATTATATAGATATCAAGTATTGTGTTCACAAATTGATTATACAATTCTAAATAGAAGATATGTTCTCTCACAACTAATCTCACACACATACTGTAATCTATACCCTTGAAGGTCAACTAGTGATAGCTGTGCGGCTGTACTATCTGTTGCGAGTGTTTCGAATATGTTTAGTTTAATCCAATATTCTATCTCGTTACACCTATTTACACCTACATTTACATTATATTCATTGTTGCAATCACATGCAGATAGTTATTCAATGCTGTATTCGATATTCCTTCGCAACACATTATTTAACGAGCATATTTCATATTCTTTATTTTCTTTTAGATTTTTATTTTCTTATTAGATTTAAATAAATCTATATTTAGTTGAGTATTACAATTTAATATTTTAAAGATTTAAAACCCATTTTTAAGTGTAAATATCAATATATGTATTTGATTGATTTGTTGTGATGAACACATGTAAACATTATTAGCGTTATGCGATATTTGGGAACTAGTCATGTTTATTATTTTATATTTTAAAGTTAGATAAATAAATCCACAAAAAATGTTATAAAATATTTATAGTGGTTTTGAATTATTCTTATATATGTGTGTTTATGTGTATTTAATTAAATAATAATATTACAATGTTCCATAACCGATGTGTAAAGTATTTATGTCATGCGCATAAACAAACGTTGCACTTAAGTGAATATCTTACACGATTAAATGCTAATTTGTATAAATTATGAATGTGAACTGTGATACTACACAATGAAAGCTATAATAAACAACTCACAAATACACATACACACATACACACGTATATAAAGACTAGCATTTCAAGTGGTTAGTCTTGCGCGCAATGCAAACACACAGTATACTATAGGATATATCACGAAACTAAGGTCTTACGTAGCTTGATACACTCGCCTACCCGCTAACCTACTACTACTACTACTACTACTACTATAGTAGTGGTGGTAGTAGTATACTACTAACCACTGACTACTATCGTTATCGCTATACCGGGTAGAGCGGTAAACCTTCCCTGCCTAGATTACCAGAGTCCATTGTCCCACGCGTATCTATATATCAAAGCTCTCGACGGGGCGTGGCGTAATTAGCGTCCGGCTACCGCCGCCCCCTCCCGCTTAAGCTGCGTGCGTTGCTGACCACGCCTACAGGTAAATCTGGCCGCTGACAATGAGTCATCAACAAGTGCCGATTACAACGGGCTCGTAAAGCTTAGCACGGATGACAATAGCTTAATTGTGGCGGGTAGTTGTTACGTGCGCTTGTCATCGGTATAAAGGGGGCGTGGCTATAACCACTGTAGCGTGTAGAATGGGATGATAGGGAAGCTGTGGCGGCGCTAATGGACGAGGAGGAACAATAGCACGGTATACGATGTACTTGCGTCGTAAACAGATAAAGAATTCTCTTTCATATCGGGGATATTAGTTTGACCATATTACACACACGTGTGTGTGTGACATCAAACTATACTTTATACCACACACGAACATACATAATGCACATATGCATTATATATATATATATATATATATATATATATATATATAATGTATATATTAGCAATATAGTTGCTAATATACATATACTTTAATAACTTTTAATTATGGATTTATCGTATACCCTACACTTATACTTATATATATATATATATACATATATATATATATATATATATATATATATATATATATATACGTATGTATACATACGTAAGTTATATAATGTTTCTATTCATTAATGCCTATATCCTATAACAATGCTTATATTTCCCATGGGTTGCATACGTGGTAAGCCCGCATTAGATTACCCTGCACCAGTAATAGGGTACATTAGTAATAGGGGCCCTGGTTGATGAGTGTTCACTTTGTTTACGTTTTTAATTACGAGTCACTGGTGCTTACCATCACCACCTAACGGTATACTCACTCACTAACTAAGCCACACTAAGTATATTACTATAGTTCAAAGTTCAGCGATCATAATTGATGTCTGTTCAATAACGATGTTGACATCTCTAAACGATATTAACGTTATTTCTCGTCACAATCGAGTCCATGCTACATTAGTCATTATCATATATATTATATACGATATATATATATATATATATATATATATTTAGTGTACGCACACACACACACACACACACACACACACACACGCATTAGCCATTAACCCACTCCCACTCTGCCTCAATATTACCGCGGTTTCGCGTGCTTTATCGCGCGATAACCGAGTTTCTCGCGAGAATCGGCGATAACTAGTCACGTGGGAGGTTTGTGGCGTCCGATTATCGCCGGCCAATAATACCAGTGAAGAAGTAGTTAGCCAATAATACTAAGGCGGAGAGAGGACGATGAGGAGGAGGAGGAGGGAGGGGGAGGGAGGGTAGGAGGGGGAGGGAGGCGAGGTAATTCAATAAGTGTGAATGCTGCAGTCGATAGTATAAATCTGTTGATATATTTCTAATGGTCCCCGAGTGGTTTCAGCGCTGGAAACAGTGGTCCTAGCGGTTGAGATGAGCGTCAGGCCCAATCGATACCAGACTTCACCATTGTCTTATTATTGATAAGATAAATACTCGTCTCCCTCCGCCCGCCCGTCACCAGTTACGTAATAGTTCACTGAAGGAGGATAGTTACGTCATCAGTGACGCAATAGTAGCGGGGCGTTCTGGGCGCGTTTAATACATGTGTGTGTGTGTGTGTACTAGTAAGGGTATATATGTACTCGTGTATAAAATACATATATACATACATATATATATATATATATATATGTATATACATATAATGTGTGTGTGTATTTGTGTGTATATTTGCGGACGAACGCGTCTGTGTGTGTGTACATAACCTATATAAAAGTATCACAGAGTTCGCGTGAACAAGTGTACACTGCCAATATGTAGGACCTATCGGTAGTTGTATGCTAATACTACCACCACTACAGTATACACACTGTTGCCCGTATATAGTACGAATATACATTACGTATGGGTAGTACTGTAGTATACTACCCGTACTGTAGTACACTTCTCCACCTATAGGTGTATAGTTGGCATTCACTATACTATATTAGAGTATAGTACACCTATGATGACCATGCCTATATATGGTGATGCAACGTAATGCCCGATGACCTATAACCTCAAGTAGCGGTGTCTTCAGTAGTGTATCAAGTGTAGAGCATACGAGGCCTATAGGTATATAGGTTAGGCCTACCTGTATTAACTATATCAGTATTAACTATTACTTACTACACACATACAGATAATAATAATAGCTTTATATAATAACTTCAGAAATCAAATATATACACACACACACACACACACACATATATATATATAAAATATACATATAGGTGTATGCAAAGTCGATAAGAGATATTAAGTTAAGAAGAAAATATACAAATACTAATATACTAATATATTAATATTATTATCTATGCATATATATATATAAATATATATATATATATATATATATATATATATACATTTATACACATATATAATGTAGATATCCGTAACTAATATCTTGCATGTCAAAGCACGGTAATACGCCGGTGGTAGGGTAAACAATACACTGACCAGTAGGGTCTGGCGTGATGACACGTGGTGGGCAGATGACCAGTGTGGTGTTTGTGGCATAGAGGCGCATTGTTGTGGCCGCCGCACGATTAATGTGACATCAAAGTTAGCATCACGTTGACCATTAGTATTAATGTCCGCAGTAATGTCCGCAGTAACGCTGCCCGATGGGGTGTTGCCAGTGACCAGCATCTCTCGTAGTCATCACAACCGTAGTCTTTGTTTTATCTAAATCCTATGCAAATAACGCGAGATCTCGTCACGTATTTATGCGATAATAAAATGTATTTATTTGTTATGTTGTACGCCCATAGCTTTCGTATACGACGATAAACATACAAATATACGACGCAAATAAATATTCCATAAAATATATATATATATATATATAAATTCATTCTATTAATATATTTAATAGTCGTTACTATATTCTATAAATAGACGTATACGTATCACACATCATACTGTCGTACACTAAAGACGTGCTATAGTGTATAGTGTATAAGCCTTGTGTAAGACTCGCACTGGTGAACTGTCAGCATAGCTATCACTTCGAGGAAGGTAGCAAATGACGAAAGAAAACATTATTTAACAACTGAATATATATATATATATTCTATTCTATTCTATTCTATTCTAGGACTACTTGATTACATGCGTTATAACCACCTACACTTTCTGCATACATTCACGCACTCCCTACACTCACAGTTTCAAGCATTCGTCATTCGATAAGGTGATACAGGCAACCCTCGGGGACACCATAGTGTTCAAGTGCGCTAAGGATGTGACGGTGCGAAGCTTGAAAGTCTACAGGGTTAGTCAGACTAGGGTTACGTTATGTAGCAGGGGGGTTACGATATATCGGGGGGGGGGGGAATATCGGGGTGTTACTATACAACAGGGTGTTACTATACAACAGGGTGTTACTATGCAACGGGGTGTTACTATACAACGGGAGGGGTTACGATATATCGGGGTGTTACTATATACCAGCCGTACTATACACTACGTGTTACTATATACCTAGCTGGTTACTATATATGGGGAATGTTACTATATGTGTATAGTGACATTAGGATGCACAATACATCAGCACTTGAGAGCGTTAACCATCTAATATAATTCCTGATATAAGATAGCTATCTTAGGCATTAATATTATCATATAATATATATATATATATATATATATATATACTAGGGTGGGTGGCCGGCGTTGCCCGTGAATGAGACTATTTTAGGTGTGGGTGTAATGGGTTAGTTGAGACTATTGGGTCTTTTTTAGATTTTTATATAATGTTTTCTAGCAGTCAGTGGGCCGTTATTTATCTTTTTTTTATTTTAATGAAAAATAACAATGATAATTTCATAATGTATTTATTAAAACAAAACTTTAACTACTTTGGTCTACTATTACTAATGAGTAAAAGTATGTAACCCAACCTAACCACAACTGTGAACATATACTTTTATAGGTTCACTCGGGAAGTAATGCAGCTAAAAAAAACCTACACAAATTATAACTTAACCCAACCTAACCACAACTGTGAAAATAACAATATAAATAAATATGCTTTTATAGGGCTCACTCTGGAAGTAATGCAGCTAAAAAAAACCTTCAACAATTAAAACTTAACCCAACCTAACCACAACTGTTAAAATAACAATATATATAAATATGATTTTATAGGCTCATTCGGGAAGTAATGCAGCCAAAAAAATCTACACAAATTAAAACCTAACCCAACCTAACCACAACAGTGAAAATATAATTGTATAGGCTAACTCGAGAAGTAATGCAGCTAAAAAAACCTACACAAATTAAAACTTAACCCAACCTAACCACAACTGTTAAAATATACTTTTATATGCCTATCGGGAAGCAATGCAACTAAAAAAACCTACACAAATTAAAACTTAACCCAACCTAACCACAACTGTGAAAATATCCTTGTATAGGCTCACTCGGGAAGTAATGCAGCTTAAAAAAATCTACCAATATTAAAACTTAACCCAACCTAAACACAAAAGTGACAATAAATATAACTAAAAATATCAATATATATATATATATATATATATTTATATAGACTCACTCAGTATTTAATACAAATAATTATAGAATATATTTTAGAAAAAATATTTTTTATAAATCTATATTTTTTTCTTTGACCTTTGATATATATGATGACATTTGGCGAAATATTAAAACAGAGATGGAAACCCTATTATTCATATTTTCATGATTTTTCTGATTTTATTACACGTATTTTCGTACTCCTAATCTGATGAATTCATAATTTATACGACAAATTTACCGGAAGTCGGTTAAATAGATTATTATAAAATCATGTATTTTTCACTTTTTCGGCCGCAGCTCGAAGAATATTAAACACAAGAAGTCACAATTTATCAAAGTATATTCTATTTTAATTAACTATTTAATAAAGTTAAAATTATTGAAATCGAATAATTATTGTAGATTTTGATTTTTTACATCACCTATGTTTAATAATTTATGTTTACATGGCGTAGATAGGAAATAATTAATATAAACTCGTAACGTAAAAAATATTAACTCGATTTTACTCGTTCTTGAATTTCACCTCAATAATACGGGTAAATAAATTCCGATTTACCAATTGTTATTTCGATATTCAAACCGGAAGTACCATTTCGTAAATTACGTAATGTATTCGAAATTAAAGAAACTCATTTTTACGAAATTATTTACAATAAAATTCTCCACGATAATGTTTGTTATTAAAAATTTGCGTCGAATTTAAATTTTTCGATTACGTAAATCGATCAAAATATGACACTATTTAACGATTATTGGTATCGCGTGAATACATATTCAAAAAAGTAAATCATTCATGTTACCCCCGCTGCCCCACTTTATCTCCCGACGTTTTCCTTACGTTTTCCTTACGGCGAATTTTAATTATTTGAATTTATATAAAATATAAAATATTAAATTTTAACGATAAAAACCCAAAATACTACCAGAAATATTGCCCGTAGATGAAAATGAGTGTGCGCATACTATGTATTCCTAAATATATTTCGAGTAGCTAACCTCATATATATACATTGGTAAAAAAAAATGCAAATCGAGCATTATTTGAATTTAAGTATACACTTTGTTGAGATTTTTGACGGAAAAAGACTTTTATGGGAAAGAGATTTTGAAATATTTTGAAAAAAAATCACACCTCAATTTAAAAAAATTATTTTCCTATCCGTTAACGTCGAGGTGGGGACGGCTCGGCCTGCGGCCTCGGCGTACGAGCCTGCTGCGCACCACCTAATTAAAGTATGTTTAGACGAATATATATATATATAGATATATATTATATGAAAATGTGAATGCATATCTCATATCAGGAATTATATTAGATGGTTAACGCTCTCAAGTGCTGCTATCGTATGCGTCCTAATGTCACTATATATATATATATATATATATATATATATATATATATATATATATATAGTCTATAATATAGACTCTATATATAGTAATAATATGATAATTTCGTGACAAATAAACAAGAATCGTTCCAGTTAATAGTTAGGTATTTCTTAATTGCTTCCGATAACTAAGGCGTCGTGTTGTTGCGTGATTTGTGTGACCTTTAATCCGGGATGTGGTGTCAACACACACATTAGTGTATGCAATGTACGCTAGGGGCGGTACTCTACATAGCACTTCAATGGTTTCGTTTAAAGTTGACGTTAAAAAGTGAAATTTATTAGATCAAGATTTCGAGCCGAACGTAAATACGGATAAATACGTTTGATTGTGTAACGTAAACCCTCGTAAACACTGAGGACAGGGCATACATCGGTACGCGTACACGTACACGTATAGGCGCATGACAACCCGGATGTTGACGTGTGCGCGTGTGTGCCCGCACGTGGTGTGCGAGTGTGTGCGCGCATCTCTAGCTTTAATAGCTCCACTAATTGAGTCGGCATATTGTTTACGTAAAAAGAGGGTCGCCCGGCCGGCCGGCCGGCGGCCGGCGGCCGCTTCAATCGATCATGAATTAAAACGGTTCGCTGCATTCTTATGGTCGTGAATATCGTCACTTATAGGTGGAGCTACTAGTCATGCCTAGTAGTCATACGATGATACATGATAGAGTGGCCATACTAAGCTTGAATGGTACTGTATACGCTTGCTGGTATGCACGATACATGAATACAAGATGGTCTACTACTTTACACTGACATGCCTGTATGTATCCACACATCAATGTATATGTGTGTTATACATGTATGTTATTGGTTCGGTAGTAATATAAACATACATGCATCCCTACAACATATGGCCTACAATGCATTGTACATAAATAGGGGTACATTCACCCCTATAATGCACCCCTACATGAAAGCCTACAATTTATTGGCTGTATACGTATACGCACCCCTACAATGTAGGGCCTGTAAACCAGAGATTCAGAATGAATGACTCGCACACAAAGTTCATTATATACATCATTGGTATACGTTCACAGTGATATGTATGCACATATACATACACATATGTACAACTAATCCTATAGGACACTTATTTTAATCTCATTAATACCGTTTTTAATTTTTCGTCCGTCGAATTACCGTCTGTCGATTTTAATCCGCCTCACGGATGAAATTTGCGGATGAAACTACCAGATATATATTTTGACGGATGGAAATCAATCATTTTAAAATAATAGGTGTCACTACATTAGTTATTTAAGTAACTTTAATGTTTACTTTATATGAATGACAGTATATTTAAATATAGGTAGCGATAACATATATGAATATATCTACGTAGGTGACGATACATTATAATGTACGTCGATAAAATCAACGGCATTGATGAGAGAGGGTATGTATTTACCGTCAATTTAATCCGTTTGGCGGATGGAAATTGAAGGACCTGAATTTGACGGACGAAACATATAAAAACGGTATCGTTGTGAGAGCCCTATTGTAGCCCCACCTGGTGTGTAGCGTACACACGTAACCGATATTGTAACAACATGACTACTAGTATCGAGTGTTGTTATCGAGTGTTGTAGCTTGTGGGTTGTTACGTTAGGGTTGTTATGTTTTTGACGGCCCGGGGCTCGCTTCAAAGCATAGTTCGTACATAGTGTATACAGTGTATATAGTGTGTACATTGTATATAGTGTGTACAATGTACACACTATGTTAGTGATGTTATTAGTTGATCAATATAGGTAATGTATTACATACCATGATTCCCACACCACATATTCTAGTGCTACCTATGTATATAAGCATACACTATCACACTACACTACTCGGACCAGCTAAACAACCAGTGTTATCATTAATCACCCGTACGGCGTACGATAGTATCACATGTGTATCAGCACACTATGCATCACACTATGCATCACACTGTGCATCGCACTATGCATCACACTGTGCATCGCACTATGCATCATACTCTGCATTATACTGATTCACATACTATGTAAGAGTAAATTACGAATGCGTTAGTTAAACTGTAATTATTTTTTAATACATTACCAACCCTTGTGTATGAGTGTTTAACTAACAACACGTGACTACCACGTGGTCTATTAGTCACGTGACTTAGGTAGTGGTGTTTGTAGCGGTCAAGTTGGTCAGTAGGTACAACGGTAGTCCATCTATGCATTACCTTCCGCGACCCAACCCCGAATAACACGTGACCTCCCCGCCCACTCGACCTCACACGTGACCTCCCCGCCCACGCAGGTCAGCAATGATTCATACAAAGAGTGTGACCAACGGCTAAGCGACCCTGAGCTGATGATAGACTGCAGCGTTAGAATGACGGACGAAACACGGCAATACGTCACGATGACGTTGTCCAATAGCCTGCCGATGCCCGGTCAAATTCTCTACTACCCGGATAGGACCTACTTCTTCATAAGTTAGCCTAGTTAATAGCCGCCGTGCATGTAATGTTCTAATCGGCCGAACAGTATAGTTTATTAGATAACTTAAGAAAGCTATATATTTAAATTAGATAATATATGTTACTGTCTATTGAGCAGATATCGTATTCGCTAAATTGTATTTTCTTCGTGAACTCAATAAACTGCGTTCACTTAAATTGAATTCGATATATTACATCAATAACTTAACGTGGAGATAATATACTCGTACTGATACCCCGTGACACCATAACACGTCGTTAGTTAATGATTAAGTATGGCGATAGTATACTAGTGTATCGTAATGTTGACCTTGACCTCATGACCTCATTAACTACAGCCACATCCGGCGGAGAAGGATTAGATGACGCCGATAAAAAATACGGAGGGTTGTGTATGTCAAAAAACATGAAGATACAAATACATATCTCGGGTAGGTCTGCGCGTGCGCCGCGATCAGTTTATGACGTCACAACGGGGACATGTATGTTCTTGTTGTCTGCTGCGCGATAACCTACTTGTGAGTGACAGGTGCACATTTCGCATATCCTTACGATAGTATATGCAAGTTATATACATTAGATTTATTATTTCGTGTTGTAAAGCATGAAATAATGGAGAAGTTAATAAACAAATGTATTTGTTTTTTTGCGAGAACTTCCCAATCATCATATTCTAGATAAGTTAGATTCTCATGAGTAAAAAAATGTAAATATAAATAACTAAGATGTAAAGAACAAAAATATGTATCAATAAGTCAAGTTAAAAATAAATTATGTAAAGAATAGTATATATATATATATATATATATATGACATGTTAAATAATTCATCAACATGCCATAACATCTATTACAAATAGCTACCCATTAGATAAACAGCTCTTTACAATAACATAAATAAACACATGTATTCACCGATGATAATTCCTACTGTGTTAACTGTATATGTTTAATTACGTATTTCAAATAGATTACATTATAACAACAGCACTGGTTTCCATGGTTACAATGACGGATGTAAACAAAGGAGCATTACGCCCATGCGTGAATGCAAATCGCCTTGTATTAGCTAATATATCGATTAGGTAACAGTGTTTGAAGGTCAAACTAATTGATATTAACTAATTGGAATTCTACTATATACAAACATGGATATAAAGCATATTATTAATATTCTATATTATTAGATATTATTATATTCAAATTATACATAGATATATTTATAATACTATATTTAGTATTATAGATATATATTTATTTGTCTTAATATAAATAATCATATAATAATAGTATCATGTATTATGAAAACATTATCATAAATATTAATTGTGCTTATCGTATACGATAAGAGAATCAAATATGAAATGATTCAGATACATAACAGATGATATTAAACTACTACTACTATTATAACATTCATGCGGCCATAACTTACTTCGATATCTAAATATATGTAACGTATGACCGAATAAGGTAATAACTTGTGGCGCATGACTGCAGCCTTCTACACAATAGCATAAAGGTACGACTGATACGACACACACACATACACACACGCACGCACGCATGGGTGTTTAAGTTCACCTATTACATATAAATCAAGCGCTTAATATCAATGAGATATAAACACACAACCGCTCACACACCGCACACACACCGCACACACCGCACACACACCGCACACACACCCGCACACACAACCGCACACACAACCGCACACACACCGCACACACCGCACACACAACTCGGTGATTTATTCCCGACCGCAAATAGACTCGTATTGGTCAACAAATCTAATGTCGACTGCGCTTCTCTATTGTTGTACTATTGTTGTCCTATTGATGTCCTTTAGTTTATCTATTGTTCTATGTTGGGTGTAGGCTAGTGCTGGCATCTGTTCACTCGTGTATCGCATCACATACATGCAATGTCAACCCAATGCCCGTGTTAATATGTTATTAGTTGTTTTAAGTAGTAACTTCTACTATCGGTGACTTTATTAAATACATAGTTAGTGGTGGTTGACCTATAGGTCACCCATATATGGGTGAGCTATGTTTAGACATCGGCTATCTTTATTTACACTATTTGATAACTTTATTTATTTACGCTATGCCATTAGACCTAATAACGAAATTTAACTGTAGTATGAATATATATATATACCCTACTTTATATATGTAATTTTATAATGTATTATTATTATTAATATATATATCGATTGTAGACATTTCAACAACTACGGCGACCACTAGACGAGTAACCTCTAAAAGGTTGACCTCTACGCTTAGAACGCCCTCTAGCGGCTCGAGATCTACGAGACCACGCCCCCCTTCGTCAGATGGTTCGTCCGAGAGTTCGTCCCTATCCAGCATAGGGTCGGAGTCCGGAGAGCCCCACTCGACGCGACCCACCCTACAGTTGGGACCCAGTAGCCCCAAACACCTCAGCAGGAATAGCGGTATCAGTAGTCACGTGGCTCGGTGGAAGATCGTGTGGGCGTGTCTAACAGTGTTCATAGTCTGCTCTTTTCGGCGGATGTTTACATTCTGAACACCTAGTGATCTGTATTTCGTAGTAATTACCGTACTGTATTACCTCCTCCTCCTCCTACCCCACCCTCCCCCACCCTCCCCCACCCTCCCCTGCCCTGTCCCAAGTTCCTCCACATACACACAGACATTCGCGTAGATGTCACGCCAGACTGTGTATACTTTTGTATTTCATTATCATCGATATGCAATTTGTATCCATACATGTATTCCACGATGTTCCAACATTCACGTTCAATTATGCAATTATTATCATTACTCAAATACTTTCTGTGAATTTACAAATATTAATATGTATATATATATATAAATGTATATATATATATTTATATATTTGATTATTTATATATTAAAAATATGTATATAATATATACTATATATATTTATATTGTTACTAATTATAATGAATTATTTATTTGAAATTAAATTATAATTTATAACAAATATTCTTTATTATTTACTTATATATACTATAAGTCTATAGATAATATATAATCTCATAAAGTATCTGTGAACCCCTGTTTTAGATTTCTGTGATATATAAATATGTACAAATTTATAAACAAATCTTATATTGTATATAAACAATCTGAAAGAAATTAATTAATTATTTAATAATTCTGCCCATTATGACCATTGTCTTGTTTACAATGAACTACCGAGAGTTATATCTAGGAAATACTTGTTTAACTATTAGGAAGATATCACTATAATAATAATAAAATGTAGTGTAAAGTCATGACATGTGTGTATGTTGTACAAAGGTTAACAAACTGACGTGCTATCTTCTAGTATGCATATACCAACGATATTATGACTCATATGTCACTCGATATCTACTCAAAGTGTTTAGAAGTAACTTGTTTGTAGAGTGGGCAGTATCATATACAGTCAACTCCCGATAAGTCGGACTCGCAAGGGACCGGGAAAAGTGTCCGACTTAGCGAGATGTCCGACTTATCCGAGATTCAGAATATCATGCAAATGATACATGAAATGCGCAGCGCGAGTTAAATGATTACCGCAATATGGAATTAGGCAACAATCAACAACATAAAATGTTGTATTCAATAATATTAATTACTAAAATTATAATATTCATTATTTAAAGTAAATATTTCTGACAATTTATAAAAAGTCCGACTTATCCAGTATAAAAATCATAAAAATGACTATAATATGTGTCCGACTTATAGAAAATTCCGACTTATCCAAACCAACTTATCCGACTTATCCGATTAATTTAACATGGAACTAGATACAAATCCAACCAAACCAACTAAATGTGTCCGACTTATCGAGAAGTCCGACTTACAGAGAGTTGACTGTAGTATCAACCATTGCAAATAATATAGTATTAACAAAGATTTAGTGAAGAAAATATATGCTATCTACGAATGATGATTAATATTAACCCGTCCTGCTAGCAGTCCTGCTAGCAGTAGTAGTGAAACCATTGAAATAGATTTAGGTTTACCGTGACTTTTATACAATCATGTTAATTGTTCTATTAAATTACATGCAATATAAGTTATATTTTACTCGTTATGTTTTAACTCGTGTATAGAATTTAAAATAAAACTATCCTATTGATTTGTTATATATTAGTAATGAACACTTAGTTTTCATCATATAAAATAATAATTAAAAATAATTTGTTGTTATATCTCAAAATTGTATCGTTAGATACGAATTTACAGCATAAACAACACGTTTATCCGAACATTCATCCTGTAAGTACATATGTTTTGTGTACAACATCGAATTACACGATTTCGCTTTAATGTTACAACTCAGTTTAGGTAAATATTTGGTATTATTGTAGGTAATCTAATCACTGAATTATTAATTCAAATATAAACATAATTTCAAATTTGTAATTATTTATTAATCATTTATTAAAATATCATTAATGATTTAAATTTAAATGGTATTTTTAAATTCCTATCTAAATTTAGATTAGCCAATCTATCGCAATACATATCTTTTTTATTTCATAAGTAACATTAAACTATTACAATTTAATAACTATATTAAACCAATATATAATGTATTGAAAAATTAACTTACTATTGATATCGTGAACAATATAATTGATCATAATTTCAATTTTTAAATGACGCGGGATATAAAATCTAATGTATATATTTTAGGTCCGATAAAAGCGATGTAGGTGGCGAATTGTTGCATACCTATATGTATATATACGTATCAGACATATATATATATATATGGGTGTGTCTACAAGCGTATGTGCGTGTTAATGTGCGCGTTGTATCGTATACGTTATAATCATGGATATACGTTTAACCCTAACATTACATATATACGTGTATATGCATATATATGTATATATATATATATATATATATATATAATATATTTAGGATATATCTTATAGTTAGATAATAAGTTGACTAAATAATAGTAGTACTTTATGAACAATTAGTTCGAAATCACGAATTCGACTTAGCTATACTTTATGCGCATGCGCTCTTTACTTAAGTGCGTATGTCAACACGTCGCCCTCCCCCCACCACCCCACGCTCCCTCTCTACCACCCACCATGCTGAACAGCCCTACCGATATTACATAACAACGCGGTAGAATATAGCACCTCGGCAGCACCTACGAGTTACTATATATAGATGTTATATGCACTATATGCTATTCGTGTAACAATGATATATGTGTAACTGATGTGCAGTTGACCTATATACCCATACGATATCGGTGGGGGTGTATGATCTGGTTATCATCCTGTCGATTTATGAATAATATATATATATGTGTATTATCTATTTAGCTATATGATATATATATATATATAATATATACAAAAATCTACTTAAGTAGCTTTTGTAAGTAACAATTGTTACATGTTTAAATTGCGTCAATCTAATATATCATTTATCATAAATGTATTTATAAATATATGACAAAATACCCATATATGTCATCCTATATTTTACTTAGTCAAATATAATGAAATGCCATATGATGATTTTTTTTGGTAGCTGCCCTGAAATCTAGAATGAACACTGATATATATATATATATATATATATATATATATATATATATATAGATAGATAGATAGATAGATAGATAGATGATTTATTTATATACAAATATAACATAGATAGTTCTCATTTATGTTTTAGTAAAATAATAATACATAAATAAATAAACGATAAAATAATATATAAGACAAAAAATAGGATTATTAGATTAATAAACGTGAACAAAAATAAAATAACATAAAATAAAAATATACGATTATTAAAAATGACCAATAATAAAATCTTTGACATTATTTTTGAAACGTTCTATAGAACGTCCATATACGGATGTAACAAGTCTTAGATCTCGAGATAGACCATTACATATTGCAGCTGCCGAATGCCGAAAAGATCTCTTGCCATATCTAGCCATGGCTACAACTTATGGTAACGAAGTATTTTGGTGTTAGACGATCTAGACTCTAGATTCTAGAGGTTCTCGACTCAATCCATTATGTCAACAAATCCTTTAAATATTTAGGTGATTTAAGGTATATATATGCATTTATAAACAATCATAATAATTTTACATATTGATCGCTGTTTAGCAGATAACCATTTTATGCCGTATCATTTTTCGGAAGTGCAAGAGTGATCAAATAATTGTATGTGAAATAGTAAGCGTACTGAAGACCGTATAACTCTATTTATGCAATTTATAGAATATAAAGGAAGTCTGTGATATAAGTAATTACAGTACTCTATATTAGATAGGGCTGTATATTAAATAAGGATATTACAGATATTATCAGGTAAAAAATTTATAATAGTTTTTATTTTGTGTAAATAAAAAAAAGAAGATCGACATACACTTGAGATTTGATCGATAAAAATTAGCTTACTATCAAAAATAAAACCAAGATTTTTAACAGAATTTGTTGGCGAAATAATTTGTCCATCAACAATTACTGGAGGAAAAATGGAATTAACACGAGAAAAATTAATAAGATAGGTTTTAGACACATTAGATTATATTGTAAAAACCAATTATTTAAGGTATTAAAACAATTTAACAACACATAATTATCAGAAGGAATAGCATGTAAAGGCAGTTCGATATAAATTTGTAAATCATCCGCATAAAGATGATAATTAATATCAGGTAACTGGTGGAAAATGTCAATCAAAGGTAACAGATAAATTGAGAATAATATAGGACCAAGTACTGAACCTTGTGGTACACCATGACTAAGTAATTTTTTAGATGAATATTCATTATTAATTTGTATAGATATCTATTTTGAAGATACGATATAAACCATAATAAAACAGTATCAGATAACTCAATCATTTTTAAGAGATCTATTAGTAAATCATGCTTAATTGTATCAAACGCTGATGATAAATCAAGAAGTAATAATTTTATATTTGTGTTATGATCTAAAGTCTATAATATATATATATATATATATATATATATATATATATATATATATATATATGCTATACCATATATACCGTATATACCATATACGGTATATATTGTATAGCATATTGCTAAAAGTAACCCCACAAACGTATATTAATTAAGTGCTTTTATGTTTTATATCTCAATGGTATACATCATACTATACGAAATAGGGTACACGTGTGTTTGTGTGTGTGTGTGTGATGGATATAATTAAATGAATTCCTATTATAGGTTTTACTTTGAAATACGCGCCTACTAATAGGAACGCCGCTACTAAAACGGAACCGGATATTCTAGAACGGGGAGAACGGGTAATAAAACTTTTAATTAGCGTGTGTATGTGTAACTATTAGTGCGGCGAACGGTCGCTAGTCGTAAATAGCGGTGTCTTGAACGTAATTAAAACGATAAGCCATAGGATCACGGCAACAAAGGGATATATCGGCCGTCGTGCTGGTTCGGCCGCTGGTCTGGGTCTTATTCAATTTCGTGCATTCGTGCAATCGTATATATTCGTTTATATATATTATATATATATATATATATATATATATATATATATGAATATCATGTATCATATTGCGTGTATTCTATGGTATCGAGAATATATACGAATATACTGTAAAGGAATACTGTACATTGTACACTGTACACTTTATAGTGTACATATGTACTAATAGTTACACATATTATAATATTATCGAGATAATATATAGTAACATATTATAATTGATTAATCGAATGTATTAATAAAAACACTTAACAATCTTCCGTAATACATACTATTAATAATCTTAGAAGTATGATTAACGATTGTGTTTAAATACTACTAATAATAATAATAATAATAATAATAATAATAATAATAATAATAATAATAATAATAATAATAATAATAATAATAATAATAATAATAATAATAATAATAATAATAATAATAATAATAATAATAATAATAATAATAATAATAATAATAATAATAATAATAATAATAATAATAATAATAATAATAATAATAATAATAATAATAATAATAATAATAATAATAATAATAATAATAATAATAATAATAATAATAATAATAATAATAATAATAATAATAATAATAATAATAATAATAATAATCATAATAATAATAATAATAATAATAATAATAATAATAATAATAATAATAATAATAATAATAATAATAATAATAATAATAATAATAATAATAATAATAATAATAATAATAATAATAATAATAATAATAGTAATAATAATAATAATAGTAATAACCGTTAAAAAAGCACTAATAATAACAAAAATAACGAATGTTAATAACAAGGTATGTTAATAATATATAATATAAAGAATATTTATCTTTATACTTCTATAGAATATTTGATGTGTTCACTCTAAAAAAAATCGGAGTCAATTAATTGAACCAATTGACTCGTTTTTAAGAGTCATTCATAACGAGTAAATTGACTATATATATATATATATATAGAGTAAATAGACTCTTAAAAGAGTCAAATGACTATTTTTATAATACAGAATTAATGTTATAAATGTATATATAGGAACCAAAGATAATAATATTCTTTCATTTTTATATTCATAGTTCACGTCTGCATTTTAATTTAACTTTCAATTGTATTACAGTCAACTCTCGGTAAGTCGGACTACTGATAAGTCGGACTTCTCGATAAGGTGGACATATTTAGTTGGTTTGGTTGGATTTGTATCTAGTTCCATGTTAAATTAATCGGATAAATCGGATAAGTTAGATTGGATAAGTCGGACTTTTCTATAAGTCGAACACATATAGTCATTTTTATGATTTTTATACTGGATAAGTCGGACTATTTATAAATTGTCAGAAATGTTTACTTTAAATAATTAATATTATAATTTTAGTAAGTAACATTATTACAACATTTTATGTTGTGATTGTTGCATAATTCCATATTTCGGTAACCCTTTAACTCACGCTGCGCATCTCATGTCTTATTTGCATGATATTCTGAATCTCGGATAAGTCGGACATCTCGCTAAGTCGGATACTTTTCCCGGTCCCTTGCTAGTCCGACTTATCGGGAGTTGACTGTATATATTTTTATATAATATCTATATAACCAAATAAGCTCATAAAAACATATATTAATTCATTATTTATAAATTTATAATAAAAAGTGTTTCTATGAAAAATAAAAAAATAAAAAATAGTGTATAAATAAATGTTTTACATGTATAAATTAATAATATATTTATATATTTATAATTAACTAATTTTAATTGACACAATTCTAATTTTAATTGATTCCAAAGAATTGTATTTAAGACAAATATAAATATGACGATATCTATGTATACATCCTATATACATTCCTATAGGAATTATCTGTCAAATAGCAAGACATATGTTTATTTATTTTAATATTTATATTGGTAGATTTAAAATATATCATCATTTATATACTATGTATTACATATAATATAATGTGATATAGGGGAAAGTCTCCGATCCTAAATGATTAGTTGTAATAACTTATTCAATATTAAATATATTTATTTGAAATTTTATAATTTGAGTAATATTATGGCAATGAATAATGTGGCTATTTTAAATTTTTGATAGAATTATATTTACAATAATAAACAGGGGGGTCAGTAATCGGATACATGTGCCTAATACCGACCCCCTTCCCCAATTACCGACCCCCTAAAATAATCGTGGTATAAATAATTGTAGTATTATAATATACAATAAAAAGAGTAGATATACATAACTATAATTAAATATAACATGACGTAATTTATTTTTTATTGAATTTATATTTTAATAGTAATATTAAATTTAAATTTAGACTTTATAGTAAGTATATTAAAATATTGTATATTATTATTTAATATTTATTTATTAATCAGTATGTATATAATCAACTGGAATTATGAATCCTAAATCTATATCAATGATACATAAACAACTTACGACATATTTTAAAGTAAAATACGAATCTATTTTGATTGGATATTATAAATCACATGGGGTCGGTATTAGGGTAATTTAGGTGGTCGGTAATAGGAAAACAATATGGGTTGCTATAATTAAGATATATTGGTTAATAGTTATTCAAATTCAATTATTTTTAAAATAGTTATAAACATTTTATTGTTCTACAATATTATGCACAAAATCAAGTTTTATTTTGATTAATAAAGTATTTACAATGATTTAAAAAAAGTTATTATTCAAATATTTAAAAAGTAAAAACAAATTATACATTTTATCAAATATCAATTGTAAATATTTTTTTAAACAAAATACTTATTCATATTTATCATTAAATTACTAACAGTTTATGTATATATACTTTTTTGATAACTCTTATATTTAATGAGATACGAGATGGGGTCGGTATTAGGAAGGGGTCGGTAATCGGGGACTTTACCCTATATATATATATATATATATATATATAATATGTATATATATATATATACCTTACCTTATATATTGTTTATTAGATGAAGTATGATCATTTATTACTATTTAGTACACTTGTATTATTGTATATAAGAATATATTTATATAATTAATTAATATACAATATTTCTTATAAATTTTACAATCGTGACTTTACAATCATGACTGATACTGTATACGTTACGAATATGATTAGATTCAAATATAATTCACTCACATAATGATTATTTAATATAATATAACTATGTACACATTTAACAACAATATATACTATCCTTTATATTCTAAAATTTCATATAAAAAATGGAAAATAAATGACTCGAAATTGACAGAGGATAACAAATATAAAATACAAAATACAAAACGAAAACAACTTATACAAATTATAAAATATGTAATTACAAAATAGAAATATACACATAGCTTTGACATCAACATAGCGTGAAGCCTAAATTTAGCGGACATTGTTGGTGTGAACGCACCTTTAAAACCAAATATATGTATGCAGATATATCGATATTACGTAATGACCGAATTGAATTAAATCAAATTCGACATAATTGTATATTATATTAATCCATATATCTGCAAACTTCACTTTATAACATGTATTGTTATTGTTATTGTTATTTTGTAGAGTACTTTCATCCCATCCAGGATCTTAGTTGAAGTATTCACGTATAAACAATTAAATGTATATAATGTACCTTCGAAGACTCTCTCATATTAAGGCATCCATTGTTTTAACGAGAGCCGATCATTTATGTATACACAATTATATAACTTCTAAATATTATTTTATACATATTTTAATGGTCCGGACGGGCCTTGAACCCGCTTCATACTGCTTTAATATTATATATATATATATAAAATATATATTAAACTGCCTGTGTGGCTCAGTGGCTAATACGTCAGACACACAAGCAGTAGGACACGGGTTCGAGCCTTGTCCGGACCATTAATTAATTTTATAAAATGGGTCTTAAAATATTATTTAGAAGTGATCTTATATAATTGTGTATAAATAAATGATCGGCTCTCGTTAAAACAATGGATGCCTTAACATGGGAGCGGTTTCGAAGGGACATTAGAGCCATATATATGGTTATAAGTGAAAACTTCATCTAAGTTCCTGGATGGATGAAAGGACTCCACCAAATAAAAATAACAATAACAATAACAATATATATATATATATATATATATATATATATATATAGCATAGTATATATACTAGGTTGAGTTACTTATACAGATTCCGAGATCACTAATATATTTATAGTTTAAGGCCAGTCTATCTCGAGATTATACATGCCACCAAATTTACATAGACTAGCCGGATATATATTATTAACATACAAAACAATAATTATCTGCCATATTACATAATACTACAGAATCTGCAACACTATATAATATTACAAACGTATGAAAGTGATAATAAGTTATACGGTAAAACACGAATAAAAAAACTTAAATAAATAATTGTTTGATTACAATTTATTCACACGAGTCTTCAATTAGGGATGAGGTAGTCTAATTTAATTAATTTTGAATCGTAAACCATCGTGTGATTATACCTAATTTCGTTATGTTTTAATAGTAATATTACAATTAAATTTAAACTTTATAGTAATTATATTAAAATAGTGTATATTATTATTTAATATTTATTTATCAATCAGTATGTATATAATCAACTGGAATCAAGATTCATAAATCTATATCAATGATACACAAACAACTTACGACATATTTTAAAGTAAAATGCGGCACTATTTTGATTGGATACAATAAATCACATGGTGTCGGTATTAGGGTAATTTAGGGGGTCGGTAATAGGAAAATAATATAGGTTATCATTATTAAGATATATTGGTAAATAGTTATTCAAATTAAATAATTTTTACAAAAGTTATAAACATTTTATTGTTCTAAAATATTATGTGTAGTATTAAGTTTTATTTTAATTAATGAAGTATTTACATCATCATAATTACTTATGGTGATCACTTGTTCGATGTGATGGCTAATATTATTATTTAAAAAAATGTTTAAATATCTTTAAAAAATTGTTATATAATATATTATACATATGTCATTATTAAGGTCAAATACCTCGAAAGTCTTCTGACTATTTTATTTGTCCATTTATTGTTTTTCTTTTATAATGATTACAATAATAAAATGTATCTTATCTTATCTTATCTTATTTACAATGATTTAAAAATAGTTATTATTCAAATATTTAAAAAGTAAAAACAGAATATTTCATTTTATCAAATAACAATTGTAGGATTGAATATTTTTTAAAACAAAATACTTATTCATATTTATCAGTAATTTACTAACATTTCATGTGTATATAATTTGTTGATATCTCTTATAGTTACTGAGATACGATAGGGGGTCGGTATTATAAGGGGGTCGGTAATCAGAGACTTTCCCTACATATGTTCAAATGAATTCAAACTCTTGTGAAAATTCAAAGTGATTACTGTTATTAAAGTTAAATAACATACACAATTATAAGAAAGAAATGTACATCTATCATTAATTTCCATCGCGATCATTTTGTTTATACTTTTGTAATAGTAATTTAATCTAATTATATTATTTGTGTACTTAGTTTGTTTACTTACTTATTTAATTATATATTATATTATTATTATTATAATATTATATATTATAATATATAATTTATATTATATATATAGTCAATCAATAATTGAATTGAAATGAAAGTTTATTTAAACACTTAAATAAATCATAAATGATTTCTCAAAAACATATATATATATATATATATATATATATATAGAATACAAATAATAAAAGTAGGTAAAATAATAAATACCATTAATAATAATAAAATAAAATTGAAAAAATCGAAGGAAATTAATAAATAAAATAATAATGACAAACAATTAGTATTACAGGTTGCTATCTGATGTCAATTGTTGTATATATTTCTTGAATGTGTTATGCAATTTTAGGATGGAACTAATATAAGGTGGGAGTGAATTTCATAGCTTAGGACCAATATAACTAAAGGCCCGAGTATTCATTTTTGAGGGGGGGGAGAATATTGGTAAATAGAAGATGAGATTCATGTTTTCTAAGATATTGTAGGGAAGATCGTTGTACTAGAGAATCAGAAATATAGGAGAATAATACACACACATATATATATATATATAATCAATTGTATGTATAATAAATAATATAATTTGAATTTTTATTTATTTGTATATATAATGCTGATGATACTTCTATAACATGTTGACTTAATACATTATTTAATAACTAACATACAACCATGAATTATATATTTTACATGTTAAAATTCCTACAATTTAGCCATACTTTGGACAATAACTTTTTCACTTATCATTTTCATAATAAGTGTTCATTTAGTGAACACGTATAATAATAATAATAGCTCAATTTACAGCCCCAGAACAACTAGATATGTAAGAAAAAATGAGAACAATTGTATGCTACTATTGAAATGGAAGACAAGAAAGGAAGTATACACGTATCCATATTACTTACTATATTAGGTGATTCAGCGCAGAACATATTCAATAAATTACTTTCACTAAAAAAACTAAGAAAGGTGACATAAAGGATGTACATTGTACATCGATGAGAACATCGCGAATAAATCATATATTCGAAATATGTATTTCCTATATAAAAAGATCAACAAGAATATGAATAATATGAAAAATATGTCAATGATATAAATGCAATGAGAATATAACAGTAGATAAATTATAAGGGACAACACAAGAAATGGAATACGTAATGATAATTTACGCAAGGCCTTGAAAATAAAGGAACATCTTGCAAAGTTCATGATGCAGAACCGAATATGTTACAGGAAATATAAATATCCAGAAGTATTTGACGGTTAAGTATGAAAACTCGAGGGAAATATACAATAATTATAAATGATACAGTAATAACAGTCAAACATTGTGCAGCGAATATTGACCGTGTAATTAAGAACTAAGGTCCGGAAAAAGTGTAATGAACTAGATAACATAAATACCATACAGAAAGTATATGAACAATCGTAATGGATTTCGTGGATGGTCGTAAAAATTAAGAAATCAGGAGATATAAGAATATGTTTGGATTCCAAAGATGTAAACTAATAATTATATCGTGAATATTATCCAACCCCAATCAATAAAGATATGTCGACTAGGTTAAGTAAAGCTAGAGTTTTCTCAATTGTTGATGTAAAAAACGGAGTTTGGCATGTCGAACTAGACAAAAATGTATCCATTTTAACGACATTTAATACACCATTCAAAAGATACCGATGGAAGAGGATACATTTAGAATGTCATCAGTCCCAGAAATGATTATACGGAAAATGTATAAAATAACAGTAGGATTAGAGGTAGTTGAATTAATAGCAGATGATTTTCTTATTATAAGATATAGGAAAACAGAAAAAGAATGATTTAAAAATCATTCCAAGAATTTGACTAAATACCTAAAAGATGCAGAGATAAATATCTTCATCTTAAGTTAGACTATATAACTGAAATTAATTGTATTGGACATATATATATATATATATATATATATATATATATATATGCAATAGCTATTATATATGGTATTGAATTAAGCGAAGTTAAAGTATAATCAATACTAAAAATATAAGGACCGACTGTTTCTACTAAGGTATATTCGGAATTATCAACAAATTTAACAAATTTCAGTAATAAGTAGGTAATAAGAATACTGATAAAGAATTACTTACAATAGTATTTTAATGTGAGAAATTTCATAAATCTACATAGGAAAAAGATAAAAGTAGAAAGCGATCATAAAACCTTGGAAAGGATATTTAGTAAATATTTAATGAAATTTCACTCAGAATGTAGAGAATGAGACTTAATTTATAAAGATATTGTAGTATTTGTGCGTAGCAAACACTATGAATTCCAGTGCACCTGGAATTAGCGGGGTCAGTGATTGAACCCGTAAAACCAATTCAATAATAATGTTTGTATTTAATTAATAAATATTTAAATATATATATATATATATATATATATTATATAGTATATTTCTAAACATAACAATTGGCGACGACGATAACTATACTTATAAGAAATTAATAATATTCTAGGGTACTACTAGTTAACAAAATAGATCGGTAAAATGAATACCGGCACAATTATTGGAGAATTTAATGAAGAAGTAGACAGTGTGGCGAATTACGAAGAAAGAATGGAGGCATATTTCATTATAAAAGATATAACGGACGATAAGAAGAAAACGGCGATAGTCATCACATCTAAAACATATAAATTAATGAGAGATTTATTGACACCAAAGAAACCAATGGATACAAAGTTAGTGGATATTTGGATAATTTAAAAAAACCACCATAATACCACACCGTCATAGATTGTTGAACGTTATAAATTTAATATATGTACCAGGAAAGATGGTGAAACAGTCGCTATAGATTTAGCAGAACTAAGGAAACTTAGCGAATTTTGTATTTTGCCAATAAGCTTGATGAACACATACGCGATAGGCTGGTATGTGGTATTCGAAATACGGGCATACAACGTATATTATTGGCAAGGAAATCGTTGATATTAGTTACTGCGACTGAGATTGTTAACGATGCGTAAGTAACAGACGAAAATGTGGCTTTGATTGGAGATTTTAGTGATATGAGTTAGGAAATTCATAAAATTGATCATAAAGTTTATTATAAATCCTTCGATAAACGTTACACTATATGTGGTAGAAATAACCATACCATAGATAACTGCCTTCTTAAGAACGCATCATGTTATGGATCTGATAAAAAGGGTCACATAAAGACAGTTAGTCGTATGAAGTCATGGGTACCGTATACATCAAGGCATACAAACTTGGTAGAAAACGAAGGTCCGATTGAAGGGAAACAACAAATATACAGCATGTATACAGTTACTCGCGAGGGAAATGGAGTGTTGTCATCATTAACCAATCTCAATAATAAAAAAATAAAATGTCAAGTAGATACCGGAGCAGCGGTATCGATAATATCAAAATATACTTGGAAGAAGGTATGGGGAAAAGAAAGACCCGAAATAATACCATCGAACATTCGACTAAGAGGGTTTACAAGTGATCAGATTCTTGTTACCGGTAAGATTAACGTGAAATCAGATTCCAATAAAATATATATCTACGTAGTCGATGCAAACGTTCCTAATATTGCAGGGTGTGACATGATTGCACAATTATGACTAGATTCGGCGGACGGCGGCTGTGAATGTAGTGGGGCAGGAAGGCATTCCAGGAAGGTGGAAACAAATATTTCCTGATGTGTTCAAAAGGGGTCTTGGTACAATGAAAGGAATAGTTAGGAAAATTGTGATAAACAGCGCTGCAATGCCAACATTTTGGAAAGCGAGAATAGTTCCATACGCTATGAAGGAAAGAGTGAATTATCAATTAGAGAGATTATTAAAGGAAGGTATCATCGAGTCAGTGAATCATTCAGACTGGGCAACTCCGATAGTACCAATATTAAAGAAATATGGTTCTATTCGTATATGTGGAGATTATAAAGTAACTATTAACAAGGTTGCTAAGATTGATAGCTATCCAATTCCACGCATCGAAAATGTCTATGCACAATTGGCAGGAGGAAAGAAATTTACAACAATAGATTTATCGAATGCGTACTTCTAAATGCCACTTGATGAACACTCTGAGGTATTAACAACAATAAATACTCAAAAGGGATTGTTTAAATACAATCGGTTATGTTTCGGCATTGCAGCAGCCCCGCAATTTTTCAGAGGGTAATGGACCAGTTATTGAAAGGATTACCCATGGTTTGTTGGTACTTAGATGATATTTTAGTTTCAGGAAAAACAAAAGAAGATCATGACGATAATGTACGAGCGGTATTGAAACGATTGGATGAGGCAGGAATACGTGTTAATGAAGATAAATGTAGGTTTGGGTTAGAGCAGGTTGAATATCTGGGATACATAATAAACGTTGTAGGATTACAACCAATTACAGAGAATGTTGATGCCATTCAACAATTACCACAACAAAATGATATAATACAACTAAGGGCGTTCTTAGGTATGATAAATTATTATGGAAAATGTTTAAAGAATATTTTGACGACACTCGGCCCCCTACATGCTCTATTAAAGAAGGGACAGAAATGGAAGTGGTCACATAATTGTGAAACATCTTTTAATATGGCAAAAATAATGCTATCATCATCAGCCTTACTGGTTCATTTCGACAGTAAGAAAGAGGTAATTTTGACATGCGATGCGTCACAATATGGTATAGGTGCAGTTTTAAGCCATATAAACGACAATAATGACGAACAACCTATCGCGTTTGGTTCCAGAACATTATATCCTGCAGTGAAAACATTATTCACAAATTGAAAAGGAAGCTCTAGCTGTAGTTTTTGGAGTAAACAAATTTCATAACTATCTTTTCGGAAAACCATTTACTATTGCTAGTGATCATACACCGTTGTTAACGCTACTCAATGAAGCTAAGGCAATACCTACGATGGTATCAGGGAGAATTCAAAGATGGGCCATATAACTATCGGCTTATGAATATAACTGTAAGTTAAAACCAGGAAAAGAAATTGCCAATGCGATGTTATGAGTAGGTTACCATTAAAGGTACGTGAAGAAGAAATACCAGAGCCAGCAGAATTAGTTTTTAATATTAAAAAAATAGATGAAATGATTGCAAGGAAGGAACTTGTTAGTGCCACAAGCGAAGATAATACATTGATGATAGTAAATAAATATATTCAGGATGGTTGGCCAGATATGATAGCACATCAAATAGAGATGAAACCGTATTGGACTAGGAGAGATGGATTATCTAGTGCTAAAGATGTAATTTGGTGGGGATCCAGAATAGTAATTCCAAGAAAATTACAAAGTCGTACCATGATACTATTACATGAAGGCCATCCCGGAATAGTGCGAATGAAGAGCTTGGCAAGAATCTATTTCTGGTGGTCGACAATGGATCTGGACATTGAGGCAGTAGTGAAGGAGTGTATTGGATGTCAGGAGAATTCAAATATGAATGAATATAGTTCCTGTATAGAGCCAATGCAACCCTGGCAAAGAGTATATATCGATTTTGCAGGACCATATTTGGGTAAAATGTTTTGGTGATGGTGGATGCATATTTAAAATGGATGGAGGTAATAGTTATGCAATGTACGACTTCTAAGAAAACGATAGAGGAAATTAGAAAAATATGTTCCACTCATGGAATACCAGAAGTGATGGTAAGCGACAATAGGACAAACTTCGCAAGCCATGAATTTAAGGAGTTTATGGATAAAAATAGTATTACACACATGTTTACATCCCCTTATCATCCGAGTTCAGATGGTTTGGCGGAGAGGGCAGTTCAAACACTGAAGAAAGCATTACGAAGTAATGGTGAATCAAATATAGAACTGAGCATATCTAGATTCCTATTACAATATAGAATAACACCGCACTCAACTACAAATATTTCACCATCAGAGATGCTACTGAGCAGAAGAATACGATCAAAATTAGATTGTATGTTTCCTTATAAAGATGAAATAAATACGGAAAGAATGATACATAAGGAAGAATTGAAGAGTCCTAAACAGTGGCAACCCGGAGATTGTGTGTTAGCTGTAGATTTTAGGCAAGGGAAGCGATGGGTAGAAGGAAGAATTGAAGACGTCAAAAATAGAATAGTGTGGATACAATTACCAGATGGAAGAAACATTAGAAGGTATATTGATCATGTCAGGTCAAGACAAAGTGCGAGAGAAAATCAGAATACGGAAAATAACCAATTGGAAAAATCAGAAACCAATTGTGATCATCGAATGGTGGACGAAACAACTCAGGAAGCGGTTCCCATATCAATAACAGATGTAAATGCTACATCAGATATAGAACAAGTTTCACCCACAACTCAACCAACAACTAATACTAGAGTAGTACCCAGAATAGTAGAACGCAGTTCATATACAAATACGGGTTCTACACCAACGCTGAGGAGATCGGATCGTGTTATCCGACGACCCGTTCGTTACAATAACTAAGTGGGAGAAGAAGAGGATGTAGTATTTGTGCGTAGAAAACACTATGAATTCCAGTGCACCTGGAATTAGCGGGGTCAGTGATTGAACCCGGAAAACCAATTCAATAATAATGTTTGTATTTAATTAATTAATGTTTAAATATATATATATATATATATATATATATATATATATATATATTATATATAGTATATTCCAAACATAACATATATGATCTCGAAGTCAGATATACACCAGGAAAAGAATTACTACTAGTAGAGGCTTTGCATAGAAACTATATGATATACGTAGAAAATGTGAATGCATGTAGGAAATACTAAAATACCTACAACGGAAATAAAAACAATGGATAGACTCACAATTTCAAGTGAAAGAATGAAACACTTCATATAATAAATAATTGCAGATGATATCATGAAGAAATTAAAGATTCAAATATAAACAGTATAAGGGTACAAAGAACGACATTTATACTAGAAGATTAATACTCAATTCGAGATGACATATTAACAATAGATGAATTAGTCTATAAGAAAAACAGATTGATAGTACCAACAATATTAAGATAATATTTAAGAGAATAATTAATTAATCTTGTATACCAATCAAATGGAGTAATTAGTGCATGTCTAACAAGGATGAAAGAATCAGTATAATAGCCAGGCATGACAACTCAGATGAAGAAAAAGGTAAAGAAGTGCGATATTGGTAAGAAATAGTAAGACAATATAGTAATTAAAGACAATTAATGTATCATGATACAGGGACAACACTATGGTCAAATATTGCTGTAGAAAAATGCTACCTTAATGCCATAATTCTATCAGTTAATTAAGAGTGCTACTCTAATTACGTAACAGTACGAATATAACGTAACCAAAATAAATCTGACGTAATAAATGAATTCTTAGAAATATTCTCAACTCATGGATTACATGAACAGATAGTGTACGACAACTGTTCACAATTAAGAGAGAAATTCCTCCAATTCACAACATATCATGACATAAAACTAATCACATTAAGACCGTACCTACCATAACGCAATGGTAAAGAAGAACATGTGGTAAATACTATTAAAAAAGGTGCAAGAAATGTCGGGAATCTAAGATATCTGAGCAATTAGTGATGCTAGTCTAACGCTATTGAATATTAATAACACACCAATAGAACGCATAGGAGTAAGTACTTGACTGATATTTGTAGATGTAGATGTAGATCCCGGATATCGTTGGCAGAAGACATGTTGAAAACTGGACACATAACAGATGGTGAGAGGAAGAAACAACACACAACGAAGAAGATATAGTCATATTACTAAAACACAAAGCTAAATCCTTTCTTAATCGTCGGAGAAGGGGAATATGTAAGAATCATAAAACCTAGAGAATAATTCTAGACGAAAGGAGAATGCGCGATGGAATTTAAACCTTGATCTTTTGAAATAAAAATCGAAGAATAAGTGCATACACTGTTAAAAATAAGGGTATAACATTATGAATTATATGGTATAACATATGGAAATACGAGTTATACCATACAATTACGTTAAATGGTATAAGATCACATATTATATGGTATAACATTTGTTTTTTTTAGTTATACCATATAGCTATAAGCTAGCTTAAATTAAATGGTATAAAATCACAAATTATATAGTATAACATTTGTTTTATTTAGTTATACCGTAAATGGTATACCAGGACGCCACGGGGTTATACCATTTTTTAATCAATGTTATACCATTTATTTCTAACAGTGTACAGAAACTCTCGGGTCATCAGAATGGAATCTCAATCTTTAGCTAAACAATAACAAATAAGACACACATGCTTGAAGTAGCGGAAACACTATCAGCGGACGAACTAATAAGAAATTCATCACGAATAAATAACACTGTTCTAGGTTGTTATATGATAACACTATTCTCACAATAATTGTATATATTATATTAGCATCGTTACTTTTATTTAATTGTTTAACATTATTGTTATATTACAATCATACATATATAGTAGTTGAATGATGTTTCTATTTGTTGTCTCAAATGTGGTGGAGTATACTAAGAATTACTAAAATGCATTATCTCATCATATAATCTAGCTAAGGGTAAGTTGTGATAATGATAGGGAGATTTAAAATCCTCTTCTTACTTATTCAGTGACACCTGATATAGATAACTTATATTTAACAGTATTATCTAATTAACAAGTATTCTTAATATATATATATATATATATATATATATATAGATATATCTAATGGTAAATAATCTACGTAATAATCTACGTTAAATAATTTATCAGCTACGGTTATACTATATATATATATATATATATATATATATATATATATATATCGTATTTAGAATAACTTTCATTATTTTATATATATTCAATTATTATTGTTTTAAAAAAAAATTATTTACATGTTTTAAAACATTAAATATATGATTTTTTGAAACATAAATGTTTTAAATATCTTATATGCATGAAGTATTTAAAACATAATTTTAAATAAATAAACATATAACATTTATATTATTATAAATTTAATTTATATGCTATTATTAATACTATATATATGAATGTTTTAAAAAAAAAGATTAATGTTTTAAAAAAATGATAATTTATGTTTTTAAAAAATAAAATAGTTAACTTTCTAAAACATACATATTTTAAATATCTATATTCATGAAGTATATAAAACATAATTTTAAATTAATAAATACAACATTTATTTTATTATGAACTTAAGTAGTCAGGTATCGTTCGATATATCGTGCACTTATAAGTCACTCATCAAGAACACCATACAGTCAAGGTTTGTATGCATTATTATTTTAATATTGTTATTACAGTTTATGAATATTTGTATTGAATATTGTTATATTATATACTGGTACATGCCTGTACACATACACACACACACATATATATATATATATATATATATATATATATATATATATATATATATATATATGGTTATATTATATACCTGAATTATATATATATATATATATGTTATAAAGTAAAAGTTGTAGATATATCGATTAATGTAATATACATTTAAATGCATTTAGCATTACGTAGAAATCTATATATCTACATGTATATTTACATGTATATTATGCATAACAACTTTAAACTAGATTTCAGTGTCACGCTCTGTGTTAATTGCATAGCTATAGCCATAGATTTATAGTTTACATAGATCGGTAGTCACGTGGTTTTTCATGGTCATACATGGTGCCTGGAATGGGGATTTTTGATCTTTAATTGTTGTAAACTTAAGATGGCCGACATCACGTGACACATGATATTTCATAACAAATATTTAAATAAATAATATTTATTTTTTACATACATTTGGATTATTTTTCTATATACGCTTATAAAATGCATTTCGATTATATCAAAATAAACATTTATATTTATTTATATTATATATTTATAATGTAATATAATCGCAACACGTAATTTGCTTAAATAATACTTTATATAGGTAATTTTAAATTACAATTTATCGGTGTATTTTTAAATTCTTATATCGCTTTAATTTTTCTATATACGCTTATATAGTGCATTTTTATTATATCAAAATTTACATTTATATTTATTTATATTATATATTTAAAATGCACTATAATTGCATTACGTAATTTGATTAAATAATACTTTATATAGGTAATTTTAAATTACGATTTATCGGTGAACTTTTGAATTCTTAGATCGTTTTAATTTTTCTATATACGCTTATAATGTGCATTTCGATTATATAAATATAAACATTTATATTATATATTTATATCGAAATATAACTGCAACATTTAATTTGATAAATAATACTTTATATAGGTAATTTCAAATTATATTTTATCTGTGATATTTTAAAATTCTTAGATCTTTTAAATTTGTTTATAAATTGTATTTAAATTATATCAAAATAAACATTTATATTAAATTGTATTAAATATATAAATTACAGTATAATAAAAAACTTTAATTACATAAAATAATACTTTACATGAGTAATTTAAAATGTGAAATGTAACAGTACAATTTTAAATAGCATTATCTAGGTTAATTTCATTACTAATATTTAAATATTACAACTTAATTAGATAAATACACATTTATATTAATTTATATTATATACTGCAATATAATTACAACATTTAATTTGATTAAATAATACATTATATAATTCTAAATTACGACAACTATAAGAACGCTATTATTTTAAATATTTAAAAATGCTTAATTAATCGATGACTGTTGTTCTAATAGTACACGTAATTATCCAGAAGGAATAACTCTCTACAAGTTTGTATTATATAAATACATTTAAATATTATTTTGAAATTCATACAATTATTTAATTAGACATGTAGATGTTATATCTAATTATGTATGAAGTCAATAAAAGAATACACGCTTAACGTATGAAAATCAAATAATCATACGAAATTTAATTTTAATTTCATAATTATAATTATTATAATATGTTACACGATTATAGCAAAAATTTTCTGAAGGAAAGATATAACACTTACGCGAAATCGTGTAATTCGAATTTGTATACAAAATACCCCAGTGCCACCTATAGCGGGTTACTTTTAGGAACTATGTGTTGTTTATAATGTAAATTCGTATTTAACTATACACTTTTAAAATGTTAAATAATATGCTTTAAATTAATATTTATATGATGAAAACTAAGTGTTCATTACTAATATATAATAAACAAATATGATATGTATGTTTTAAATGCTATAAGTATATATTTAGTGAGTAAAAGCTAATTTATATTGCATGTAATTTAATAGAGCAATGAAAACATTGTTGTATGCAAACAGAGCCGAACTTAAATCTATTTCAGTGATTTCGATACTACTGCTAGCAGCGGTTGGGGATATTACTAAATTACATTGCATGCATAGGGAGTGTTATATCTTTGCTTCGCAAAATCTTTGATTATAGTAACAAAAATCATATTAATATTATACACAATTATTATAAAAAATACCTATCATATTATGATATAAATGATATATGATATGTAACGATTTTAATGAATGTAATGAAAATGCATAAAAAGTCTATCGACTTACTAGAAATTAACCAATAAAGCACCCTACATATAAATTATATATATAATTCTGAAGACGCATGTATCAGGCACCTATTTTAAGATGTACCGATATACCGATCTATGTAAACTATAAATCTATGGCTATAGCCATGTAAATGTTTGTTTTTCTTGTATTTTATATTTTTATCGTCTGTCAAATATATTTCGTTATTTTTCTATAGAATAAATTCCACTCGGTGAGATTGCCTTATTCTTCGTTCTGCATCTCATCGGGTAGGTACTATTATTATTATGTTATATTATTATTATTATGTTCAACAGTTCTTTGTTTCTATTAATAAACTGTATCAGAACATTCACTTTATTACATATATATATATATATATATATATATATATATATATATATATATATATATATATATATATATATATCTATCAATATTGTTACTATACCAATACACGTACTATAGTATACATACATCAATACGTCTGTTGTATTATACACATCCACATATAAATATTGTTAACATAACATTATCGCACGTACTGCATACGTTAGTACCTTATGAATACGCATACATGCGTCGCACAATGTGTTGCATATTACTGTATGCCGTCGCGCATGACCAACCCATGTGCAGACGGCTGACTATATATAGATATCCGCCGCTGTATTGCAAACATATATGAAGTCCCCTTAATTCCTTAATACATATAAATAAGACTTGACGCTATTCTTTCTATATACAGGCATACGCCTTATGTATACACATAAAGAATATGCTTTAATCAAACTACATACACTATATATATACCCCATAGACATTAATATCCCATACATAATTTAACAAATACTATTATTACATTTTCAGTAGTCCGACAATCTTCTGCCAGGACTCAATCGACATATCGTTCACATTAGGTTTATTTGATCGATCTCCTGGAATTTTACTAAATCAAGAAACCAGCTTGATATCCGCCAAGAACATTTTTCATAGTTAGTAAATTATTAATTTCAAAAATACTATATAAATTACATACATATATGAATACTACTATACTTAGTAGTGTAATAAATATCAGTATTATGCATGTATTTTTTTCTTATTTAATGTTGTTCTGTTATTTAACATATATCCTAAATTGGTGAAGACTTTGACATTATCAATCATTACATATTTTTTATATTTCAGAAAGACTATTTAAATTGGAAGTTGGCCAGGAACGATTAATTGAAATAAACATAAATATAGAGAATATTTTTCTGAATCAAATGAAATTATTTTCGAAATATAAAGATAAGAAATAAGGTACAAAATAAAACTATATATAACCAATATATTATTTTAATAATAACTCATTTATAGGTCAAGATTTCTGTGGAATAATACAAATTATGTAATTTGTAAAATATATTATTTTTTATTTGTTATATGTAAACAACTATATTCTATCAAAGTCTATTTGATTCTTTGTTTTTGAAACATTCGTATATATCAGTTTCAAAAACTAACAAATAATTATATTTTTGAAACATTTATTTAATCCAGTTTTAAAAATTAACAAATAATTATGTTTTTAAAACATTAAAGTATGTCAGTTTTAAAACCATGTCAAATAAGTAGCCATGAACTAGGTTTTAAAAATATAAATTAATGTTTGTTTTAAAAACTTTATTTCGAAACAATTATTTACTGGGTAGTCATAAAGGTATATTACATATATGTTATGTAGGATATAGGATGTATCAATGACAGCATTCTGATATCAATCTACTACGATGGTAAAGTTTTTTATAAATTCCATCACGTGATGTTTATTCTGAAATATACAAATCGTTAATATACCCATTTATCAATATAATAATATTCGTTTTATTTGTTTATTTCAGTATATAATATGACAATGACGCCTTCAGGTATATATATATATATATATATATATATTCATTCGTAAAAAATCAACTAAATATATCAACCAACTATTATAATAGTTGACCAAAATAGTTGAAATCAGACGTCCATCATTCCTTGGTTACGAGTAAATAAACTTTATTGTACTAAGTAGGCCTCGAACCTATTGAAATGTTCACACCTCGTTACGTTAACCACGTTCGTAATATGTACTTATTCAATCATATAATCGTTTAAAAAATAAAGCAGTATAAGAATAAACGTGTTTTAGTTTATGTTTGTAAGTGATTAATAAATATAAATGTGTTTTATTTTAATTCTACCTATTTTATATATTCCAATTAATATTATAATTTAATTTAAATTTAATCTAAATTTAAAATTATATAGTTCATAAATACATTATTTAACATTAATTCAATGAAAAATGAATCTTATTTATATAGCCGTATTCTTTATAAATATTAACTTTGCATATTCTGTAAGTATATATATATATCATACTATATACATTTATTATTTTACATATATTTATTTTAGAAATTATATTAGAACAGAAACTTTATAAACACCCGCATGTAACCAGCCATGTGTATGTATGGGTGATAGTATAGTGACTAAAGGTATAGCGATAGCGTGAATAAAGCCATAGTTTCGAATCGATATGTAGAAGGACTCGATAACTTGGTGTATGAGGTAGATAGGGAGAGGGCAATCATGCGTGAAGGAGAGGAGTGCGGGACGAACACAGAGAGACAGACATACGCATTCGAGGAGGGGTGACGAAGAAGGGATGCTAGAACAATAGAAAATAGATAATATACGCAATAGTAATATTCGATGAAAGGAACATATTTATGGGAACCAGAATTAGGGGCGTTGAAAGAGGAATTAATGGAACGGTATGTAGGTAAAAGGTAAAAAGACATGGTGAGCGAATTACACGTTTAAGAGGACATATATGTGATGTGAGGACATGGACTGGTAATGTGAGTATATATAGAAGGACATGTATGTTTTGAGATATAGTAGTCAATACGTAAGATGATGGTGGTGTAAGGGTAGGTATACATCTGATTTAGAATAGCGTATAGGTATATGAGGCTTAATTTAGAATCACAAAATGCGCCTAAAGTATACTTTACTATACTCCTATAGGGGTAGCAGAGATTACGTGTGTTCATCGATTATTAATACGTAAAGTTGAGAATAATGTAGAATGTGGTAATAATGTAGAAATAATAACTCGTTTTTAGAATATTAAGGCGGAGTCCATCAGAAGTAAGCATACCATAGAATTCTATACTAGAGGATACCATTGAACTACTATAGTAGTATCCGAAGTTATTTGTTAATGGAATATTCCGCCTGCGATAGATGAACATTCAAATGTACAGCGGCATCGATATACAGAGGATTAATAGAGTCGTCAACAAGCCGAGTAGTTTGATTAAATATCGATGTCGAACTTTTTTTTGGAATACTCAATGCAATATAAGTTATACTAGATGATTGCATATCTATACACAAATGGGGTTGGGGGTGTAATATAATAACGACGTGACCTGTTAGCGTAGTTCGAGACGAGAACGCCGAATGGATAGAACGATAGGGTAGCGACCTTCGAGAATAGCAATGTCACGTGTGAAGGGGGTGAAAAAGTGACGCCCGCCGGGTGGTGATAAAGATGTAAGCGCGAATGAAGATTGACAGGAGAGAGCGTAATAGCGCGAGAGAGAGAGAGAGTGAGAATATCTGATAGCTATAATTGAACATCCCAGCAAACAGTAAGAGCAGCATAATAGCAGCATAACAGCAAATGCTAGAGCCTCAAATGTTTACATTGTGCTATTATGCTGCTATTAAATGTCTATTATGCTGATATTATGCTGCTATTAATTTGTAATGATATTATGCTGCTGTTATGCTTCTGTTATGCTGCTATTATGCTGCTCTTACTGTTTGCTGGGATGGGCAAATCAAGTAGAGTGAGATAAAGTAACAAAGTTACTAGAACGATCGTGAGCTATTAATAGATATTAAGATTTAGACGTATTAAACACATACAAACATATACTTCTAACTAAACCGACTATAGCTATAGAATGTAAAGTATATTGAATATATTGAATTCATAACATATATGTGAAGTTCAGATTCAAAATAATTTATTAAAAAAATAATTAATATGAATGATAAATGATACATGTTGAATTCAATTATAGTCAATTTTATGTTAATCTAAATTAATTAAGTTTATTAAATTATTAATTAATATGTTTAATATATAATATATGGTAACGTTTAGATTCAATTCATAAAATAAATAAATATCATATTATTTAAAATAAATATTATTTCAGAAATAATAAAAAATAAAATAAATACGTATTTACTAATAAAAACAATATTAAAATTATATATATATATATATATATATATCTTTTATACATAACACTTCATATTTTTTTAGTCTTTTTGCGGAAAAAAGATCACAGAACAAATATGTTTAAAAGTGATGAATAATAATACATTTACAGAAATATATCATAATGAAGATACACATACGAAAATAAGTGAGCTCGTCATAATGGGTAATACTAATAATACCGAAGTTAAAATAAATAATAATTTATTTAAAAAGTATAAAAACATAAAAAAAATTATTATAAAAAATTGTGATTTAAAAGAAATAAATATAAGCGACACAAGGAATTTTCTCACGGATTTATATTTAATTAATTTAAAAATTAAAATAATTAAATTACAATTTTTAATAGGCTTCAACGAATTTATCTTTCTTTTAATAAAAAGAAATAATATAAAAACTATAAAAGATAATACGTTTTCTGATCTTAAAAAATTAATTTTTTTAAATCTAGTTGATAACAATATTACATATATAAGTACAGCAGCTTTCCACGGGTTAAATAATTTATATACTCTTAACCTTTCTGGAAACTATATAAATTTAGCTATTATTCCATTTGATAATTTCATACGTCTGGGTGAAATGATGTGTAACTATTGTGATCTAAATATTATTAGAGATGTAACTTTCTTATGTAAAGTTAAATATATAATTCTAGATAATAATAAGATTACAACTCTTTCTAATAATCCATTTACTAATTGTTATAATATAACACATTTATCATTTTCTAAAAACATAATTACATTTTTAAACGCTGATTCCTTTTATAATATCACAAAATTAAAAATGTTAGACATAGGCCACAATAAAATAACATCCATTGGACCTAATACATTTAAAAGTAATACAAAATTATTAAAGTTATATTTATCCGATAATCTATTATTAAATATAAATATAAATATATTTACGAGTTTAAATAGCATTTTGTATCTGTATATCGATAACAACCCGCTACACTGCGATTGTTCCATGCAATGGATTATGAATAAATCTTCAATAATTAAATATTTGTCGAATAAACAAAAACTGACATGCGATGACAATAATTATAATTTAATATCAAAATTAGAATCAATGAATTGTAATGCTAACTGTTAGTAACAACATATAAACACACACACATATATATATATATATATATATATATATATATATATATATATATATTATAATAAATATTGAATATCTTCACTATAGCTTCACATGGTGATAGTTTTAACTATTATGTAATCCTAATTGTTATTGTAAACATCTACTGATATGATATCGAGGGATACCAATAAAACCGAATACATATGTTGTCATTATTTCTAGACCAGATTGTATTACTCATTATTAAATATTGATATTTTACAATATTTGTAGTAGTATTGATAGTAAGTTAATATTGATATATTATGTTTTGTATGACAGATCAACTCGCTATTTGAATACAAAGGTTCTTATCTCATTGTTAGTCAACACAATTGATTATTATAATAATAGTATGTGATGAGCTGCTAAATAATAGGTTACATTATCTATGGATATGTATATGCATATGTATATTCTTATATTGTATAAATACCAATAACGAACATTTATAGATGTAATAAAAGATATTTAACAGATATATAAAAATATATATTATATATTTGGATGACTATTGAAATTATATTATAAATAACGTGCACGAATCCGTTTATTCAATAGAATTCATCGCAGGCAATATAAATATGTTGAATTCTAATAAATTGTAAGTCAAAATATTGATACATTACAATTATTAATAAAAGCGGTAAGAAGCTTTAATTGTATACATACAAATACACACATACACATACACACATACACATACACATACACACACACATACACATACATATACACATACACATACACATACACATACACATACACATACATATACACATACACATACACATACACATACACATACACATACACATACACATGCACATACACATAGGATATAGCAAATACCTAAGCATAAATTTTAATAATAAAATTAATCTAGATAAACATTACAGCTAACTTACTCAATCTACGACTGCATTATTTAATCTTAAAAAAATATGACCATACTTTAATAGAAATACTACTAAACTACTGACTCAGACTTTCATACTTTCAAGACTACAATACTGCAACTCACTATTCTCAGGTTCTGGAAAACGGAAAATAGGCAAACTAGACATCATAACTAACCGCTCAATTATAAATATATACCGACTATAGAATATTTACTATACATTGTATAATATACAACTAGCATAACTGACTTACATAGCAAACGTAGCTGGCTAAACACCGAAGACTCTATCAACTATAAAATACTTACAATACTTAAAAAGACTATTACTTATAATTTACCCTATAATTTTCGAAACAAAATAAAACTTAAAATAAACACTAGACTTTTGCGTAATACATATTCTATTAAACTACATCAACCGATTACCCATTTCATAAAATACTAAAGGAAAGAATTCACCTAAAAATCATCAATTAGATGGAATAAATTACACCCTTAACTTACCAATACAAAACTCTCGATTTGTAAATTCAAAGAGAAATTAAAAATGTTGTTTTAAATTAAAAACCAACATTGTTTCGCATAGAGATTATTATCGTACGAATTATATACATTCGCTATTTGTATCTATATGTGATATATATTGTTCGATACACATTATAGAATTGTTATTATTATTAATTATGTTTTTAAATAAATACTTTCAATAACAACAACTGCAACAACATATACACACATACACACATACACACACATACACACATACATACACATACACACACATACACACATACACATACACATACACATACACATGTGTTTGACTGTTTACCCGTTTACCTACTCCGTAGTGTGAATGTGTAGGTATACCTACCCTATAGGGCGTAGATAATAATACGATGACTAATCTTTTAGGACTTATAATCCGTTTAATTATAAATATTTATATATATATATATATATTATACTATAATTGCCATTTTATTTGTATATATGAAAAATTAAAATAATATTTATAGACGAAGAAGATATTCAAAAAGATGAAATGTCATTAGTTAATTTGTTATCAGGTAATTTTATCTATTAGTATAAATTACATAATACACACTTTTATCATGTTATATTTCGGTACATATATAATTATATTATTAATTTATTTCATAAAATTTAAATTTTGTTATTTACAATTTTATAATATTAAACATCGTGTAGGTGTATAAATGATAAATATTGTAGTTACATATCTTAAAAGAAATAACATAGTACAATGACAATTCGATATATTTAGTTAACTTATCATTTTAGCAAATAAACTATTATTAATTAGTATTACTAATTAAATAATGATTATATTATTAAGCTTATTAGCTTACTAGCTTCCATCTACCGTAATTTATCTTCCATCAAAACCTTAATCCATTTATTCTTTGGTGAATTTCATGATTTCATCCATAATCTTCCTTCATCTTCTTCCGATAAACACTATCTTCTTTCAAAAAATTGAACTACTAACGAAAATGATATTGTTTCATTCTATATAAATATGAAACGTTTAAATGAAAATGGATTGCATATGATGATATTAAGTCTCTTCACTTAGCGAGCTTTGTAATCAACATCAACAATGCGATTTCTTTTTTTATTATTTGTCTTATAAATCCCTATGTCCGGTACTCTTAAACTCCTATATTCAAAATATTATTAATCTACACTCACCTAAAAAACTAAATTAATTACCAATCGCTATTTTTCTCCCTAGTTCACTCATTAACTTTACATCTTGAAAAATATAGTTAGGAAATTTGAGATGAAATTTCTTAAAATTCCTTCTACTGAAACAAAATTGACTATCGCTAGCCAGAAAAATACAAAACAACTATCATCATTCAAAATACTCATACTATAACAAATATATACCAGTGTTTTCCTCTGATCTTCACAAATTATTTAAACTGGCAAATAAAATTATCTTTTCATTCTCTCACCAGATGAAATTATCCTCCCCAATTTATCGAACACGTTAAAATTCCAGCTATGCTCCCTTTTTGAAAAATCTTTGAAAGCATACTTGTAAGCATTAATAATATTACTTGAACTTTTACTCCATCCATACTCAATCCTACCATCTAGGTATATATCCTACCACCTATATTGTGCAGCCTATTGACTCATTACGTATATTCACTGTCCCATCCCTATCTGATGTAAACGATCTACTCATGAAATCTCACTGTACCATCATCGTTGATCCCCTGTCTATCTTCTTATATCACAACAATTCACCTTTTATTACTCATAAATTATTTGATATTATCTCGAATTCACTCATCTCTGGCCATGTATTACCCTCAATTAATACTGCCATAATAACTCCTATTTTAAAAAACAAACATTGAATCCTATAATACCTAAAAAATCATAGCCAGATATAATTATGATTTATACAAATGATAAAACATTTAATTTCAAAATAAAAATATTCACATGGATATGCAATCGGCTGAGCGTGAATCCTAAACAAATTTATGTATGAAACTATATATATATATATATATATATTACATAATAACCGAATTGAATTATATTAAATTACATTTAATTTAATTAAATATATATTACAATAATCAATATATTTACAGACTTCACTTTATAACATATATATATATATATATATCCGCACTATTTCTGAACTAATTAAAAACTTCCCGAATATCCACTATCATAATTTTGTATATGATATTCAGATTTATACCTTTTCCACATAAATTTAGATAATACGTTTAACTCTGAATGTATCTAGTGTGCAAGTTACATAATACCCTGATACCAACTACTCTGTTAGATTCCTCAACTGATATGTAAAACTTAAATCTTATTTTCTATCTTCTTCTATTCTATAAGCTATTCAACTATTTATATATTCGTTATTTGGTTCTCATTTTATCTTTAAAGTATTAGTATTATACAATGTTCTTTTATTATTTTATGAATATTTTCTCTCTGCACGAGTGAAGGGTCTGTTTAGTTCGTAATAAATTATAATTCAATTACTATGAAAAAATAATAATAAAAATAATATCAATAGATAAAGTTAAGATTGAAAAAGATAAGATGTCATTACGAAAGGAAAACATTGCTTATACATGTACGTTATATATTGTTGACATTAAATAATACAAACGTGTATCATGATTATATTACGATACATATATAATTATATTATTAATTTATTTATAAATTTTAAATTTTAAAATTATATATTTTTGATAATATTACTAAATATCTTATTAAATATCTAATATAAATAATAACTATTATAGTTATAAATCTTAGAAATAACATATTATAATGAACATTCGCTATATTTAGTTAACTTATCACAATAATTGATCAGATATATGGGTTAAAATTAAGAAATTAACTGATCATAAAAAATATAACACCATTCCTGAAGATATCTTTTATGGTAATAATACATTTAGTAAGTGTGAAAGAATAAATGCATTCAATACGTTATTTAGTTCAATAGCTACTGATCTACAAGATAAGTATTTGCCAATAGTTAATAGTAAAAATAGATCAACCCATGAGAGTTATTTAAAAAATCCTCAAAAACATACATTTTATTTTTCGCCTATATCTGTTAATGATATTTAAATTGCTATTGGGGATGGTAAATCTAAATCTTCATTAGATTTTAATAACATTAACATGAATATAATCAAAATTGTTTTAAATTTTATTTTAGATCCACTTACATTTTTACCTTACTAATTTGTGACTCTACTATTCTAGATAACATGAAAATATCAGTAATAACCCCCCTTTTTAAGAAAGGAAAACCAGATGATATAAATAACTATAGACCGATTGCCTTATTATCTCAATTTTCAAAGATTTTAGAGAACATAATTTCTAATAGATTTCTAAATTTTATTGACAAACATAATTTATTATATGCCAAACAATATGGTTTTATTAGAAATTCTTCAACTTCTCCCGCATTCTATGATCACTATAATTTTATTGAATCAAACTTAGAAAGAAATAATAAATTAGCCTCATTATTTCTAGATCTAAAAAAAGCATTCGATCTTGTAGATAATAAGATTCTATTAAACAAATTAAAATATTATGGTTTTAGGGGCAGTAGGCTACTAATTGTTTAATTGAAAGCTATCTACAAGATTGAATGTTATCAACTAGAATAGATAACGAATTTTCTGGACGAAGTATCATCAATGTTGGGGTACCTCAGGGATCCATTTTGGGTCCCTTACTTTTTATTTTATATATAAATATTATTCATATGGCCTTACATAATTTAAATATAAATTTTAATCTAATACTTTTTGCTGACGATACATCGGTTAGCATTAGTGAACCAAGTATTAAGACTCTATGCACAAGTTTAAATTTAGTTATTTTAAATTTACACGAATGGTTCACTAATAATAGATTAATATTAAATATTGATAAAACAAAAGTTCTACCTTATAAATATTCAAATAATATTAATAGTATATCAATTAATTCAACTGAAATATTCTTAATTTAAGTTATACTTTTCTTGGAGTTATTTTAGATAATAATTAAAATTTTAAAGAACACATAAAAAAAATACCATTGAAATTATCACATATGTTATATATATATATTAAGAAATCTGAGCTATTTACCAATATATATTTTAAAGCTACTTTACAATTCTTTGTTTTTGCCTCATATCATGTATTGTTTAGAAATTTGGGGAAATAATTGTAATAATAACCTTCAATGTATTTCAACTCTACAAAAAAAGGCTGTTCGAATTGTAAATAAAAATATCTTTAAAATTGTCAATAATATTTTTATTTTGACTAATACTAACAATTTATTTTTATGTTCTAATATATTAAAATTTAAAGATTTAATAACTTATAAAAATATTGTTATCATGCACAATGTACATTTAAAGAAATGCCCAAGCAGAACATTATTATTTCCAATATATAACAATGTATACAAAAATACTTTTCATAATTTCAAATTACCTTATATAAAATCAACCCGTCATCATAAATCATTATTATTTAAAGGCCCTAAATCATGGAATAATTTATGTCTAAATAAATTATTATTTACAAAAATTTATATAAAAAACTTAAAAAAATATTAAAAAAACATCTTTTATCAAAATATGAAAATCAATTAAATAATTGATTATCTAATTTTATTTTTGTTTACGGGTATTATTTATTAAACCTTCATCTTGTTTGTTTTATTTTTTATTTTTTTCATTTATATTTGTTTAGCTGTTCTATACCTTTTATAGTTTGGTATTCAGAATTCAACTTGTTTCTGTAATTTTTTTATATAACTTTACATCTTTTATTTTTAAACTTGACTTATTGATACATATTTTTTTTTTTTACATAATTTATTTTTAACTTGACTTATTGATACATATTTGTATTCTTTACATCTTATTTATTTATATTTATATTTTTTTACTCATGAGAATCTAACTTATCTAGAATATGATGATTGGGGAAGTTCTCGCAAAAAAACAAATACATTTTTTTATTAACTTCTCCATTATTTCATTCTTTACAACATGAAATAATAAATCTGATTTATAATTTATTTATGTTAGCAAATAAACAATTATTAATAAGTATTACTCATTAAATAATGATTATATTATTACATGAGCTTAAATCAAAGCAATAATAGCTTAACTCTACACCTGACCGTAATTTATCGTCCACTAAAACTTGAATCCATTTATTCTTTAGTGAATTTTATAATTTAATCCATGATCTTCCTTCATTTTTTACCTTTTTACTAATAATTCTTGGTGACTTAAACTATCACTTTAGTTCTCCTATATATTCCCATGGTAACTTCAAACTCTAAACTTAGTCTCTTTCCATGTACCAACATAGGTTAAGCCTATATCATTTCCCACCCACTCCAGTGAGAATACACTTGCTATGATATTTACATCCATACCCTACTCAATCCTCTTATTAGATGTATAAACACTAACCCCTTAAAACAAATGGAACTTCTTACGAATTATTTTATTATGGCATTCTTCATAAATCTAAAATTAGCGGAAATTAAACGAAAACGTATTACATATATGATATAGATATTTTAAGCTTTTTAAATAATATCAAAAATAAGCTTTCTTCTACTACTTCCCTCTGTCCGTTTCTCATAAACTCCGTTCTCCAAAATATTATAAATCTACATGTACCAAAACTACATTAATTACTGACCGCCCTTTTTCTCCCTTATTATCTCGCGAACTTTACATCGTCAATAAAATTAACGATTAAAGGTTAACGGTTAATGGCACATTGTAGAAATAAAATCTTAAAAATCATTCTACTAAAATAAAATTAACTATATCACTATATCACACCTATCACTATCTCGGAAAATTACACATATACTATCTATAGTTCAAAATCCATCTACTATAAAAAAAATAGTATTGCTCGCCTCTGATCCTCGCAAATTATTTAAACTTGTAAATTAAATTATGTCTCCTCCTGATTAAAAAATCCTTACCAATTTACCGAATACGTAAAATTTCCAGCTAAGCTTTCTTTTTTCAAATTTTGTTTGAAAGCATTTATGATACTATTCACACTTCTACCCCAAATTGCTCAGTACTGTCATCTCTATTACCCATCTTATTGACTCAAGCATATTATATATCCCTTTCCTATCTTATGTAAACGATCTACTTATGTAAACAATCACACAGTACATACCCTGCCTATTTTCTTATACCACAAACGTCTACATTTCATGTCTCCTAATTTCTTTGTTAAAATCTCAAACTCATTAAACTCTGTCCAGTTTTCACCCTACCTCAACACTACCATAATCTCTCATATTCTACACAAAAAACAAACTTTGAACCAAACTCCCTTAGCAATTTTCACCCGATCCTCATCTCACTATCTAAATAACATATTAGAAAGGATTGTCTTCAAACAAATTATCGCCTATATAAATAAACATAATATTTTTAAATTATTTCAAAGCGCTTTTTATAAGGGCCGTTCAACTTATTTTTGTTCTTCTAAATATATCTGATACAATATTATTTACCTTAAAAAGAACAACGTGTTTCCAGTTAATCCTAATTGACCTCTCATCCACCCTTGATAATAATATACTAAATTTGAGGTTTACTATAATGGGCATATCTGGTATAGCATTAAAATGGTTTATTTCTCATGTTACAAATAGTAATATCCCTATTATGATAGAATAATATCAATATAATCTGTCTTCGCTTTATATATATATATAGCCGCATTATTACTGATCTAAATAAATATTTCAGAATATCAACTAGGAATACCTACTATAATGTTGTTGATATTATTCAGATTTTTACCTTTTACTTTATCAATTCTCATAATACCACTAATTCTGAACTAATCGAATCTAAAAATTGTATAATATTATGACTACTATACAATAAACTACTAATTAATACCTCAAAGAACACTATAGGAATACCTACTCATGATATATACTTCTAATACTTCTTTTCCAAATGTAAATAACATGATTATATCTCACGCCCATTTTTCCAAAAAAACTATTATTTTTATAACAAATTATCCTTAAACGAACTTTCATCTATTTAGAATTTTAAAAATACGGAATTCGCTTTCTACGAACCTATAGACACACGAACACACAGCAATTAAAATCTATTATACTCTCCAGAGTTGACTACTGTTCTTACCCAATGAATCTACTTCACTAAATCGGATTATCCGTTCCTTGATACGTACTACTTACTGTATAAAAAAGCTCGGATTACTCTATTACAATATCTCACCAATCATATATCGTGTGTATATAAACATGTGTCTATAGCCTATATGTGTCTATGTGTTTAAACTTATCCCTAAGGTGTAAACTCCGTATTATTTTCTGAATTCATAAATCTAAATATTCTTTCAATCTAACCATATCTCAATTATAATTCTAGAATGTTTCATATTCCATTTTCTTCGTTACAAAAATGCACATCCCGAAAATCTAGCAAAAAACTCTACATTCTATAGAGCCTTTACAAATTCCAGTCCCACTCAATGGAATTCACTCCTTCATACAATACTCGTATAATATAATGCTATTTTAGACACCTCGAATGATTCTAAATCTGACTAATTCTTATTTTCTCTCTTCTTCTAATCTATAAACATTCCAACTTATTATTTCTATATTCGGTAATTTAGTCTCATATTATCTTCATCGTATTATTATTATCTAATGTATTATAAAATGTTGTTTCGTCAATACATTGTTATTTTATTACTCTTTTATTATAATGTCCTCCCGCACTAGCGAAGGGGCCTGCATTTCCCCCATGTGTTATTTCTATTAAACCGTTAATCATTATATTCATCATATTCATCATAATTTAATATGAACACATTAAAATAATATCAATAGATGAACAGATTCAAAAAGATAAAATATCATTACAAGATGAAGAAATTAATTTTAAAGGTACTCTAATATATTATTATGCATTATATAATACACACTTTTATCATGATTATATTACGGTACATATATAAATTCATTATTAATTTATTTTATAATCCTTCAATTTTTGTATTATTTATTTTTTATAATATTACAAAGTATTAAATATCCGCGGATATAATTTATATCATATCAATGATAAATATTGTAGTTATACATATTATAAATAACATATTAAATGTATTATTGTACATATTAAATTCAATATATATTTAGTTTACTATCATGTTATCAAATAAACAATTATTAATTATTATTACTTGTTAAATAATCATTAGGTGTTAATTATATATATTTATATATAATGATTGTATTAATCAATTTAATACCATTACATAAGTATTTATAATGATTACAAATATAAATTTAAATATTTTTATTATATTTATGTTTCATATATATATATATATATATATTATAAACATATTGTAAAAATTAAATTTAATTGTTAATAAACTAATATAAATATATAATATTCTATAATATTCTACTTATAAATACAGAATTGATAACATTTATTCTTAAATATGGCTCAATTATTACATGTTAGTATTTAAAATATATAAAAAAAAACAAATACAAATAATTAATATTAATATATATATATAAACTTTTATATTAACCGTTATCTCAACAGGCCTCATATAGCCTTATAAGGCATTACATAGGTAGCAGGGAAATGGTTAAAACCCCATAAATATCATTAACATCAATATAACACAGGTCTTATAATAATATTTCGAAGTAATCTTATAGGATTTACTTGTGTATTAAAATGATAGTTTCTCTTTAAAACTTGAATAACCATATATGGTTATAAATATAATTTTTATCTAATTTCCTGAATGGGATGAAAGGACTAAACCAAAACACAAATAACAATGTATATTTAACCATTTACATTATTAATATTAATAATTTTATATTTATGGTAATTGTGTTTAATTTTATATGATATATTATACATCAATGTAAACATAATGAATTACATTTTAATATTTTAATATAAAAAAAATGTCCCTAAAAATAAAAACGAAGGTTACGCTGGGCCCTTAAGTTAATATTATTAACTATTGATAAAATAAAGATTTAAATTGAACAATAACATTAATTTTCATAAGAAATGTTATCAATATATTACGTTTAAAATCCATTTCTTAAAAAAAATTATTTATTATTTAAAAAATTTGATTAAAATTATAATTTTTCGAATGATAATAAAATGATAATATATGATATTTTAATATATATATATATATATATAAAGTTAATTATTCATTTAAATGGTGATAACATTAATGTTTACACACAAAAAAAATCTAAAATCTAACTTCTACAAATAATACTGTTATTGCTACTACTACTACTGATACTACTACTACTACTACTACTACTACTACTACTACTACTACTACTACTACTACTACTACTACTACTACTACTACTACTACTACTACTACTACTACTACTACTACTACTACTGCCACTACTACTACTACTACTACTACTACTACTACTACTACTACTACTACTACTACTACTACTACTACTACTACTACTACTACTACTAATACTACAGTATTATTAGTATTACTACTACTACTACTACTACTGCCACTACTACTACTACTACTACTACTACTACTACTACTACTACTACTACTACTACTACTACTACTAGTATTAGTAATAGTAGTCTGATATAATGTATGTAATCATTATTTATATTATCTTTATATTGATTTATAAGTATCTAAGTGTATACATATATATATACCTACTAATGTTATTAATAATAATATAGGTGGAGTAATACTTGTAATATGTGTTGCAATGTTTGTTATATTTAAAAATAGGTTATAGGATATATACGTATATATAATATAAATATATATATATATATATATATATATATATATATATTATTACTATGATGTAGATATATATATATATATATATATATATATAGTTCATTTAAATTAATTTATCTATATTTAATATTACAAATAACTTCTAGAATGTTCATGATAAGTTGTACTTATCTTAACTATATAAATTTATAGACATATTCATTTTTTAATTTCATTTTCGCTGGTCAACATATTTTTCTTCTTCCGCCTATCGTACCTGGCAGAAAATTCTGACATAAGAATCTGACCCGTAGCGATGCCCGACTTATCTTAACTTTCTTATTTTAATATTGAATATAACCGGTTCATATATTCATACAGGTGATATATGCTACATATTTATTCATTTTCCTTAGGCTATACGTTATGTCTAGTAATCTTATGTATGATTTAGATTCAAAAACGGTGAGATTCTTCAGTGCACTGAACCATGGTTCATAAAGTAGTGTGCACAGTTATAACATGTAACACATACCGCTTCACAGCCGTAACGAAAAACTATTAAGTTGTACGGTTTTAATGTTAGTTTCACGTCGATGTCTCTACTTCTGCAAATAAGAGCTATAGCTCTATAACACTATAGTGTTAGCATTACCGACGCGGCTGTATTCAATAGAATATCAATTTATTTCGTAATATTTCAATTGCATAACGCATAATATTAATATAATACTATAATATTTTATAATATTTGCGGGGTAATTTATGAGGATATTACTTTATTCATGGATTATTTCCATCCCATACTTTGATGTGTTTTACTGGACTGCATCTATCAGATATTGTAATGCACGCAAGGAACCAGCTAGTAGGTACACATACATATATGCACAATCATCATCAAATCGAAGATTACGTACACGTGTTTCTCATATTGATATGGTTGGGCGGCAATCATCTAATTAAACAACCGATACCTACAGGCCTGTATAGTATACAGTACATACCTACATACCTACAGGCCTGTATAGTATGTATACATGCTTAATTCTATGGAAATGTTGAATAAAACAGAAGATCATAATATTATCATAGTATGAATCCTGTCGACCTCTGACCTTTATTGCGAATGTAATTGCCACAAGTGTCGTGTCATTGAGGTTAGGCTTATGGCTTATGGCGAAGGATGACATAGTATAGTACTTCGTACCATACCCTGTAAACACAATTTTGAAATCGCTTTAATTTATATGTAAACGTATACGTGAGAAAAGTAGCTTTAATATTCTTATATATATATATATATATATATATATTAACTTATTTATATTGGAAAAAATAAAAATAATGTATAATTCAATTAAAACAGTACATCTAAACCAAATACGTTAGTTTTTAAATATTATAATTTAAAATACATGATATATATTATATTTAATAACATTAATATATACCTTAATTTAACCCTTTACATATAAAACATATACATATAAACATATACAGCATATCAATTATATCATTGACAATTCATAATTAATATCGATGTTAACATTATATTACTCTACCTAATAAACATATTTATGTATTATTTAGATATTCAGTTTACAAATTAATTTAATAATTCTATTTATATATATTATATGTTCGGTATAATTTTAAATAATTACATTTTATCTTTGCCCAACTATAGATTATTATAAATTTTGTTATATACATAATTATATAATTTAATAATAATTCTACTAATGGTACTAATGATCTATTTACGGTATTAATATATGTATCTATTTTTTATTTAAAAACTAATTTAATTTTTTCTTAACTTATTGACTGCCTATAATTCCTAATATATATATATTAAAATAATTTATGAATTAGAATTATTATAATTGTTTAATTTAATTTGATTTATATAAAATAATTATATTTAATAAATACATAATAAACTATTACTTAAATAATATTTATTAATATTAAAAAAGTAGAGTAGCTTTTTTTGCACAGAATAATTATTCTCTGTAGATAGGGGAAAGTCCCCGATTACCGACCCCTCCTAATACCGACCCCCTCTCGTATCTCAGTAACTATAAGAGATATCAAAAAATAATATATACACGAACTGTTAGTAATTTAATGATAAATATGAAAACGTATTTTGTTTTAAAAAATATTTAATCCTACAATTGTTATTTGATAAAATGTAATATTCTGTTTTATTTTTTTTAATATTTGAAAAATAACTTTTTTTAAATCATTGTAAATACTTTATTAATTAAAATAAAACTTGATTTTTTACATAATATTGTAGAACAATAAAATGTTTATAACTATTATAAAAATAATTGAATTTGAATAACTAATAACCAATATATCTTAATTATAGCAACCCATATTATTTTCCTATTACCGACCCCCTAAATTACCCTAATACCGACCCCATGTGATTTATAATATCCAATCAAAATAGATTCGTATTTTACTTTAAAATATGTCGTAAGTTGTTTATGTATCATTGATATATATTTAGGATTCATAATTCCAGTTGATTATATACATACTGATTATTAAATAAATATTAAATAATAATATACACTATTTTAATATAATTATAAAGTTTAAATTTAAATTTAATATTACTATTAAAACATAAATTCAATACAAAATAAATTGCGTCATGTTATAATTAATTATAGTTATGTATATCTATTATTTTTATTGGATATTATAATACTACAATTATTTATACTACGATTATTTTAGGGGGTCGGTAATAGGGGAAGGGGGTCGGTATTAGGAACATGTATCCGATTACCGACCCCCCTGTTTATTATTGTAAATATAATTATATCAAAAATTTAAAATAGCCACTTTATTCATTACCATAATATTACCCTAATTACAAAATTTCAATTAAATATATTTAATATTGAATACGTTATTACAAATAAGCATTTAGGGATCGGTAATCGGGGACTTTCCCCTATATCAGAATGAAGATATAAGTAATATTTAATCTATAAATAATATAATTTACTTAATAATCATTATTATTTTATTATATTTCTGATAATTATATATATATATATATATATATATATATATCGGAGTAACCATATACACCTATCTACCATTAGCTGATATATATATATAGTTATATATGGATATATCCCTAAGTATGTTATAACCTAATACATGATATTCTACTTCATTGGTAGTTCTTATTATCCTAATATTTATATTTATTCCCGAGAAATGATCGAGTCGATTCACTATATAATAAATCATCGATATAATAAATAATATATCTTAGAATTTAACTCTATAGAGTTATGGTATATCATACCAATTCTAGAATATGTTACTTTAAATATATCCATATAACCCAACTTAATACATATATATATATATATATATATATATATATATATATATATATATATATATATATATGTATTTGTATTAATATTTAACTAATGATAACTCTTTGACTAAGGATACATATTTAACTAATGATAATTATTAATAAATGAGAACTATTAAACTAAGGATATTTAAACTTTAGAATTTACATAAATATATTTTTTAATATATAAAAAAAACCATAAAATAAAATATTATTTTTTTAAACCTTTTAACTGTTTTTAAAACCTTTAACATATGTGTATTTTTAATATTTTATTTTTTAATTTAAATTTTCTTGAGGTCTATATAATTAATCTGAAATTGTAAGTGATTATTTTTGTGTATTGTATTATTATTGTATATTAAGTGTAATTGTAATTGTATAGCTTTGTATTGTGTTTTTTACGTTTTGTTTAATTTCCTAATTATTTTGTTTTAATTTTGATTATATTTTAATTATTTTATTTATTTATCTTATCTCAAATTTTATTTACATGATGAATGGCATTATGGGGAGTTTATAAATAATATTTATATTGTTTAACAATTTAAAAAAGTAATCTATATGAATATACATTTATAGTAACATTTTAACTATTTTATGTTGTATTTTTTTGGTGACGGAGTGGCTGATGTTTTTGTAATTGTGTGGTATGGTACGTGTCGGGGAAAGGGATATACTTTTACTGAGAGGAAATTATTGCCAGTGTTCTTATTATTGGTACAAATAGGTTCCCTAAGGCATTGGACCTGACGAACCCATACCCCTGAAGTTGATACACCACATGTTCTCATTAGTTTCAATTACTGTTGGCTACTCTGGTTATAATTTTAATGATTAAATATATCGTATTTTTATAAGTGTATTTTTCTAATAGATTACTAAATTATTAAATTTTATTTATAATTTGTTTTTTAACATATATTTTTGTATATATTTTGTGTGTATATTTTATATACATATATATTTCTTTTACTAACTTTAACTCTTAATATTTTATTTATTTTTATTTTACTTTTACTATAATTTTCTACTCATAATTGTCCTATAGGAAAGTGAAATAGGTAAACGACTAGATAAGCATAGCGTTTCGATATGACATCCATCCCGACTCCTTTAGTTGTAGCATTCGTTATATGTATTTAGGCTGAGTAGGACATTAGTTTCCGTTTAAACAGGCAATTTTATTTACAACCATACAATCGTATATTAATTTATACGATTGGATGCATATAATATACTGATTTATAATTTCATCTGAGGCAATTAATTGTAGAATTTGTTCACCTTTTGAGAAAATGTATCTGTTGATTGTGTTGAAACAACATCATTATCTCTATTTCATTTTATCAGATGTGTTATTGATTTGATCTTAGTATATGGCATTTCGACTGCAAGTGGAATTTATGTTTTCAGCCTGGAGTATATAGATCAGTGGAACAATGACTCGCTGAACAGTGTGATGTCCCGGAGTCGACCCCAGGTAGTTATTGTTTTCTATTGTGTTTATCAATAACTTAATAAACGATATATAAAAATACAATAACACATTTTTACATAATTATTGTGTCTTGTCCTGGGCCCCTCGCAGTTATATATAACATGTATAAGTGTACGACTTCTCGAGGGGTCCATTTGTATCCGCTATTTATATTCGTGGTTCAATAATCCCATATTATTAGTATAATACGTAGGAAGCGCTTCTTGTTTAACCACACGAATGGGGATGCGGGGTGCATATAGTGTATTATGTGTCATGTTTAACATTCTATAGCTGGTTAAGAACTTCCGGTCACCGTTCCATATGTATACTAGAATGTTTGTTCCTTGTAAAAATATATTTGAAAGATGATGAAATTCGCCTTTCCACTGGATACAACATTTTACTCTCGTAACTTACTCTTTTTTTGTCCTTTCTCAATTAATAATTTATGTTAAATTAGTATATATTATATACTTTAAAAACTCTACGGATATCCTTATACATTGAATAATTAGCCACAAATCGTTGTTATAAGTGAATACTGAACATAATCACAATCAGCCAGTCTACCTATCTAGTTATCCTCCTATATCCTAAACCTATTACCACCGTATAACCTATAGGTAGCTATTTCTCTTGAGTTACCTGAACTCGAGTGTAGCCCGTGACAGATGATATCCGTATCTATGAAACTCCATAAATGTATCCGGATAAAATACAATTACAAGTTCATTAATAGTAACTTAAATCTCATATATGTTCCTCGATACACACACACATATATATATATATATATATATATATATAAAAGTTTAATTATATATTCCTATTTATATTTAAAAAAAAGCCAATATATAATTAATAAGCTATATTTTCGAAATATTTACTACTTTAGTAATATATAATATAAACCATGTTACTCACATCTTAATTTGCCAAACTCACATTTACTGTATAACAATCATATAGCATATATATATATATCTTAGCTATAACTTAAATATTATTTAATAGTAACATTTGTTGATGTTTTTTTAGGAAAACCCTTAATTTAAATATATGTAATAATCAGGAAATTATAAGGACGTTAGTTTAAAATAAATATAAAAATACACATACACATATATATATATATATATATATATATATATATATATATATATATATATATGTTGTACGATGGCATTGAATATATGGTACCGTGAATCCACTGATGAAAGAACAACAGTTTCTATTTTTATCAACTTTATTCAAGCAATAACCTTATAAATAACCTTATAAATACTAATAGTAATACAATAATAATATATATATAATTTAAAATTCGTTTTCGTGCACGTTCCACTTCAGTGCGCATGCATAGTGCCAGTGTATTTATAGAATGTCTGATCGTGGTTTAACTGCAATATATGTTCGCAATCTAGGCAAGCTATCTAATTGATTATAACTATCATGAATCACTCTATAACATATATATATATATATATATATATATATATATATATATATATATATTACACGAAGGGGGAATTTACGGTCAAAGAAGGAGACGAGACAGACAATCGATGTTTTTATAATTAAATTTAGTTTATTAAACTCAGAAATAATAGAACAAAAAACAACCCTATTAAATATAGTAAATAGAGTTAATACATAATAATATAAAGTTACTGACCTCCATCCACGTTGTAAACACGACTTCCTATATAACAGTTGGAAATATATCTATGCACTTATTTATCTCCGAGCGCGGGAAAATCAATAACATAAGAGTAGGGTAAAACTAAAACCCAGTACCATATACGATCTTGTAATCAGGGGTATCTCTTGGATATAGACTATAGTCTCGCGTCACCTTATTATACTTAAAATCGTATCTATTGAACATACCCTATGGAAGGATGACACACGCTTCGCGAACACAAACCCATACATCAGTGAGATATATATATATATATATATATGTATATTATACACATTATTCATATTAAAATTAATATAAAATTTTAATTATAAATATTATTTAATTATTTTTGAACGAATAATTTTCAATAAAATCATTTATAACTTATTGAGTGCACTAAATAAAAAGTAATGAATAATTTAAATTGGTATTAAGTACTCTAATAACTTATAACTTATTGCTGCTTTTAGAGATCGATATACTACATTGAATTTTAAATGGATTAACATTGTATATGTTGATCATTGATCATAAATATGTTATTTTTAGTTTCAGAAATAAATTTTGTGGTCATAATTGTAATTTATTTTTCAAGATTTATGATATCATAATATAATTATATATATATCATTATATAATAATAATAATATGTATTATTAAACCATTACAATTATTAAATAAAAACATATTTCTTTATATATATATATATATATATATATATATATATAAATATATATAAATATATATATATATATATATAATTAGTAATAATTAATCACGTGATACAGCGACATGAAGAATAGCGACGAGGACGTGTTAGTCACAGAAATATTAGCCACCTGTATAGTCGGATTAAATGAGGACATTAATATGGTGGATGAGAATTTCCTATAGTCACGTGGTTTAGAGAATAATAAAAATAAAAGTAGTAATACGGCGATGTGTTTATTTGAATACGATTATAAATGTTTAAATAATATTGATAATAAATGTAATACATGGCACACGGCACGTATTCCGTATACCTATGTTAGAGATGTTGATAGATAGATAGATAGATAGATAGATAATAGTTTATTGAATAGATTCAAAACGATGGGTAACAATAAATAATAATGACAGAAATATATAAATAATAGTTAGCAAATATAAATAAGTTGTGATTTACACACACCGAAAGTAAATAAAATAATAATAAAGAAATATTAGGGATGTTGATCAAAGTGCTGAACACATCATAAAATAACTAGGGAAGAGGTATCGGGTAATACATGTCTATCATGTTATAGTTGTAATAACGCCATATCGCTAACGACTATACGAAAACCTCTTTGAAAGCGTATTAACTAGAGTACTCATATAGTACGTATTAAAAGTAAAAGATAACGTTATAAAATACAATATTAAGCAGTAATATACCTATATAATATATAGAAATTATATTATTACATTAATAAATGCTTTTAAAACTAATAATATAATAATAATAAACTAATACTAATTGAAATACAATATTTATTAAAAAATAATATAATAAATCATTTTACATTTAAATATTATTTATAAAACAGTTAAATTGACCACATAATTATATTATATCGTAAATTATCCTATATGAAAACTTAGTTTTGTTAATTAATTATGAATTATTACAAACCGATATTAATGATAATATAATGTAGACAAAATAAAATTATAATAAACGAATACAACTTAAGAAATTAATTATAGGTCATAACAAACTTGCCAACATAGTGGCCCGTGTTAATGTACCACCTTGAGATATTGGTGAGCCGTTGTTCAATCGTTAATATATTTCACGTCATGGGGATGTATACTCGGACATAATGTATTCGTATACTTTTATACACTGATCGTAATATATATATATATATATATATATATATATATATATATATATATCATAATATGATAAAGTATGATAAAGTTAAAAAATAATTATTTAGATTATTAGCATGTAATTTCTCTTTATTTTATATATTTGTATAAGTAAGACGGATGATTGAAGATATAGATCTATTTTTAAATTACTCGTATCTAGATTAGATTGAAGAAACACAGTTTAATAGTTCCGGAATACCTATCAAAGGGAGTTATAATTCGAACAACTACTCGTCCTAGTCGCAAATGTGAGCTGGTGAAACTCTGTGTGCTCCTTGTCTCATCTATGTATGCAGATGCTGCATTCACTGTTGCTGCTCCGAAGTACTGGAAAAGTATTCCCGATGAATTACGGATCATGTCATCATTAATACTTTTAAATGTCGACTATATTCATATATGTTAAGGTGCCTTCACACCAAAAAAGTAGACGGATTATCCGGCGGATATTTCTCACGGATATCCGCGAGAATTATTCTAGACGGATTTTATTTATTTAGAACAGTTGACGGATATTTTCGATGATTACCATTGATTACCATTGTATGATTCATAGCTACATATAAAAAGGTGAACTTATTAAATATCTTAGTGCATGTATTTGTTTATATTATATTTATGTATGTAGTTATGTACTACATAATATATATATATATATATATATATATATAATATATGCTAATATGTTATGTATAATAAATCATATATAACAAAGTAATTATATATATATATATATATATATATATATATATAATTATATATAATATATATATACATATATATTTATATATACACATATAACTATAGTTTGTATATGTAGGTAGTTAGGTATAGCTAACTACCTATATATATACATAGTATGTATACATACCTACCTACATATATACACACACATAACATACATATATAAATACATACATATATACAAACACAAACACATATATGTATGCAATAAGGTAGTTAATAAGTGCACATATTTCTATGTAGGTATGAATCATACAATGGTAACAACAAATTGTGTAATTGACTACCCATTATATAATCATTGTCTAGGCTGCGTAATTAGCTTCTGTCATATATTAATACATGTTTGTTCTAAATTCAAATTGCGCGCGGCGAGCTCCAACGCCCGCCGCACTAACGCAAGTTGAAAGTTCACGGATATCCGTCAAACTGCCGGATATTTTTAGAACGAGTTCCATTTAAATCCGGTAGATAATCCGGCGGATAATCTGGCAGATATTTTCGTCTTCACACCAAAAATCAATAAAATCCGGCTAAAATCATTCTCGCGGATATCCGTGATGAAATATCCGCCGGATAATCCGGCTACTTTTTTGGTGTGAAGGCACCTTTATCATTATAATGTCTTATTTTTAAATGTATTATTATTCGTGTATTTATTTATTTGTTTTATTATTTCAACTTAACGCACATAAACTAGTCTATCGTTTTTTATTGAGTCAATAAACTTTTCTATTATTCATTATTTTATTATTATTCAGTGCGAGGTATGTAGGTATGAGGTACCTATTATATATTACATATATTAAACATAACTGATGAATCATCAGATATGATATAACAGCACGAGGTGCACCTCTGCACCCACATATGGGTTGATTACTGAATATGAAAGAGGAAATGAGTAAAGAAAACATTTACAATATTTAAGTCGAGAGAATAACGTACAATTTAGAAGAATGTATTTTCATTGAGATATTTTCGACTACGGCGAACTCTTGTATATTAGAAACTTGACATACAGTAGCGACACACGGTGAGAGATTACGTCAATGTTCAAACTAAATTCCACTTTTTGTATCGATAGAAAGGGAATGAGATAACCGTATTATGATTACGTATAAGAGAAACTAGTAAAATAGAAATGCGATATATGTATTAGTTAAGTGTTGAGCAATAATTATGAAGACGTGATTTATTTAAAACATGTTTTAATTATATACAATAATATAATATATATATTTGATAAAGGAGATGCGGCAAGAGGAACTTTTATATAAAGATGTATGTAGCAACATAAATGTGATAACAATCCTGCGGGAATATTTAAAAAATAGAAAGAATACAGTAATTAGTAAAGGATCAACTACATGTACCAACCACATAATCTCATTGAACTTCATAATATATATTTTTAGTTAAGGTCAGGAATTGGTTAATTTGAATGACAAAATATCGTTTAATACAACCCAAACCATATGAGAGTTATTCTGAAAATACATATTTTGGAGAGTCGAGAAATAACTATATTACGATTTGTCGTATGAAAAGTAGATAAAAGATCAATTATATTTGTCATATTATTTGCATGGTAATATCGATTATCACTAATTCTCGGCATTATTACATGTGTATAGTTGGGCTCAAGTATGTGTGTGTATGACACTCGTGTTATATCTCTTGTGGTTAACGTGCTTTTTATAATATCAAAAATAAATTCATATGATACTGCAGTGATATGAATTTTAATTATGATAATAATATTTATCCACATAGTCTATTCATTAATTTGATTGATTTGTTTTCTTATTCTACTCATCAAGTCCCCAACAAATTATATTGGTCATATACTTGACATGGAAATTACTCCAATATCTAATCCTATTTCATCTAAAATATCTACTTACTATGACCTCAACTAAAATGTTATTACTAGTAGCTACTAAGGCTAGCCTAAGTCATTTTCTTTCCAATCATATTGTTAAAACAAGTTCTTTATGTAGGGATATTAAATCTATTTATTTTGAATTATGTTCATATCATATTTTCTAAATGTTCACAATATAATACCGAATATTAATTCATTAAATATCTGTTTGAAATTAGACTTTAACATCTTTTATTCAATTAAGATAACATATTTTAAACTTATAATTAACAGACCATTGTTTAATTACCATAGTTCTACATCACAATCAATAAGGTCAACTTTAAAATCCTTATATAACTAATTATAAATAATTAACTATCGCAATACATGTAGGATGATAGGATGATAATGTCATTGGATAAAATAACTTATTATACAATGGTATATTCTCTTATAATTAAAAGAAATGTTATCCTATTACTAGAAAACTTTTATATAATGAATCACATTTTAAGTATTCTCCTTATTCTGATGAAAATGTATGTTTCTTATTTATTGAACATTTTGATTCTTAAGATATTAATATTTTCAATAAAATAAATGATTAGTTTAAATGAGAATATTAGTGTTCATTCAATATTAGTTCCTAAAAACTCTTCTTCATCCTCCTCCTCCTCATCTGATAAATGATTTCTTACGTCATAACAATTTCGATCGATAATAAATGTCTTTAATTTAAAAAAAATGTATAACGCAATAGTTTTAATAATCTAATCTAACCTAAGGGATACTTTTTCCATCGAATTCATGAGAAAATATATTTTATCATCTTGTATTATAATCTAATAATTAGATGTAATGGGATAAGTTTGTGGAATTGGTATTTCGTAAAAATGTTCCTATTCAGTTGTATTTTATTACGTAAGTTATAGGGTAGGTTATAAGTAATAGTCCTTTGAAGCATTATAAGTATATTGTAGTTGATCGAGTCTTCAGTGTTTAGCCAGTTAAGTTACATAAGTCAGAAATTTTAATTGTGTAGCAGTTTTCTGTAGTTGATATATAAGTCTAATAGAGCGGTTAATTATTTTGTCTATTTTCATTTTTACAGATCCTGAGAATAATGATTATAGTATTGTAGTCTAGAAATAATAAAGGGTCGGAGTCAGTAATTCTGTAGTATTTATTTTTATGGCGGGATCTCTTTCATAATTTACATTTATAAAAAAAATATAATTATTTTGTATCTAATGAATAATTTTTAAAATAATTTATATATCATTTCATGTAAAAATCTTACATACATTATTTAAATTAATAAGTATAAATTATGTTTCATAACACCAACTATTAAAAATAAACATTCATTGTACTATTACAAAATAGATCAATAAACTTTGAACTATTTTCTCAGTATTTTAATTTGATAAATATTACTCTTCTAAAAAGTCCAGAACTTTTCTATTCATTAATATAAATTATTGACATTTTAAGTATATTTAAATAACACATATGCATAGACTTACCGTTTTTGTGTAATAATATATTTAATAATTAAAATGTTATATAATATTTCTAACAATATATTATTCTAAAAAAAATCATACATATAATTCACTATTATTTAAAAAAATAATATATATTTTATATAAAAAGGTAGGTGTTTAGAATGATGTATTATTATTATTATCTCTAAAAAAATAATGTACATGTGTACTGTGATGTTTATTAAGTTAAGTTTGTTGGTGAAAGAGACGCTTAGGTAGATTTGGTGGGAATTGATGGGAATAATATTATCTTGGTTAATTAGAATACCAGGAAAGTCAGTAGTGTGGAATTAGTAATATTTAATAGTTATGTTTTATTATGGTATAGTAGTAGATTATTATTTGATAGACAGTTTTGTAGTTTGTTTAAATAGTTTAGTTATTGTGTGAGGTTAGTTATCGACACATGTAATTCTATGTCGTCTGCATATAAGTTTAAGTAGCATTTGGATAAAGATATATAATTATTTGTAATGGAATGAGATATATAGATAAGATAACAAAGGAAATAATTGATCCTTGAGAAACACTGCGGTCAATAGTATACTAGGTTAAATAGTTATTTCTAATACTTATAGCATAACTTCTATTTTTATAAAATTTGAAAACTATTCTAGTGATTTATTTTTTATTGAAATATTATAAGCCTTTCTATCAGTAGTCATACAAGTGGGTATCAAGTGGGTATTAAGTACCGATGATAAGTCTATTATTAGTAGTTGTATTTAGGGTGTCCATTCTCTAATGAATTATGTATGCAATACAATAAGGCTAGTAAGGTGGTTTCAGTACTATAGAGTTAAATAATTGAGTTTTGTCTTATGTCCAGCAACATATGTTAAGTATTATGAGAGTTAGGATGTTAGATTAATTGTAAGTAATTTGAGAATTCCGATGAGTTAAGATTATGTTTATTAAAAATTAATATAATATAACTTTATAGTTTTGTTAATTTTAAAAAGGTGATATAATAAACAGTATAATATATATTAATTAATGTTATGTATAAATCAAATAATTTCTGAATTCATTATTTTATTGTAGAGTAATACAGATATTAATTAACAATAAAGAATACCGTAGAAACAATACATAATAATATACAATATAAAACGGTTTCGATCTTCAAGTGTGACGAATGTCAACTCTCAAACAATAACGAACAAATTGAACTTAGGATCAATTTGCTGAGCGGCTGCTCATGGGACAAAGGTGGCAGGCTCATTTCGCGCATGTCGACTAGTTTTCAGTTGTCGGAAGCCCTGAGGTTTATTTTTGGCTATTGCGTTAAGATCTAGCCGTCATTGTGTATTAATGATGTATTATTCTTCAGGTTTTTCGATTCCACGGATACCATCAGTGATGAGTAACATGCATGGCTCCCAGGAATCTTTATCGAAGATCATAATTCCGACTTCATTTTCAATAGCACGAAGGACGGAGTGTACGAAGGCCTAATTAAATGAGACATACACATGTTAAATATACGTATATTTAAGCAATATATATATATATATATATATATATAGTATATACAATTTATATTTAAACATATGTATACTTATCAGTTAGGGTTATATAAAACTATTCCTCCTACATGATAGAAGATGGGGATTCATATTTAAATTCATAAAATAAATAAATTAGCATTACAAATTGATGGATTAAATAGTTTTATTTAATGAATATGTGTAGTTTTACTGTAGTATAGTAGATATGGTATACGTTTAATAAAACCCCAGTTTACGAGAACTTCTATAATAGATACTAACAGTCCAGTAGTATGACTCTACATTACGATCTATATGTTGTACACGGAGATGATTTAATGCGGCCTCAAATGTGGGTACGTCATCGAGAAGGGCAATGCAAAGATCGAGGGAGGACAGGACACGTTCGGAGTGAGCTTTGAACATGTTAGAGTGGATGTTGTCTCCACGTACCTTGGTGAACAGATCACGGGCTTTTCTTGCGTGGTGGAAAGTGCTACGACGATAAAAAGCAATGTAAACATCATTAGCATTAGTATAGTGTGTTATTATTGAGAACGGTATTATCGATACTTGGAAATATTTTATTTCAAACATTTTGGAATATATAATATTATGATTGGAGCTATTGCATATATATCATATAAGATATAATTTAATACTATAATTAACATAAATTTAATAAAAGTTAAATATATCTTTATTATATATTGTATTGTATAAATTTATTTAATATTATATTATATAAAATATATGAAATTACTAATATTTATAATTTTGACGTAAATATAAAATTGTATCTAAAATAGAATTTAAAAGATATTTCAAAATATAGTGTTGGTAAAATTGTATTTCAGATGTAAGTTTACAATAAATGTACATTTAAATGAAGACAATTAACATATTGACATTATAAACAAACGCATTCATGCAACTCGCAACAACAAATTATTAGCGGTAACTAACTGTCGCCAGATGTAATGTCCTAATTCAGTCCGTTCGATACCGTGTCCGTAAGAAGCGGCCCATTGTCTTTTGACCTTTAACCTCTCGAGATTACCACACTTTTGATCTGCATGGGCCACGATCACGGCGACAATACATGCGAATACGATAAGAACTTTCATTTGACCTCAGGGTATATTAACAGTTACGTTACAATAGATGAAACTCAGAAAAGCTTGCCGTCAATATCGGCCTCATCGCTTATATAGTGATTAAGAGGTCGCCCGCACTTTAACATTGACCTAGTAGTGTTATTGTTTACGTGTCATCACCGGTGAGTCATCATTGTACGTGTACACTCGTTACACACACGCTGTATTTGTTTATGATAAATGCATAGGTATCCTGTAGTTTTTATGTAAACATGTTCTCGAGTAATTCCTAGATGTAAGCGCTATCAAGGATTAGAATCTATAGAATTAATATAATCCATTATACAAACAAATAACATAAGTTACGTATGCTAGAATCATCATCGTGATGATTATATATGTATATCATTAAATATATATAATATATTTTAATGAGTTAGTTATTTATCAGATACTATTATAGAATATTGATCCTAAAATATTAATTAAAATTTACAATATTATTGAAATAATCTATTTAGTGTATATATCGACTCAGTCAAAACAGACGTGTATGCGGATGTACAATGTACATGTGATAACTACGCACGTGACATATAGCCTATGAGTCATAGGTCTCCCACATAGGTCTCCCACTACTGTCGTTACAATATCATACATTGATATAGTATACTCTCGTATTATTGCTTATTTATTTATTTTAGTCATCGATAATTGTCATATATATATATATATATATATTTCATTAATTAATAAATTTATAAACTTACAACTTGGATGATTATACCATAATGTATGTGGTGTGTCAATAAGCTTAGTGGTTTATATTATTTAATAATTAGATATATTTTCTACCGAGGTAAATGCAATTAATTTTATTAATACACATATTCTATTGTTTATATCATAAATGTAAAATATGAATAAATAGTTAAATAATAAAAATCACATAATTAATTTTGACATGAATTACAATCATAAAATTAAACAATTATAATACATAATTTTCATATACCATATATTATTATTTTAATTATATATAAATATATATATATATTTATATATATATAAATATAATAGTATAGAATATAAATTATGTATTGTAATCATTTAATTTCATGGCTTTCTTTCTTTTAAGATTAAGATTACTTTTAATTATCTTTTTTTATATACCAAAATGCTTAAAAAGACACCTGGGCCTCTTCGGGTTGATACCAGTGGTTCATTGAGGTAAATGTGAACATAGGTATATTTACTTTGGTTTTTTGATTTAATAGTTATTTATAAATGTTATATATAGGGGAAACTATCCGAAGATTGTGGGCTATACAAACTTTGTGGGTTGTTATACCTCAATATTGATTTTAACTTTTACTGTTATATAACAACAAACCATACTTCTTGGGGAAAATACGTTATTATGTAGATGGCGGTATAGGTGGTTTAGGTATTCTACGTAGAATGTTCTGTCTAGATTCCATGTTAGGTAATCTTTTGTATCTTATAATATATAATTATTTTTTAATACACCTATATACCTATATATATGATCATGATGGTGAAGTATGGTTTATTAGGCACCGTTACAATTCGTGATGAAACTCCTCGCTAGTGCACGTCAAATAAATAATAAATAATTAAACACAACTACAAAAACCTAAAAAATTAACGGAACAAAGTGGAAGTAATAAGAACGAAATATAAAAGATAATAATATAATTAAATTATATAGCCATATTTTGAGATGAGTATTGAAGTAGGTGGGAGATTGAATTGATCTTATAGATGAAGGGAGTAAATTCCAGAGAGATGGGATACTATATGAGAATGCACGTTCCTGGAAGTTAAGGGATGATGGATGTGAGATAATGAGAAATATAATAGAAGTCGAACGTTTATCTTTGTGGAAGAACAAACTAAGATTTATAATTATTATAATCAAATAAATATGAAGGATGGGAGGAATATATTGATGTATAAGTAATATAAATGGGTAATAAATTATTACTAATAATAGGGAATCAGTTTGTTAGCATTTGAAATAGTTAGTAAAGGAATTTCAGATAGTTTAATATTGAAAATGGGTCATATGGATGATCTGATGATTCTATTTAATGGGGCGATGGAGGATGGAGGAAGTAGGAGGGTTATATAATAAAGAATAATAATAATCAATACGAGAAATTACACGTGAATTAATAATGACAGCCAACATGGGACGAGTAATATGTTTATGGGTGCACCGTATTTTAAATGAATGATAATTTGCAGCTTTAGAAATGTAGGTAGCAAGATAGATCATAGTCGAAAACGACACAATTCTTGAGGACTGACTTGGAAGGTGAAATAAGAAGTTTGTCTAGGTAGAATAGGGAATGCTGGGGAGTTCGTAGGAATATTGAGAAGGGAAGTTTTTAAGGTATTTAACAGAGGATTATCGGAGATAAGCCAGTATTTAATTGAGAAGGCACACGTAATTAGTTGAGAATTATCTGGATGGATATAGGGGTTATAAGTTGTTAAGGTGTTATAAGTTAAAAGGTTGTAAGATGTAGAGTTAGATATCGTCAGTATTTATATATGATAGAAAACATCCGAAAATTGGGATATAATAAACCTTATAGGTAATATATATATATAGAGAGAATAGAAGTGGGCCTAGGACGGAATATTGTGGGATATCACAGAGCAGAGGGATGGGGTCATATAATTTGACGATAAATCCCAGAATTTAACAGAGGATGATCTGTTTATAATGTTGGAGTAGAGCAACTTATGGGCATTACCATTAATGAAAGTCATCTCAAGTCTAGAGATAATGATACTTGGCGAAGATACTCGAATATGCAAGAGATCAAATATAACCATTTTATAATATAGTGAGGGATAAATTTTGGAATATATATTGTTTAAGATTTGAAGGAGGGCAGTTACAGTTGAGAGACCTATATGATATTAACTTTGCAGTACATCATGGGAGAGGTTTAGTGACATGAACCTATTTATTTGATGGAACAGACTCTTTCAAGATAAAAATAAGTTGGGATATAAGACGGTAATTACATAAGATATTAGGGTTGGGTTGAAGGGCTGGAAGAATGTTGTTTAAATGGTAGTGATTATAGTATGTTTTAAATATAGGGGTTATTTTCGATTGGAGAGTTTAAGATGAGAATATAGTATGCAAATAGGGGAATAGGGTATTAGCAAGATTTTTAAAACTATCTTAAATATAATTGTGTCAGATGGAGAGGATGAAGTGGATTTTAAAATGAGAATATAAATGTCAGGTATTGGAGGAGTAGTAAATGTAGATAGATACTTATCAATTGGTTTACTGATTAATATACAACGAATGCCGTATTGTTTATGAAGGGGAGTAATGATTAAAAAGATTTTATCCGAGAAAAATTAAATAATTTATTACAGAGCTATATCAATTGTGGCATAAGGATTGGAGAAAATGCTATTGCTTTTATTTATATATAGAGTAAGAATAATTTTTTCTGTTGATATATGAATCATATGATTTGATATGATTGCTTAAAGATTTAAAGTTTTTCAGGAGAATTAACACGACGTTATGATCTTTAGTTTTATGTTTTACATAGAAATAGTAGTGGAGAGGCATATTTGTCAAGTAGATGGTTGAGAGTGGATTTTAGTGATAGATTGGATGTTGATAAGGTTAAAATAATTGATATAATTTTGGAGGAGAATATTAACAAATTGTATTTTTCTATACACAATTAGTTTCTTAGATAAAGAAGGAAATACAGATAGGATAATTATAAAGGACATGTTAAAATGTAATGTGGAAAGGTCATATTTTGTAAAATCAATTACATGAATCGTGAGATCTGCAGGAAATAGATCAAGAGAAAGCCCAGTAGTATGGGTTGAAACATTGATGAATTGATTGAGTCAGTAAGATACTTGAAACTCAAGCATATTGGGTCGAGTGAAAATGATAATTGAAATCACCACGGATAGTAGTCTAGTTTTTAGTGAAGATTGGAATATTAAAAATGAGATAATTAAATTCATTAAAGAATAGAGTATAATTAGATTTTGGAGGTTTATAAATAATATAAATAGAAAATGTAATGTTTGTCTTAGAGAATAAAAAGTAAATAGAGACAATCACTATACATACAAGTAGGATGTGTGCAAGTAGAGTGGGTAAATCATGATGTATAAGCACTCATACGCTTCTTCCACTCTCACGAGTATGGGGGATACAAAGAGTTTGAAACCTATATCAAGGAAAATGGAGAAGATATCGGTGGCATCAGATGATATATTAATGTATATGTGAAGGCAATTAGTACGAGGGAAGATGATTTAAGGTAGGATAATTATTAAAGTGAATTTTATTTAAAGGGGGTATACCACTACCAGTATTTCCGGAAATGTTTTCTAGCAAGTTGTAGTGGGAGCCACTCCTACTCTAAATAATGTGGAAGTTGAAGTATTAGCAGGTGAGTCGTGTGTTTAGTGAGTAGAAGCTATAGTAATAATTGGAGATAAAGCAGAAATAGGAAGTGGTTGGGATTCGCAAACAGAAGTAGAGGAATTTCTATTAGAGGAAGGAGTAACAGATAGTGGAATAAATGTATAGGAGTTGATATTTGAGGAAATATTATTTTGTTTGAGTCACAAGTAGAGGGGTTGGCATTTTCTGAAGGATTATTAGATGGGAATCGGAAGTAGATGAATTAATATTAAGGAAAATATCATTAGATTAGGGAAAGGAAGATAGAAATATAAGTTAGGGAGATTCTCAATCAATCAGGAGAGTTAAATGGATGGTAAGAGTATAAATTAACCAGTCAATAGAAGTTAATATAAGGCATAGTTTACATAATTTAGTGTATTAATAACATATAGGTTTAGTTAAATTAATTTTATAATGTAGGGATTTTCTTACATACTTACTTAGTTACTTAGTCCCGTGACGTCGCCATCGTAGGGGGAACACATGATAATGAATAGCACAACTTTCTCCATTTCGAACGATCTTTTGCAATATCTAAAAGTTGCCTAAGAGAAAGATGGGAAAATTCGAATATATCATTCATCCAATTTCTTTTAGGTCTTCCTCTTTTCCTCTCACCTTCGACATATCCATGAAGAATAGTATTAGCTAACGAATCGTGACGAGTTATATGTCCGAATTTGGTCATTTTTCTTCTCATGATAATATCCAGAAGTGGTACATATGGGCCGACTTTTTTATTAATTTCATTGCTTACAAATATATTAGTTTTTCTTTGTTTATAGCTAATATTTAAAAGTCGTCTGTGTGCTTTTGATTCGAAACTACGTATCTTCTTTTTAGATTCTTCTAGTAAGGTCCAGCTTTCGCATCCGTACAACAATGTTGAAATAACTAGAGAGATGTAGAGTCTGTATTTAAGTTTGAAATCAATTTCTCCACTACGCCAGATCTTCTCCAATTTCACAAGGGCTGTAACTGCTGTCGCTAGTCTTATTTGGATTTCTTTCTTTGAATTTCCGGTGTCGGTTAGCATTGCTCCCAGATATTTGAAATTTTGAACATTTTCAAGTTGTTTGCCGTACATAGTGATCACAGGTGGTGTTGAATGATCTCCATTTACAAGAATTTTACTTTTTTCATGGTTAATTTCCATACCGTATGATGTCGAAGCTTTTTCTAGAGAATCTGTGAGGGATTGCAACTCACTTTCTGAACCAGCGATGAGATCTATATCATCAGCGAATCTTAAGTTGTTGATTTTTCTTCCTCCTATTGCTATACTTGACGATTGATCTACTAGAGAGTCTTGCATTATTTTTTCTAGAAATATATTGAATAGAACTGGCGATAGTAAGCAGCCTTGTCTAACTCCTACTGTCGTATCGAACTTAGTTCCTATCTGGTTGTTCAATAGTACTGCGCTTTTTGCTGATTCGTAGAGTGACTTTATGATTTTTACCAAGTCGTTGCCTATCCCAAATTCAGACATCACATTCCACAAACCATCATGCCATACTCTATCGAAGGCTTTCTTGAAATCGATGAAATTGTGGTAGACTTGTCGTTGATGATCCATATGTTTTTCCATTAATATTCTGCAATTCAAAATTTGTTCTGTTGTACTGCGATCCTTTCTAAAACCTGCTTGTTCATCAGCCAGAATATCTTCTGCTTGTGGTGTTAAGCGATTCAGTATGATCCGTAATAAAATTTTGCTCGTGTGACTGATCAGACTTATAGTACGATAGTTTGAACATTTTTTGAGATCGCCTTTCTTTGGAATAGGTATAATTAAAGAAGTCGTCCATGCTTCAGGCCATTGGTTTGTAGACCAGATTTTCTGACATAGCTTGGTAAGTATATCGTATAGTGCCTCACCTCCTCCTTTGATAAGTTCACCTGGCACATTATCAATACCTGGTGACTTACCATTTTTCAAGGTTCTTATGGCATTGATTACTTCTTCTTTTAATATGGGTAATGGTTGTTCTTCATTTTCTTCTCGAGTATTATGTAACTTAGATTGATCAGTTTTAATTGGGTAGTTATATAAATCTCTGCAATATTCCGTCCATCTTTCTAATCTTGCACTATCATCTTCTATTGGTACTCCGTTAGCATCTTCAATATTTGACATTTTCCTGTCTATAGAGTTAGTGATTGCTTTTATCGTGTTATACGCTCTCTTGCTATGAACACCTCTTTTTAGGTCGTGGTCAATTGAATTACATTGGGATTTAAGCCAATCTTCTTTTTTCTCTTTCATACTTCTTCTAATAAGGTTGTGGACTCGTTTATATTCTTCTGCATGTTCAGTACTCTGATGTTTGGTTGATTTTAGACTTCTTCTTTTATCACATAGCGTTAAAATCTCATCAGTTATCCAAGGTTGCTTTTTTATTCTGTATTTTCCTAGAACATTTTCTGCTGTACTTGTTAATGACTGTGAAATTTGCGTATATGCATTGTCAGTTGATATTTCATTAATATTGATGTCTGATAGCTTCGATTTCAAATCTTCTTTGTACTGTAGGCTTATAGTTGCATTATTCAATTTTTCTAGATCATATCGTATTCTATTGCTTTTCTTCATTTTTTGTGATCGTAGTTTCAGTCTCATGTTACAGAGAACAAGGTCGTGGTCACTGTTTATTACAGCTCCAGGGTATGTTCTAGTTGAGGACATGTGTATACTTGATTTGAATCTCAATGGTGCTAGAATATAATCAATTTGGTTATGGGTACGACCATTTGGCGAGTGCCACGTAGCTTTTCTTGAATCTTTTTGCGGGTGAAGTGTGTTAGAAAGTGTAAAATTATGTTTGGTAGCAAATTCGAGAAGTCTGATGCCTCTTGGGTTTGTTTTCCCGAGCGCAAATTTTCCTACAGCATTACTCCAATCTTTATTTGCATCATCTACTATTGCGTTCCAATCACCTTGTATAATCAGTAAGTCTTTTTTATGTACCGCTGCCATTGTTTGTTCTATATCTTCATAAAAAACTTCGATATCTTCGTCATTATAATCGCTTGTAGGAGCATAAATCTGAATGATAGTCATATTTACTGGCTGTGAAGCTAATCTTATTGATATAATTCTGCTGGAAACTGTGCTGTAATTGAGGATCGATGTGGTAAGCTCTTTTCTAACGATAAAAGCTACTCCTTGTTGATGGTATTTTTCTTGTCCACTATAGACAATTTTATGACCTTCGTCTGTTATTACTTCACCAGAGTTTTTCCATCGTGTCTCAGCAAGTCCAATAATATCCCATCTATAGCGATCAAGTTCTCTCGTTAGTTCTTGGATTTTTCCTACTCCGTTAAGCGTACGAACATTCCATGTTCCTATCGTTGTAATATTCGTTGCTAGTTGTATTCTTCGTTTATTAATTGTCTTTGTCGTTCGTTGTGTTGTTTTATGTTGTGTTGTTAATATATTATTCAATCCAGTAGTCGATTTATCACATCCATCCTGGGATTTACCGATGGGATGCGCGGGCGTTGTTATTCCGGGGCTCGGCCGATCCGGCATTGAATGTTTTATATTTGTAATTGTCATGTGTTCTTACTCCAGGCATTAAGAGTCTAGCGGTGCCTGTCTCCTCTCCAGACTATTCGTATCAGCGTAACTATGGTTTATGATAGATTGGCTATACGATGTGCACTTGACCGTTGAGATATTAAATCTTCATCCGCTCTTAACCGTTGGTTAACTAGTAACTCTTCCGCTCGAATACAGTGCAGGTATTCTCCCATCATTTGTCTTAGCCCACTTGCTGAAGTGGTTTCCAGGGAGTGGCACGAGGAGCCGACAAAGATAGTTGGAAGAGAAAATGGTGCATTCTGTACCTAACCCTTATTATGAATAGAAGGCAGCAGTAGGCAAAGAATGTGATTCACCACTACTCTCCCCTACTCCCCATTTCTTACATAGAGATGGGATAATCGGGGAATTATTTTAATGGAACTAAATCAGCTGAAAAATAATATATATATATATATGTAGTGTAGTCTCCCTTTACGTAATATACTCTCTAATCAATTTACTTTAAAGAAATCAAAGTTTCATTCCTTTATTAAATACTCGAACAATTTCCCTCGTGGTATACGTCGATATAAGGTTTTCGCACACGTCAGCTCGCTTCGACCGCTAACTCAAAAGTCAAGTTCACCTTGGAACAATTCCAGATGTCACGCCCACAATATGTTAAGGGGCGTGCCAGATAAATAATAATAATAATACGGTTGGAGTCGGTAGCTTTCCAGAAGCAGGTCGTATCGTTCCAGAAGCAGCTCATCCGTCGTAGTGGCCGCCGTCGTCGTGGTAGAAGGGTGAAGATCTGGTTACGTGGTGGGGGATACGTAGTTAAGGATACGTGGTGATTCTACGTGGTGGGGGATACGTGGTGATTCTACGTGGTGAAGGATACGTGGTGAGGGATACATGATGATTCTAGTTATATAAACATTTCATAAACCCTGACAATTATCTCTCGCGCCTATATCATATAATATATATGTTATGTAAAATTCATGCTCACAATCGTACTGCCTTAATACCACACCGCGCCGCCAATCTAATATAATACTCTAAACTCATTTGAACACACATTCACACAAAGTACACTACATTACATATATAAATATATCAGTTGTCTTTATAATGTATAATCTTATTAGTATTTAATACTTAGTAATACTTTATATTATCATGTAAATAAATACATTAATAGCTACATATCGGACGTTGCATGAACTACCACGAGGTTTAGAAAATCACTGAAGAATGACCCTTTTTATTTCTCTTTTTATAAATAAATATTCTAATAATATTTTATTTTATTTATATATTAATATATACAAATATATTAAAATTCATTTTAAAGTTCATATTTATTTAAATTATTTTACCCCTTACAAAATCCTACAAAGATTTGATAGTTTTCCCTATATACAGACAACATAAATTAAATAAAACAATATCTCTGATAACATACATCAATAACAATATCTTAAATATGTATTATATTATTATATATTATAAATATTTTTGTTTCGTTTTTATTCTATTTTTTTTTGAGTATATTTATTGTTATTTTTTGAATATGATTATTTTTAGTGAGGGAAACCTTGGTCACTTTACATGTAAACGATAGGGAGAAATTGGTCAACTACAAACGAATCATCTCTTAAGATTTAATTTTTTTTTAAATGTGTATCATGTATATAGTATTTATATATATATATATATAAAAAAGTTATATTGTGCTGATATTAATCAGTTTAAAGGTAAATTGCATAATAATGAAAGGTAATATATAAGTCTACTGAATACTAACGAGTGAATTAAATATTTAGTCATGGTATATGTAAGCTTCTAGCGAGATTTTCTAATATTATATACAAAATAGTTGGAAGTGCGTATCATGTTATTAATGTTAGGAGAGTAGTTTAATTGAGAAGTTATAGTGAAACCAAGGGTAGTTATAGATTGAGGAGTAGGAAATTATCATTAGAACTAGTAAATTACGTATATATCTGTAGATCATCGGCATACAAATGATAGTGAATAATAGGATATTTGTGACAATTTATTGTATTGGAAGAATACAAATAATGAACAATATAGGGCCAATAATAGAGCCTTGTGGAAAACCATGTATGTTATCATAAGGAGGAGACAACGAGAAGTTATTCTTCACCGAAGAGGTTCTAGATGAAACAAAAGACATAAACCAACTGTGATATTGATGTGTATATCAATTTCATTAAGTCTAATGGAAATAATATTGTGATTGAGAGTATCAAAAGCATAACAGCATAAAAAGTCTAGTAGCATGAGATATCTATAGCTTTATTATCAATAGAATTGAAAATATCATTAATAATCAAAGTAATGGCAGTTTAGGTACTATGACGAGGAAGATACGTACTTTGATTATATCAACACTAGCATTGGAGTTAATGTAATGAATAAGTTGAGTGAACACAACTCACTCTAAGGTATTAGATATGGATGATAACTGGTATATTAATCGTTAACTGGATAAATTAGAGTGGTTAATAGTAGTTTTTTTTAAATTGGAATAATGTATGAATGTTTTATAGAGTGCGGAACAATAGATGGTATAAGTAATCTATGACTTATCTATGTGGTAAGTCCAATAAAATATGGTGATAATGAACGAAGTAGATTGAGTGGCATAGAATAAAGTGGAGAATTGGTTTTCAAGGATGTCATCAGATAGAGTACAATATCATATATGGGAAGAAAAAAACATGGCCAGTGATTCTGAGTGGATGTTAAATTAAGATTGAGTAGTGCCGAGATGATATTTGGAAGTATATTGATTATACTATAACATTTTTGTTGGAAGAAAAAGAGGAATAAAGTACTGAATCAGGTTAGTCAGGTAGATGCTTGGTCTGGATTTGTACCTACTAATGTGAAGGATAATTTGTAAGCTTATAAGTAGGGCCATAATTACCAAGAAACTTTAAATGAAATATGATCAGAATCAAGTTTAGAGGATGCATATTTACGTCATAGTCTACGAATTTATTTCCTTGAGTTAAAAATCTCGATATTAAACCAGGAAGACTTAGAATAATATCCGTGATAAGAGTAATTGAGGGTGCACACATATCATGCTAAAGAGATAATGTCATATTGAAAGAATCAAAATGTGTAGACAAATCAGAAGATAAACCGTTAAGTTGATGGAATACAAACATTAATTTAACAATAGAGAAGATATTCCGAAACAATCTAGTAAGTTATTCATTTGTATCACCGGCAAGTTGAAATCAAATAAAATGTCAAAGTGATCAGATATTTGAGAACTTTGAGTAGGATATGAAATTAAATTATAATCTGATAAAGATAAAACTAATAGTTAATAGTATTACCATTAGTGTTAGTAGGAAAATAAATATGTTATGTCATGGAATACTCAATACTATAAGATTATTATAATGATCTTATAAGAGATAATGAAGTATAATTATCATTGTTGATTTTAATATTAACATAACAACAATAATAGTGTTAACCGGAGAGGTCAGATAAGAAACTCCGTAGGCTAGGTGAAGGTAGACGGCAGTTAAGTATAATTACAGTGGTAAATAAGGAAGGAAACTGAATATTTAAGATCAACATTTCATATGAAGAGAAATATGGGGTAGAGTACGAAATAATCTTAAGTTCAAATGAGAATAATAGAGCTAGGCCTCCTTCACAATGTGATATAGATCTATTAGCAAGCAATAATGCAAAACTATAAGGGGTCAGTTAGGATGCTAGAGCAGAATCATTATTAGTTAGCCAAGTTTCAGTAATAGCAGATATGGAATAATTAGAATCAATAATTGATTAATCATAACAACTTTATTTCGTACTGCTACAGCATTGAGAAGTTTAAATAATACTTTTTGGGAGAGTGCACAATAAACTGTAGTATCTTTTTTTTATATGATTTATCTAAGATTGAGACCATTTATAAAACTATTCAGTACTATGATTATAAGGATTGCATCTCCAATCAATAGGATCATAATTGATGTTATAACGAAGTTAAGCTCCTTCTAGTAAAGACACACTTTTAGTATTAAGTTAGTGATGTAAACTTTGTAAGCATGAAAGTGGATATTAGCAATCTTAATGGTTTCAAGATCAATGTAAAGGCGTATAAATAGGGACTTAAGGTCTGTTGAAAGAAGGGACGACATTGAATTTAATAAACCATCAATCGTACAAGAAGATCATAGTAGGTTAACCTACCAGATTAACATAGTGAGATCTAAAAGAATAGTCCGTAATAGTGTTGGGATCGAGATGAAGGTGAACATATAATGATTTGATATATGCTAAGTTTCTATTGGTAGGTAATAAAAATCGTTTATAATGGAAGGTTTGGAATATGGTGGGGTAGGATTAGGATGAGTAGCGGTACAGGAGGACGAGGGTAAATTAGATTTAACAATATCAGAATATTTAATAATATTATTATTAGTTTTCTCTTCTAGGGAATTAATATTATTTAGCATGGATATTTGATTTGGATCTATATATATATATATATATATATATATATATAAATACAATTGATATCACCATCATCGAACCCAAAACTCAAGCGCCCTATAGGATCTATAAACTATATGTATACACAAACTAGACTCGTTAACATGTAAGCACGATACCGCCTATGTAATAGACACACAAATAACAATAGTAACAATGAATATTGATACAAATTACATACAAAATGATAATTGATAATTAATTGAAAATGATAATTACTATAATACTAGGATATAGGCATATGTTCTAAGAGCATAACGGGTACGAAGAGAATCTTACTCAGCATGATGGTATGGGCGAAGCCCCCATTGGACGTGGCATTAATTCATCTACTATCACAAAATACATACTATATCTAGATATGCAGTAAAATAGTGTTTAACTTCTCTGTATACGTGTAGTTGTGGGCGGAATCCACACACATATATACATACATACATACATTACTTCCGTAGTAGATTAGTATAATACAAATATGTTATTCTTGCCTCTTACTATTTTATTTGCGTATTTTATATTTTATATTTTTATATTCGTAATTTGACAATAATATTATAAAGTATATTGATATATATATTATCATTTCCGAAACTAGATAGATAGATAGATAGTTAGATAAATCATATATTGAAGTGCTAAAAATAAATCGACACGAAGCAAAAAGTAATATAAAAATCACAAATATCTTTAAAAGTAATTTACATGGGTCGAGAACTGATACATAGATATACACTAACCTAATAGAGTGACGATGATAAATATAAAACATATAAAACATAAAACTAACTTCTATAGGGAATGTGTGTGGTGTATCATACCTAGTATGATACCTATATAGGATGCTATCACCAGTTAACAATGGACGTGGTAAGTCACTTTTGATTGACGTCGTCTATCATCTAGGGCCAAGCAAACACAAACACCTCGTCAATATTAACTCCATTACAATGGTACAACCAAGGTAAATAAATAAATAATATGTTAAACAATAATAAATAATTCGACTACATAAATGTTCATTATTAACTATTGTATTAGTTATAGTTATATTTATCTCGATAGTACCATTGTACAAACTGATATGCATACACGGTATGTAATTCAATTATTGAATCAAATTAAGGTGCGTTTGCATTATAAATATAATTAATAATATTAAATAATTTATAAAAATATAGATAGAATAAATTACGAGACACCTATCGCATTTTCTGGTATTAGCGGCCACTACCCTTGACTTTTTTTATTTTAATGCTTTTTTGAATCGTTTATATTATTACTTAAAATACTTTTTATATAAATGTGAAATCACAGTATTCTAGATCTATATGATTTCTAGCTATTTCAAAAAAATAAGATCTTAAAATTCAGTATTTATCGATATATTATAATTATTCTGAGGTATATAAATTGTCCGCCACTACTCCATTCCGTCCCTATATATACTTAATTTTTACATTTATTTATTCATTTGTTCATTTTTGTAGAATATTACATAAGAGTATTAATTTTATATATAAAGTATTGCGACATACTATTTTAATTTATAAAAAATATATAGAATTTTTCATATAATATTATATACAATTATTTATAAAAAAGGTATAATTTTATAATATTCACATACTGTGTATAGTTATAGTATACCTATATTCATATAATCAACTTTTGTAAGTTATCGGTGTATTGTAATATTTATATATATATATATATATATATAGATATATATATATATATATATATATATATATGAATATATTTAATTCGATATTCAGGTAACACTATAATTTCATGTGTTTATAATTTCATGTGTTTATAATTATTCATTGAAGTTTATCTTTAAATCATATTATAAATATATGTTACTTCTTTAGATTATATTAAAAGTTATCCACATATATATATATATATATATATAAATTATGAATCAGTAGTATATGTATACATAGGTAATACCTTATCTTACCTTAGCAGGTCGAGATTGCTCGGCAGTTCATTTTACTATCGTAAAACACTTTATATTGATAGAAATACTCAACAATATTACAAAATATTTTAGAATATGATATATAATATACATAACTTGGATAATACGTAATAAAAAAATATTGTAAAAATTAAAATATTTAACATATTTTAACTCCAGCGCCTACCCTTAATGGATTAGAAGAATTTCTCTCTGTCATTCATCTATCGGTATACCGAGGAACTATAGTTCCTCATTTGTTCACATCGTGTCCTCTCCTAATTGGTCTAAATATGTTTTATATGTTATAAATAATAGATAATATAATTTGTTTCTTCATCATAGGGAATTTATTTAGTGATATCTGTTTGTAATTACTTCATATTTAATTAACTTAATATAGTAACGTATTTATAGATAACACTGGTCTGCATTTGAATTTTTTTGTTTGATATCAAGGGTTTCAAAACTGATTACAAACTACTTTTTGAATCTGAATTCAAATATGAAAACCGTTTTGCTCAATCAGCTCTAGTTTTTTTGTATTAAACTTTTTATTTTTTAACAAATATGAGAAATATTTCAAATAAATTATCAATAAAAATATATGTAGGTGATATATATAATTTAGTAGGAATATAAAATAACAATAATAAGTATCAATATTATAGAATATTATTTAAATACTTATATAAATGACTGTTTGATAGCTTTTCTCTTGTATTTTGCATTAATATCGTTTTAACACCAACAATAGTCCGAAAGCATATTTACATCCTTCTTTCCTGATATCTATCTTACATTATAGTAATATCCTGGAGAAAGCGCTCCCCTTAAGGAAAAATGTTCTTCGCTATAATCACCACAATTGCTTGGAAAATAATCAAGATGGGATTTTAAAAAATGCTTCTTAATTGACATTCTAGACCCTAGTTTTTCCATACAATCAATTAAGTTGTCTACCAAATTTTCATAATCTGCACTGCGATAATTGCCCAGGAAATATTGTATAATAGATTTAAATTCAATCCATGTTCAGAATGTTAGTACATTCATTGAGTTATCGAAGTTATTGTCGTGTATTAATTATTTTATTTGTGAACCATTTAATATGCCTGCTGTGATATTGGCTTTACTTAATTTTGGGAATTTTCTTCTCAGGAACTGCATGGTAGATCCATTTCAATCAAGAGCTTTAATAACATTTTCATAATCCCTAGCTTAATGTGTAATGGTAGAAAAGTAGTATTCTATTAGTATTAACAAGAGAATTCTGTATAATATTGTGTGAACCAGGATGTAAATTATCACATTCTGGCCATATGCGTCTTGAATAATGTTCTCGGTCAGCTCTATTATCCCATTTGCGGAGAAAACATGGGTAATTGGTATACACAGATTGCATACCCAAAAGTATGGCGATAATCTACAAATGTATATATTAAAATAATAAAACATTTAAATAATTATAATTATTATAATAAATATTATAATATATTACCTTCAAGTCTCAGAAAATCATTCAATTTTGACTATTATAATTTAATGAATCAATAAGTAGGCCTACAATCATATTATTGTAATTTGCTGACATACTAATTGAATAACCGACATGAATTGAATATGCTCTATTACTATTGTATATTAAAAACTGTCGTAAGACTTTTATTTGATGAATCAATAAATAATCTCCAGTCTGAATCTGCATACGCAATACCCATACCTTCTACCAATCCAATAATATTGTTACAATATACAAGTTCTCCATTGTTAGTAAATACTACCTAAACTCCATGTCTCGACTTCGATACCAATTGTATGATGTTTCTGTTGATAACATTTGCAGTTCTGCTAATCTAGACCCAAGTAATTGAACAGATTATTTGGATTAAGTCATTTAGATCATGTTGATTAAATGGTTCAAGATATATTTTATTTTCATGGTGAATGTATTCCTGTGATAAGTCATCATTAATTTCATATTCATCATCTGATTCTGATGATGAATCAAGATTATCTGGTGGTATTGGTATCGGAATATCATCATTATGAGGTACAGACTGTATAGCTGAAGGTATATAATTATATATAACACGTGCTTTATTCTTCATATGAATTCTTACATATAGAATTATATAAATATAAATGTAGGTATACATATTTATTCTATATATTAACCATTAAGATTTACCATGCAAAAATAACAATCCGATACATGATTCTGACCTTCTCTCCATATCATTGGTATATCATTACCTATTCTGAAATTTAAAGATTTTAATATTGTTCCAACGATGTAAGTTAACAGTACAGGTTTTACAACAAATATGCGGTGCAAATGGTTTGTCTTGGTCTCCTAAATGCATTCCGAAATAATCCTTGTAGTTTTTTTATAAATGGCGTTATATTTTACTTCTTATTCAATAATGTTACCTTACAACAAATGTAATAAAACATTTCCAGATTGTTAATACAAGTTCTTCTATTCATAGTAAATGTAGTTTAAAATACGTTATACATATTTAAAGTTGTATGAAGTAATGATATTATTAACTTATTTAAAATAATGATTTTTATATTTATATATGTTAATTTTATTAAATGTCAGAAAATTATTGTAAATTAATATACAATATTTCTGCATATTTAGTAACTACACATTAATTAACTTATTAAGGGAATACCCCTAATCAACTATCTCACCATTGGTAGGACCTACATTATTTAAATATTACCAATACATTTATATAATAAAATAACTAAATATATATGTATGAACGGATTAAAATAATGTATAATTTATATGAAATCTATATTTTCCTTAGGAAATTTCTGATATTTAAAAAAAATAAAAAGTTGATTAAAAAAGAAATAGAGCTGATTGAGCAACACGGTTTTAAGATTTGAATTCAGTGTCAAAAAGTAGTTTGTAAATAGTTAAGAAACCCTTGATATCAAAAATGAATCAGACCAGTGTAATTAGTAGTAGTGTTTATATCTTGTCTTCTCATTTAAATTAAAGAATTGATTAATTCTTGTTGACTATTTCCACTTAAATATTTAATGAAGTGTTGGTTTCTCCTTCGAATGGCACGTGTAACCAATACCCAAGTGATGAGTATGTAGTACACACTGTGTAGGACTACCAAGATATACCTATTATATCAGATATTAACATTTCTATTCATTTCGATTATAAATATTACTGAGTTATTTTAGTAATTATAGGTGGCACATATAATAATTAAAGTAAGTATATCGTGTATGCTAAACAATATGTCTGGTGCATCATCAACATGTTAAATTAACATTAGTTAATTATGTTTGTATGGTGCGTGCTGAATTAAATTTAATAGTAAATTAATTTATTTTAAATAATAGTTTTGTAGGTTTATATGTATATATATATATATATATATATATATTATGTACACGAATATATATTTGATATATAGTGTATATCGTGATTATATTATGGCAATATTAAGTTCATCATATTATATCATCACTTCCTGTTTACATATATTTTATTATAAGACGTATATTTTTATCTCTTATAAAATCAAGTAATATCATTATTCAGATAAGTAATACATATTTATAATTCATATATTATTTAAACTTAATTTATTAACTTTACATTAATATATTTATTTTATTGATATATATTTATTTACACCTTATTTGATTGCTTTTTCTATAGTTATTAATTTTGTATTGACATTTTTCTATATAATATTTCATGCATCAGTGATTTTCTGTTTGTTTTTCTTCAATTGCTTTATACTTTTTTATGTACATTTTAGTTTTATATACATTTATTATATATCTTCTATTGAATTTAATTTCATATATATTTATTATATGTATTATAGAAATAATAAATAATTTGTAGAATTTATTTATTATAGTATTATATATAGATGCAAATAATTTAATTTAAAATAATTTTATATATCTTCTATTGAATTGAATTTTCATATATATATTTATTGTATGTAATATAGAAACAATTTAAATTATTTGTAGAATTTATTTATGTTAGTATTATATATAGATGTAAATAATTTAATTTCATATATATATGTATCTATTAGGTATTATATATTAATAATAAACATTATATATAATTTATTTATTTTGGTATTACATATTGATGTATGGTTATCATTAGTCACATACATATTCTAATACAGTTTTTCTTGAGTTTTTTCACTATATAAATATATTTATTTATATTATATATAAATTTCATTCACTATTGATATTAAAGACTTAATTGATTTGCTGTGTATTTCATTTTACTTTGATAATGATTTAAATAAATACATTTTTTTTGTGTTCATTAAAGTTTATATTTTAAATTTGATTACATAACAATATTATTTCCAATATATGATTTTACATTCTATACAATTTTCTTGAATAGATTTATTTCTATTTTATATTTTGTACATCATACATTTCATATATGTGCCTATTTATATTATTTATTTAATTTGTTGAATATATATTTATATGTTTATATGTAGATGTAAATTTCATTATATTTCATTATCTTTTTAGGATAAGTATTGTATTGATTAATTTTATAATTATATATATTTATATATTTTCAGTGACATTATGACGCAAAAACAAGATATTAATGAATTAAAAAACTCTATTCAAGAACTGCGTACAGTTGTATCTGAATTAGTAAATAAAGTTGATGAACTAACTGCAGTTGTAAATAATAAAGATAAAACAATTATTGAGTTAGAACAAAAAATTAATAACCTTGAACAATTTTCAAAACAAAATAATATTATTATATCTGATCCTAAATTGAATTTTGATTTAACTCAACGTAATCTAGCACCATCTTTCATCACATTTGCAAAGGAAAAATTAGATATAATTATACAACCGTATGACATTGTTAAGATACATAAATTAAAAAACAACAAGAATAAACATAATAAAATTTTAGTCAAACTACACCATAACTCTACTAAATTTGAAATTATTAAAAATTCTAAAAAATTAAAAGGCACTGATACATATATAAATGAACATCTAACACAATTTAATTCTGATATTTTCTACAAAGCTCGACAACTTCGAAAAGATACAGTGATATTACATTGTTGGACTATAAATGGAATAACTTTTATTATAAAAAACGAAGATTCGTCTCCAGTAAAAATAACAGATATAAATAAATTCTCTGATATATAAATATTTTATTTTGTATTTATTTTTCGTTGTCGTTTGTTCTAATTTCATATTACATTCTATTTTTAACATTTTATTATAATTGGTATTTACATATATTTTTTATCTATATCTTTAATCTTTTATATTATCTTATTCAATTTTAACTTTTTAATATTTGTACTATATGAACTTGAATGAAATCTATCCGCAATTTAATGTTGATCAAATTAACAATTTTAGTTCCAATAATGATAGTTTTAATAATAATAATTTCTCAAATTGTAATTTTAATTTTCTCAATGAATCCAATTATTACACCTCAAATGAATGGAAGTTGAATTCTAATAAAAATAATTTATTTAATTTTAATATTATTAACATCAATATTAGGAGTTTAAAAAAAAATTTTGATAAATTAATTATGTTTTTGAATACGTTTGATGATCATTTTGATATAGTTTCAATTACTGAAACATGGTTGAGTGATAATAATATTTTCATTTTTAATATTCCTGGTTATAACCATATATGTTCAAATCGTAAACATAAAAATGGAGGTGGTGTTTTAATCTATATACGTGAACATTATCAATTTAATATTCTATCTACCATATCAAATAACTATTATGACAACATATCAATTGAAATTATTTTTGAAAAATCAAAAAACATTATTTTCAGTACAATATATTTTCCTCCTACTTTAGAAAAAATAGCTCACTCTACATTTATTGATTTCTTGATAAATAATTTTCAGCAACACGTTAGTAATGATAAAAAAATGATTATCTGTGGTGACTTTAATATTGATCTAGTGCATATAAATACAAATAAAGTGGCTAATACCTTTTTTGATACGATGTTTTCACTAGGTTGTTCCCATCTAATTAATCGTCCAACTAGAATCGAAACTAAACATAATTCTTCATCTATAATTGATAATATATTTACAAATTTTAATCTTAATATGAAAAGATTTTCAGGAATAATTATTTCAGATATATCTGACCATTTTCCAATTGTTTTAAATTTACAATTGTCTACCAAACCTCAAGATAAAGTTAAATCTACTAAAATCAAACAAAATCAAATTAATGATAGAACCATGTTTAATCTGTTTGAAATTTAAAAAAAAACAAACTGGGAATTCATAAAAACTAACGATACAGAAAAATCTTGGAATTTATTCTTGGAATACTTTATCTTAAATTTTGATAGATACTGTCCAAAAATTAATAAAGCCTCCCACAAAAATAAACTCATTCCATGGAATACTCGAGATCTTAAAAAGGCTTGTAGAAAAAAACAGATATTATATAAAAAATATAAAATATCTAAATCTGAAAATGACTTATTTATTTACAAAATTTTTAAAAATAATACAACATCTTTAGTTCGAATAGCTAAGAAAAAGTATTATTCAAATCTGTTAAAAAATTGCTCTGATACAAAAAATACATGGAATGTACTAAATAATTTACTTAATGTTAAAAAAAAATTCAAACAACTACCTGACAATTTTAATGTAAATAATGTGAATATTGTTGATTCTAAACAAATTGCTAATGAATTTAATTCTTTTTTTAGAGACATTGGTTCTAATTTAGATAATAATATAAATAATTGTAATGATGATGACTTTAAATTCTTTTTACCTGAACCTAATATACATAGTTTTTTTTTAACACCAGTAAGTTCAGATGAAATTATTAAAGTATTAAATGAATTCAAACCAAAAAAATCAAGAGATCATTATGGCATATCCATGCAGTTACTTAAATGTATTTTTCCTGTATTGGTTTATCCATTTGTTTTTCTTGTAAATTTATCTTTTGAATCAGGCGTTGTACCGGATTTCTTAAAATTATCAAATATTATCCCTTTACACAAAACTGGTGATGATACATTTTTTAATAACTATCGTCCAATTTCTCTCACCTGTCAATTCGCAAAGATTTTAGAAAAAATATTTTATTCTCGCTTTTATAGTTTTTTATCATCTTTTAATATATTATCTCCTTCTCAATTTGGTTTTAGGAAAGGATACAGTACATCACATGCAATATTTAACCTCCAGTCACAAATCAGTACCTGTTTTAATAATAACAATGTTGGCGCTATAATCTTTATTGATTTAAAAAAAGCATTTGACACAGTTAATCACAGAATATTACTTTTTAAATTAAAAAATATTGGAGTACGAGGCATTGCACTTAACTGGATAATGAGCTATTTAACAAATAGATATCAACAGTGTATATATAATGATGTAATTTCAGATAAACTAAAAGTCATAACGGGTGTACCCCAAGGCACCATCCTAGGACCCATTTTATTTTTAATTTATATTAATGATATTACAAAATCATCTTCTTTATGTAAGTTTACCATGTTCGCAGATGATACTACTTTATATTTTGAAAATACATCAGCCGAATTACTTAATTATATTTGTCAAACTGAATTAAAAAATATTAATAAATGGTTAATATATAATAGGTTATCATTAAATTTAAATAAAACTTGCTTTATGTCTATTAATTCAAGAACTATTATAAATATAAATTTAAATAACAGAAATATTGAAAGAGTTACATTTTATAAATTGTTAGGCGTAATTATAGACGATATATTAAACTGGAAACAACATATCTTGTTTTTAAAATCAAAACTAAAAAAAATCATATGGATTACCAACATTATTTCCAAATTTATAAATAAAAAAGCATTACTTCATATATATAATTCCATATTCTTGCCTCATATAAAGTATTGTAACATATTTTGGGGAAATACATATAAATCTAATGTATCATGCATATATATTCTTCAAAAGCGAATGATAAGAATTATATGTAAAAAACATTTTTTACATCATACTAATGGACTATTTATTGATAATTCTTTATTAAAAATAAATGAAATTACATATATAAGTACATGTGAATTTATGTTTAAAATTTTCAATGATCTTCATCCTGTTATAACAAATGCATTTTTTTCTGTAACTTCATCATCTCACAACACTAGGAGCATAAATAATTTCTCAATTATTAATTTCAAAAAAGAACTATGCAGAAGAACATTAATATACATTGGACCAATTACCTGGAATAAGCTTGATAATATTTTAAAAAATATTTCAAATTATAAATTATTCAGGAAACGTATGTATACAAATTTGTTATCTTCTTACTCAGTATACTTATAATCTAAATCTCATTTTTCTAATTTAATATCTTTTATCATGTCTTTTATCTAATATTGTATTATATACTAAGATCCACATTTTATTCTTATTTTAATTTATTGACGTTTATGTAAAAATTAAAAAAAAATTAATACTTTTGAGTGTTTTACTTTACAATATTTTATTTCCCCGACATTAATAATATTATTTTACTGAATTTTTGCATTTTATATTTGAATTTACTTTCATGTTTTCTTTCTTTTTAATTGACGTTTATATAAAAATAATAAAATTAAAAAAAACTGTTAGGTATTTCTTTTTTCTTTAGTATTTTCTTTAGTATTTTTTATTTCCCTCTGACTAATAATATTATTTGACTTTATTTTTAATTCATAAACATTTTGTATTGAATCTTTTTTCTTGTATACTTGATTATACTTCTTTGTTTTATTTCTCTTTATTGACACTTATATAAAAATTAGTAATTAAACTAACATTTCAGTTTGAACAAATATTTTACATTCTTTACATTATTATAAAGTATTACAAAAAAATTCCTAAAACTTATTTACTGAAAAAAAAAAAAAAAAAAAAAAAAAAAATGTTACATACAGTTCTTACCATCTTTCTAGATATTCTTTTTGTTATGTTTTATTCAGTTTTATTCAGTTTTACTTCATTTTACTTCATTTTTTTCTTCTTTTATACTAATACATCTATATTTTTGTTTAGTGTATTATTTTATAGTACTTATTATTTATTTTAGTTATTTATTTATAAATAATTAAATGATGATTACATAATTTTATGGCAAGTTCAAACAATTTATATTATTTTTCTATTTTATTCATTGTATTGTATCTATGTAAACAGGAAGTCATCTAATATTTTATAATATTTTATTTATTTAGTTTTTTTTTGAACTTGCTTTAAAATTAAGGGTAATTGTCTCGATAAGCTTTAGCTTCTACAAAAACCCTGGTGCAAACCTAAATCTGATAATAATAAAAAATATTATATTAATTGGAACTCCTTATTATATATAATGTATATTGTTTAAAGCATTAAATTTGTAAACATTATATTTAATATTCTAAATTCTAATAGATATTCGATTAGTATTTATCTGCATGAATTACACTGATTAGAAGTAACTTCCATAATAAATTATAGATTTTTATGTTTAATTAAAAAAGTAATTATTTCTGGAGGACCTTCCTATTTATCAACGCTACTATCAGAGAAAATAACTGGCTATTCAAGGCGTTATCCAACGCCACTTGAAGATCGGGTCGATGTAGACTGCAAGTCGCAAAGAGGTCTTTCAGGATATCTGCTGTCACTATTTGCAACAAGCTACATCTGGTGATAAGAAGTACTCCTTCCATTTCAATATTACGCAAAAGACTGAAGAAAAATATTTTATTATAATTATTTTGTGTAACATTATTTGATTACACTTTAGCGACTAGTTTCTAATATTATTTAAGTGTCTAAATAAACTATTATTATTATTATTATTATTATTATTTAAATGTTTACAGAAATAGGTTTCAGTACTTCGTTTAAAGATATCTCAATTATAATGATGTAATACTGTTCAGCACGTACTTAATGAAGTGAGTTCTTATCTAGTTTTGCGTGTAATCTATAGAAACTATTCATATCCGCAAGTATACTTATACACTAATACAAATAAATACTAAAGTATCGTTGAAATATGTTGGTAGTAATATAATTATTTATAATGTATTTCATTATATTTAAACAAATTAGTTATTTAATATTAGCTCATATATTTATCATATTTTATTAATATGAGATTTGTATATAATTGTGTAGTCTAATAAAAAATAGACTTAGATATTTTAACATCCGTATTTCATTAGATAATAAGATAGGTTATACCTTATATTATAAGAGAAGTAGCTAGATTAATAATAATAAAGTATCAGAGATAATAGTTGTCTAGTCAGTCGAGGTTATTGTATGAACTATTATATTAATAAGATGAATTATTTAAAGTATACAACACATTATATGTACACGTGAATGTACACGTATACGTATATGTACACGTATACGTACACACAAATAAAATAGAATAAAATAGAATATTTATATTTAGTTTAAAGTTAACGAATTGTTCATCTCTCTTGATAATATGATTTTCATAATTTTATTAACTTGACAAGTTTCAAATTGAGATGGTAATATTCATCTGGCTGTTACTGTATTCATAATACCATAACCAATTGCTATTTAAATATTATATTAACAGTATTATTAATATTACAATTATAATGACTTTATATATATGTATAATAATTGCCTATGTCACAAAATATAAATAAAACGAAACGACATTTAAAAAAAGAAAGCACTATAGTATAAAGTACGAATTAAATAGTTTACTTGGAAGTCTGAAGAGCAAATCTGAAGAGCAAATAACATTGGGGTGGTGAGGTTAATGCCGCGGTAACAAAGTAATCCAGTTAGGTAGTTAGGTATTAAGTATTAGGTATTTAAATACACAATTGTGTCTTTTTCATATTAACTAGCTTTATATGATAACCATCAACTTATATGTAAACATAAACTAAGTTTAACTAACTAATCGAGTGCATGATATTCAATATATATGGAAATATATAGTTATACTAATCTTATGTGACACCCTTGTTGAAAAGTTATATATTGATTATATTCCTACATATTCACGTATTTCACATAGGTGAATATGCTAACATATTAAAATACAGTAAACTTGTCCTCTGAAAACAGAATATTAAACGTCAATTAAACATCTTATTACATAACTAGTTTAATGAAATGATATTTTTACGAGATTTACAAATAGTATAGATACGGAAAATAGCGGAACGGATATTATTTTATATGATGTAGGCAAACAAGGAAGTAGTATCACAAATGCTGATTCCAATTGTGCTAATTGGAAATTGTTGTTTACTAAAATATATATCATTTATGTATACATATACACATGTGCATCATATATGCATATAGATAATGAAAGTGATGATGTTCATTCTACTAAATATACTTTGTTTTGATAAATTTAAAGATAGCGAGTTAATCGAGAACAATGAATCTAGTAATATCAAATGTATCTAGGTCTGTAGGTAAAGGCGAGTGGTTGTAATGATCAGAAAATCATGGCTAGGTTTTGATTTCAGAGGAAGAATATCAATACTATAAAGTTGGGGTTATCGTATAGCATAGATCTTTCGGGATACAATTTATTTTTGTGAATAATTTGGAGAAAGAAGATTATTATTATTATTTAATTTTAATAATTTAATGATTTGTAACATAAAACTTTGGTCAAATTAGCTTTAAATTAGCTGTAAATTAGTTGTAATAATTGCATAAAAGCTATTAAATTAATAGAATTATATTAAAACATATAAAATCAAATAAAATATAAATATTTCATACATAAGTTGTATTGCATACATGTAACAAATAGAGAAGATATTCATTATTTTAAGTAATTAATATATCAATGAATTTTTATAATAGTTTATTTATTTTAATTTGTTGAAAATATATACAAAAATACCGCCACCAATAATCCCTGATCTTTAATAAATTTGAATTACATAACATAGGTATATATTAATAACCAATATTCCTATACATGTTGCTACTAGCTTATGTTAAGGTTTTATTAATTAAATTATATTAGTTCTTGTAATAATAATACTAATTATTATACTTAACATACTAATGTATTTATTGTTATCTATATATCACTGCATTACCATAATAGTAAGTTCATTATATGGTGGTGAAATAGATTACTTTTATTAAAATTACGTTTGCAGTTAACGATTATAATCGTAGATAATTATTATTAAACATTTATTTGTAGTTTTAATATATCAATATTTAATTATTGAGTATTATTTTAAGATCATTAAAAATAAAAATATTTATTACATTTTTAATATAGGGGAAAGTCCCCGATTACCGACCCCTAAATGATTAATTGTAATAACGTATTCAATATTAAATATATTTAATTGAAATTTTGTAATTAGGGTAATATTATGGCAATGAATAAAGTGGCTATTTTAAATTGTTGATATAATTATATTTACAAGAATAAACAGGGGGGTCGGTAATCGGATACATGTGCCTAATACCGACCCCCTTCCCCTATTACCGACCCCCTAAAATAATCGTAGTATAAATAATTGTAGTATTATAATATCCAATAAAAAGAGTAGATATACATAACTATAATTAATTATAACATGACGTAATTTATTTTTTATTGAATTTATGTTTTAATAGTAATATTAAATTTAAATTTAAACTTTATAGTAATTATATTAAAATATTGTATATTATTATTTAATATTTATTTAATAATCAGTATGTATATAATCAACTGGAATTATGAATCCTAAATCTATATCAATGATACATAAACAACTTACGACATATTTTAAAGTAAAATACGAATCTATTTTGATTGGATATTATAAATCACATGGGGTCGGTATTAGGGTAATTTAGGGGGTCGGTAATAGGAAAATAATATGGGTTGCTATAATTAAGATATATTGGTTAATAGTTATTCAAATTCAATTATTTTTATAATAGTTATAAACATTTTATTGTTCTACAATATTATGTAAAAAATCAAGTTTTCTTTTAATTAATAAAGTATTTACAATGATTTAAAAAAAGTTATTATTCAAATATTAAAAAAAATAAAACAGAATATTACATTTTATCAAATAACAATTGTAGGATTAAATATTTTTTTAAATAAATTACGTTTTCATATTTATCATTAAATTACTAACAGTTCATGTATATATTATTTTTTGATATCTCTTATAGTTAATGAGATACGAGAGGGGGTCGGTATTAGGAGGGGGTCGGTAATCGGGGACTTTCCCCTATAATATATACTATTATTACTGAATTCGTAATATATTTCATTTAATAGTTAATATATGATTTAATATATAATAATTATAAAGTTATATCAATTGGATTAATATTTCAATGAACGTTATAGTTACTTACATGTATAAGTTCAAACTTATTATTTTTAGTGTGTGTTTTATAATATATTATATTTAGTCAAATATTATTTTATAGTTTGACAACAATATATATCGGAATAATAATATATTCAGAAGTACAAATATATTTGTTATTTTTATTGTTATTGTTATTTTTATTTGGTGGAGTCCTTTCATCCCATCCAGGAACTTAGATGAAGTTTTCACTTATAACCATATATGGCTCTAATGTCCCTTCGAAGCCGCTATCATGTTAAGGCATCTATGGTTTTAACAAGAGCCGATCATTTATTTATACACAATTATATAAGATCACTTCTAAATAATATTTTAAGACCCATTTTATAAAATTAATTAATGGTCCGGACGAGGCTCGAACCCGTGTCCTACTGCTTGTGTGTCTGACGCCTTAGCCACTGAGCCACACAGGCAGTTTATATAAATATATATATAGTATCAGTTTGCGTTTATTATATTTTTTTAGTTTGGATTAATACGATGATGAAGAGGTCGAATAATTCAATTATAATAATCCATATATTTTTTATATTTGCACCATTCTGGGTTATATTAAAATCAGATAGAGTGTAAACACTCAAGAAAGCACAAAATCAAAGCTTGACTATGTTATTTCCCGCTCAACTTGATAACAACATTATAAGAATAACAAAAATAGAATAACATTGTAAAATAATAATAAAATAATTTTTTTTTAAATGTCAATTTTGTATATTATAATTATTTATTAATTAATTAATTAAATAACATAAGTTCTATAGAACTATAGGGGAAAGTCTCCGATTATCGACCGCTAAATGATTATTTGTAATAACTTATTCAATATTACATATATTTATTTGATATTTTGTAATTAGGGTAATATTATGGCAATGAATAATGTGGCTATTTTAAATTTTTGATATAATTATATTTACAAGAATAAACAGGGGGGTCGGTAATCGGATACATGTACCTAATACCCACCCCCTTCTCCTATTAACGACCCACTAAAATAATCATGATATAAATAATTGTAGTTTTATAATATCCAATAAAAATAGTAGATATACATAAATTTAATTAATTATAACATGCACGCAATTTATTGTTTATTGAATTTATGTTTTAATAGTAATATTAAATTTAAATTTAAAATTTATAGTAATTATATTAAAATAGTGTATATTATTATTTAATATTTATTTATTAATCAGTATGATTATAATCAACTGGAATCATGAATCATAAATCTATATCAATGATACACAAACAACTTACGACATATTTTAAAGTAAAATACGGATCTATTTTGATTAGATATTATAAATCACATGGGGTCGGTATTAGGGTAATTTAGGGGGTCGGTAATAGGAAATCATATGGGTTGCTATAATTAATATATATTGGTTAATAGTTATTCAAATTAAATTATTTTATAATAGTTATAAACATTTTATTGATCTACAATATAATGCGCAGTATTAAGTTTTCTTTTAAATAATAAAGTATTTACAATGATTTAAAAAAAGTTATTATTCAAATATTTTAAAAGTAAAAACAGAATATTACATTTTATCAAATAACAATTTTAGGATTACATATTTTTTAAAACAAAATACTTATTCATATTTATCATTACATTACTAACAGTTCGTGTATATATTATGTTTTAATATCTCTTATAGTTACTGAGATACGAGAGGGGGTCGGTAATCAGGGACTTTCCCATACATATATTAGTAAATTGATATGATTGGTAAATTGATTCATGTAAATTAAAATTGTGCTGAATATATAGGAAAAAGTAGCCTATATACTTGAACATTGTTATCACGGAGAGTTCATAATTTTCAGTTAAATATAAAATAAATTATAATAAATAATAAAATAAAAGTATTTATAATAAATATATAAATTTATATTAAAAGGAGAAAAATATATGAACAAATGAATTATGAATTCAAATGAATTATGAATTCAAATGAATTATGTAAAAATATAAAATAAAAAATCAGTAAAAGAAAAGGAAAAAACTCAACTAAAAATATAAAAAGTTATACAAGGTGGTAATACATAATTTAATATTTTTTTTAAAGTATTGTTATTCATTAATTTGTGAAAAGAATCTGTTAATGCATTTAATATTTCTGGAGCTTTGTTAGAAAGGCAAACAATATTTTCTATATGTTCTTATTTTGAGTAAAATCAATTTTTAGATAAAGGCTTATCAATATTTAAATTTTGTGTAAACAAATATTGATACATTATAGGTAAAGATTTATTCATGTATCAATATATATATTAAGATATTCATTTTTATAATATCTTGAAATTTTAAATTTTATCTATATCTAGATTAAAAGAAAAAACTAATTTTTTGAAATATTATAATTGGTTTAATATTAAACAAAAAAGTACTACTCCGAATATATTAACAATCATATGTGATATATTATGATATATTTGTACAAGATTTTTTAAAAGTAGTTTATTTTAATTGTATTTATAATAGCTACTATTTATAATTTATCTACTTAGTTTTGTTCTGATATAATTTATATGATAATTCCAGTTACATTTATCATCAATTAATATACAAAGGAACGATAAATGATTCACCTGCTCTATCATTTCATCATAAACTTTCAATTCTAGTTTTTTTTAGATTTAGAATTTCGAATATTATAGAGCATATTTTTGGTTTTTTTTAAATTTAACGATTATTTATTACTAAACAGTCGGTGATTTAAAATTAAAAGGTCATATTGTATATTATTTTGAAGAATATCAAAAGATTTACTACTAACAATTTAATTTGTATCATATGCACAAATTATGGGTTTAGAATATTGCAGTATATTAGGCATATCATTAATATATATTAGAAAGAGTAAGGTCCCTAATACTGAACATTGCTGAACACCAAATGATATGTGTTCCATATCTGAAATAGCTCCATTTAATTTGAAATATGTGACCTGTTTGATAAATAACTAGTTAATAGAACCTTGGGTAAACCTCAATTATATAATTTTGTTATCAATATATTATGATCTAAAGTGTCAAAAGCCTTTTTTTTTAACTTGTAACTGGTGTAAAATAAACAATTAATTGTGATAAGAGATGTTAACAAATGTGTATGTAAATTTCAATTAAAACAATAGTTAGAATTAAAATCCATAGAAAGATTATTTCCAGCATTACTAAAATATAGATTATAATCATCAGCTTACAAGGTTATATTTAAATAATTTGATAAATTACTTCATTTAATTAGATTATTTAAAATAGACCATTTTTTTTTGGGATTATTAGAATAATTTGTCAGTGATTTATATTTATATATAATATATATATATATATATATATATATATTAAATTATATTAATATTTAATAAAATATAATATAGAATATTTTTATTTTATATATATATATATATATATTTATTATATAAACAAAAAAACTTCTAATAAACTATTATTATTATTCTTATTTATTTTATGATAATAATTGAAATTATTATATATTATTATTATTATTATTATTATTATTATTATAATTATTAGTATATACTAATATTATTGTATACTTATAATATTATTGTAGATTATTAACATTGATAATTAATTCTCACCTTATTCCTACCCACATTTAAATAAATTATAAACTATAATTCTATTTTATTTGATATTATACAATTATATAAATATGAACATTTATAATTCTTTAATTTAAATAATTTAAAACTGTTAATAATGTCTGGTTTTAATCTTTGATTACACCTGGTTGCTTCATATGTGTTATAGATAAGGGTACTTTATTAACATTCAGTTAGTTTGAATTAATTTTCCGAATATATTGAATAGTTGTTATTATTACTACTATAGTATACTATATTACCCATATATAGTCGGTCACGATGATTGATGATGTAATAACGTAATGTATTATCAATTGTTTCGAATCTATCTGATAGACAAATCTATGATGTAACAACATTGTAAACTCATATAGTTATAATTATTTATTATGTAATAGTAAGCGATGGATGGACCACGCACCGACCGATGATGTCATCGCAATATAATAGAGGACAACAATAAGGACGGAATGACGTAACAAATATAGGTGTGACGAAATAGGGTGAAGACAATGGTGACAAGCATCAACTCTCAAACAATAACGAACAAATGAACTTCGGGTGTGCTTTGTGTAGAAGGAACGTTGTTCAATGGACATGACAACTAAATGCATTTAGTTACCTTATTGTGTATATATATAAGGGTAGTCTATCCATCTGTCCAAATGTTCAAATGTTCAACTTTCATGCTACAAAATCACACCCAAAGTTAATTTGCTGAGCGGCTGCTCATGGGACATAGGTGGCAGGCTCATTTCGCGCATGTCGACTAGTTTTCAACTGTCGGGGAAGGCCCGAGGTTCGGTGAGATTTTGGCTATTGAGGTTTTGTGTGGAAGCCTGCACCCGATTACGTCACACATCTACGTTACGTAACTCCGCCTACGACACGATGGGCGTAGTCTATTCCGCCCACTAGAAAGGGGAGGAGTTACAGTCCTCTGATACCGTTAGTGATTAGGATCATGCACGGCTGCCAGGAATCCTTATCGAATACCAACGCTCCAACTTCATGTTCTATTCCGCGGAGAACTGAGTGTACGAAGGCCTAGATAAAGAGGTGATAGGTAGTTAGAGATGTGGTTAGATAGGGGTTATTAGATATGCTATTTGATTGTTTATTAGATAGATTATTTAGAGTAGTTTGAATAAGTGTATTTAACTTAAGATTAGAAATAATTTGTCATGTATTATTTCAAAAATATTCAACATATTCAAAGATATAACTTATAAGGGGAGAACCTAAACTATATATATATATATATTTATATATATATATATAAATATATATATATATATATATATATATATATAATATTATACATTTGTGAGATACACAAACTTACATATAACTTACACATATCCCCTAAGTTTATACTGGTAATAAATACTACTCGGGTAGGATCTTGACGGCGTAACTTAGCTCACACTTACGACTACTACTACTACTACTACTACTACTACTACTACTACTACTACTACTACTACTACTACTACTACTACTACTACTACTACTACTACTACTACTACTACTACTACTACTACTACTACTACTACTACTACTACTACTACTACTACTATTACTACTACTACTACTACTACTACTACTACTACTACTACTACTACTACTACTACTACTACTACTACTACTACTACTACTACTACTACAACTACTACTACTACTACTACTACTACTACTACTACTACTACTACTACTACTACTACTACTACTACTACTACTACTACTACTACTACTACTACTACTACTACTACTACTACTATGCCTACTACTCTGCCTACTACTAATACTGACCTCCCAGTAGGCGGGGGTCACCTTACGGTCTACATGCTGTTCGGCCAGATGATGGAGAGCAGCCTGAAGCGTGGGTTCGTCATCGAGAAGGGCGATACACAGGTCTAGGGAGGACAGGACACGTTCCGAGTGAGCTCTGAACATGTTAGAGTGAATGTTGTCTCCGCGTACCTTGGTGAACAGATCACGGGCTTCTTTTGCGTGGTGGAATGTGCTGCGTATGGTGTTATGTGTATGGGGTAGTGTGGGGGGTGATTTGGGGGGCAATGAAATAGTGGGTTACTGTGCTATAACATAAGTGATATAGTTACGCTAAAAGTGTACGTTAGCACTCGATATATCGATGCCACGCTATGTGTTTTAATAACATATATTTAATCATTTCTATTTATTACATTATTTATTTAAATTCATTACAAGATATTTATTATATATATGTGTGTGTATAACTGCATGTGTGGCTCAGTTTGATACGGCATCAGGCACACAACCAATATGAAGTATGTTCAAGCCCAGTCCGGACCAATAAAATAGATCTTAAAATAATATTTAGAAGTGATAATATATAATTATGTATACACAATTTATGTAAAATAATGATGTGCTCTCTTTAAAACAATGGATGAATTAACATAAGAGCGGTTTCGAAGGGACATATTTATCATTTAGTAATAAGTTAATACAAACTACATATTAAATCCTGGATGAAAGGACTACACCAAAATAAATAATTGTCAATGTATATATATATATATATATATTATAATATATTGTAAATATTATAGAATCTGTATATTATATAATATATACATATCAATATATATATATATATATATATATGTAATTAACAAATTATTTACTGGGTATATATAGAGGAAAGTCTCCAATTACCGACCCCTAAATGATTATTTTTAATAACTTATATAATATTCGAAATTTTGTATTTAGGGTAATATTATGGTAAAAAATAAATGATTATTTTTAATAACTTATAAATATTCGAAATTTTGTATTTAGGGTAATATTATGGTAAAAAATAAATTATCTATTATCATTTTTTATATAATTATAATGACAAGAATAAACAGGATATCGATAATTGGATACATGCATATGTCTAATACCGACCACCTTATTCTATTACCGACCCCCTAAAATACTCATGGTAGAAATAATTTTAATATCATAATATACAATCAAAATAGCAGACATAAATATATTTAATGAATTACAAAACACATGCAATTTATTTATTATTAAATTTAAGTTTACTATTCAAATTAAATTTATATTTAAACTTTATAGTTGTATACGAATATAACTACATATACCAAAGAAGCATTGAAGGGGTCAATCGTAAGGTTATAGTGGTGTTATTGTTAGGTTATATAGTATAGTTATGGTTAAGTTATAATAGTGTTATAGTGGGGATAAAGTAAAGTTATAATGGTATTTATAGTGGGTTTATAGGAGTATTATATATGGAATATAGGTATGTTATAATGGAGTTATAGTAGGGTTATAGTATGGTTATAATGGTGATTATAGTAGGGGTCAATGATGTCAATAGTATACTATATAGGGTTATAGGTAGTCGTGGTCAGTGCACTAACTGAGCCCAGATGAAGTGACCGAGTTCTATACGTTCAGTACCGTGACCGTACGACGAGGCCCATTGTCTCTTGACCTTTAACCTCTGCAGAGGACCGCACTCGTGATGTTCCGCTACGACGGTGGCTATCAGACACGTGACTATCAGTATGAGTTTCATGTTACAACGTTAAACCTCGGGCTGATGGTGTGAGCTACTGTGTTCGGAGGAGGCTTGACCGCTTGACCACTCGATAACGTGGTTTTATACTCGGTTCGGACATCGAAGGGGCGTGGCTCACCATTGGTCAACGCTACATGGTCGTATCCGTGTAGTACCCATCTCGCTTACGTGAGACCCGTATAGACTGCGGATAGCACACGCGCTGCTATAGGGCTACTGCAAACGTGGCTCTATTGTACTTCGGACCCCATTGTCTCACGGGCCGTGCGTTACGTTGTTGATTGTTTACGTGCACAGATAGCCGCGACAATGGTGACCTCCGACCCGCTATTGTTAGAACTCGTACACGCTACGTAAATATTTACTATAGTGTAGTACGCCTCGTGTCGTATTCGCTATTTCAATCACGTGTCTTTTAAATAGATTTCATATTAATTAGATTTCATATTAATTATATTTCATATTAATTAGATTTCATATTAATTAGATTTCATATTAATTAGAATATTTATTTATGGAAGTGTATTACAATAACAATTAAAAACCCGACTGGGTAGAATTACTACCACTGTTCTACAAGTATATTAAAATACACCGAATATATTTATTTATATTTTCGTAATTATTATATTTTATTAAGTCACCTATAGGTGACTTATATATTGTTTGTAATGACCGTAGTATACTGTATACTATAGGGGGTTTCTTCTTTAGGGTACATTATCCTAATGTGGACACTAACAATAAGTAGTCTGGACATTGTACTTGACTATAATCATAAAAATAGGTATAACTATTTGTATTCAAAAATTACAGTATATTTATATTAGATAATTGTGAATATTATTGTGATTTTAATATTTTTATTCAGTATTTGTATTCAATATGTAGGGGAAAGTAACCGAATACGGACAGTGCCAGAATACGGACACTCTCGGTATTTCAGAAACCATAAATCCTACAAAAAAAAATGTATTGAATAAAATATTCATAATTATATATAGTCTAAATAAGAATTTTCTATTTTTTAATTATTCATAATAGTGTTGATCTAATAAGCGGATTTTGTATTACGTTTTTAAATTTATGAAAAAAAAAATGCCAACTTCTCAAGAAAACCTTATCAAGAATATACAAATGTATCGATATAAAATATAACATTATTTTATTAAAAACTAAAGTTCTAAACATTATATACATAATTGCTATATTTGTTATATAATATTAATTAAGTTATAAGCATATATCTAGAGGTCATATAAATCCCTAATACTATATGTCTTAACGTATTTACGGACACCCTATAACCAATCAGCGCGCAGCATGTGAACTATTCTGCTTTTTATAAATCTCGTGCGTTATAATATTAATACCACCAATGAAGCTACATCTAAAGATTTTATTATTTAGATACTTAATTTGTATTATTAATTAAAAAATTAAATCAATTAATTACTAATTAAATTATATTAAAGTATTCATAAAATTAATTATAATGTATATATAAATAATTTAATTGTAATTTGTCTGATTGATTCATCAATAATATATAGTTTATCTAGTGGTTTATCTAGTCCGTATTCGGACATGGGAACCGAATACGGACATCCCGTTATCTATGGAATTAAATATAAGATATTCATAAATATCGCGTGGTTTATAATATTAATATTAATATCAATAGTGAACTTACATCTAATAATGTAATTAATATATATATACAATGTATATTAAAACTGCCTGTGTGGCTCAGTTGGCTAGGCGTCAGACACATAAGCAGTAGGACACGGATTATATCCTCGTCCGGACCATTAAAATAGGTCTTAATAAAGTATCAGCTTTCATTAAAACTATGGATGCCTTAATATGAGACCGACTTCGAAGGGACATTAGAGCTATATATGGGTATACGTGAAACATTCTAAATTCCTGGATGGGATGAAAGGACACCACCAAAATAAAATAACAAATAACAACAATATATATATATATATGTATATTTGTATTGATGCAGAAAGAGGAAATAGGATATCGAGAGAGTGAGATACAGACATAGAGGTAGAGGAAGATATAGAGAAAGAAAGATAAATATATACACAGATAGTGGAGATAGTAGGGAGTGTGTTATTATAATGGAGTGTGATGATCATCGAGGAGGAGGATAGGGATAAAGCGTGAAAGCGTAACATTAATGTGACTCATAATTAATATATATATATATAGATTATATATAAATTCAGTTAACAATATTTAATATTTTTCACTATTTAGTGAACATTTTTAAATAATTATGAACAATTTATCAATATCAACTATATCAACTATATCAATATAATAACATGAACAATAACATGAACGATAACATGAATGATAACAATAAACATGGATACAAAGACTATTACAAACATATATTTCAATATGTAAAGGTTATCAAATTAAAAAATATAAATTCATATGAATTTTAGTGCAGTATATATTTATAAATAATATGTAATACAATATGTGTATGAACTGTGACCGAGAATAACTATCTATTATAGAGAATACCTATATGTTATAGAGAATATATAAATGCAGGTATACCTATATGTTATAACACTATTTGCATAGGTTACATATAACAATTAATAAGTTACATTTATTTATATTAGGTTTTATTATAGGTTTACACATTACATTTGCATTTATATTTTATAAATTAATAACATTGTATATTTCTATTTTTTTAAAGTGAGAAATGTTTTAATATGAATATGAATTTAATATGAATTATTATTATTTCTTGATTTAAATATTTCAAAACTATATTATTCCAATATATCCTTAATATATTTTAAAAAGAATTATATTAATATTTCATATTATCATTAAAAAAAGGTAATTTAAAATATATTTATACAAATATAATATACATTCTCTATTGGAAAACATACACAATGTGTATTACTTTAATATTTTGCGGGGCGATAACCATATTAAACACTACTGTTTTATTATGTAACCCTTTAGAAGAAAACAAACCTATACTTATCGGTATTCGTATTTATTTTAATATAAAGCTAAATAAACACCTAAAAGCCTATCATCAACAACAACAAAAACTAACTTCTAATAAATAATAATTATTATTAGTATTATTATTTTTGTATATGTATATATTGTGCATATGTATTTACGCGTGTTATATATATATTCGCTTAGTATTTATTTGTCTATATTCAGTATTATAAATGTTATATATAGTAGGCATTCAGTACCTATAGGTACTGAATGTATATATATTCAGTATTCAATTTTCAGTATTAATATTTAAACAATCCTTTATGTTATATATATATATATATTCCCTACTTTTTTATGTAATTTAATTGTGTTGTTCATATTGTTGAGAAATTGATGTATCACCTTTATATTATCTATTATTATTAGAAAATATTTTAGTTTATTTTGATATTTATATTGTTATCTGTGTATTTTATTCGTTTACTTATAGTCTTACATCTCGATACATCCAATGGCCAAGGAATTCTATATCAACCCGAGTGTTAACACCAAATCTAATATGTTTATTACATATATATATATATATATATATATATATATATATATATATATATTGTAATCATTTATATCTATGTACATATTCGATACCGGTCACACACGCATAGTGACGTCACTATGCAATATTATATAATAGTATAATAAGAATATAATGTAATGCATAAATATAATTAACATTTAAATTATTTTTTTATTATCATATATTTAAATAATTAATTTATATTTTAATTAAAAATCCCAATGTTATGACTTACTACGTTTTATTAAAATCATATTAAACTCATATAATGTACTCTTCAGTTCCATCTAAGTGAGGAATGTAGAATGTATAGAATGAGGTTGTAGGCATATAATGAACATTAGATAACATAGACTTGTCGTTCGAGTTTGAAGCTTTATCTGAACTTGATACTTATCATTCACATACATTATATTTTATATTTCAAATTAATATACAAATGTATTAAGTTATATATAGCTGATTGGCGTACAAAAAAAAAAGAGAAATTTTTTTATTAAATTTACTTTACTCACTAAATGACATTCAATTCAATCCAATTTGATATATATATATATAAATAAATATATATATATATATATATAAATTATTTAGACATATAGTTAATACAATAATTCTACTATATGTGGATATTATAATATATACAGCAGATAATATAGATGTGTATATATATATATATATATATATATATATAAGTTGATACACTTAAATAATATTATATTATTATTATTATTATTATTATTATCAGATTTAGGTTTGCACCAGGGTTTTTGTAGAAGCTAAAGCTTATCGAGACAATTACCCTTAATCTTAAAGCAAGTTCAAAAAAAAACTAAATAAATAAAATATTATAAAATATTAGATGACTTCCTGTTTACATAGATACAATACAATGAATAAAATAGAAAAATAATATAAATTGTTTGAACTTGCCATAAAATTATGTAATCATCATTTAATTATTTATAAATAAATAACTAAAATAAATAATAAGTACTATAAAATAATACACTAAACAAAAATATAGATGTATTAGTATAAAAGAAGAAAAAAATGAAGTAAAATGAAGTAAAACTAAATAAAACTGAATAAAACATAACAAAAAGAATATCTAGAAAGGTGGTAAGAAATGTATGTAACATTTTTTTTTTTTTTTTTTTTTTTTTTTTTTCAGTAAATAAGTTTTAGGAATTTTTTTGTAATACTTTATAATAATGTAAAGAATGTAAAATATTTGTTCAAACTGAAATGTTAGTTTAATTACTAATTTTTATATAAGTGTCAATAAAGAGAAATAAAACAAAGAAGTATAATCAAGTATACAAGAAAAAAGATTCAATACAAAATGTTTATGTAATTAAAAATAAAGTCAAATAATATTATTAGTCGGAGGGAAATAAAAAATACTAAAGAAAATACTAAAGAAAAAAGAAATACCTAACAGTTTTTTTTAATTTTATTATTTTTATATAAACGTCAATTAAAAAGAAAGAAAACATGAAAGTAAATTCAAATATAAAATGCAAAAATTCAGTAAAATAATATTATTAATGTCGGGGAAATAAAATATTGTAAAGTAAAACACTCAAAAGTATTAATTTTTTTTTAATTTTTACATAAACGTCAATAAATTAAAATAAGAATAAAATGTGGATCTTAGTATATAATACAATATTAGATAAAAGACATGATAAAAGATATAAAATTAGAAAAATGAGATTTAGATTATAAGTATACTGAGTAAGAAGATAACAAATGTGTATACATACGTTTCCTGAATAATTTATAATTTGAAATATTTTTTAAAATATTATCAAGCTTATTCCAGGTAATTGGTCCAATGTATATTAATGTTCTTCTGCATAGTTCTTTTTTGAAATTAATAATTGAGAAATTATTTATGCTCCTAGTGTTGTGAGATGATGAAGTTACAGAAAAAAATGCATTTGTTATAACAGGATGAAGATCATTGAAAATTTTACACATAAATTCACATGTACTTATATATGTAATTTCATTTATTTTTAATAAAGAATTATCAATAAATAGTCCATTAGTATGATGTAAAAAATGTTTTTTACATATAATTCTTATCATTCGCTTTTGAAGAATATATATGCATGATACATTAGATTTATATGTATTTCCCCAAAATATGTTACAATACTTTATATGAGGCAAGAATATGGAATTATATATATGAAGTAATACTTTTTTATTTATAAATTTGGAAATAATGTTGGTAATCCATATGATTTTTTTTAGTTTTGATTTTAAAAACAAGATATGTTGTTTCCAGTTTAATATATCGTCTATAATTACGCCTAAAAATTTATAAAATGTAACTCTTTCAATATTTCTGTTATTTAAATTTATATTTATAATAGTTCTTGAATTAATAGACATAAAGCAAGTTTTATTTAAATTTAATGATAACCTATTATATATTAACCATTTATTAATATTTTTTAATTCAGTTTGACAAATATAATTAAGTAATTCGGCTGATGTATTTTCAAAATATAAAGTAGTAATATATAAATATTCGATATACTTCAATATAAATATTTATATATATACATAAACAAACAGTAGTAATGGAGGATGAGGAAATGTATTTATTCACGATATTATATAAATAATATACAATATATATATATATATATATATATATATAAATGTGTATTTAAACACAAATATAATGTTAAACGTTCTCTATTGTGTAAACAAATATAAAAATAACAAAATAAACAAAGAGAATATAAATAAGTTGAAGATAATAAAATAAATTTTTACGAATTAATAACAGTTAGAGTAAGCAAGAGTAACAGTAAGATCGAAGAGTTTCATAGATCTCTCTTATAAACTCTGAATTGTAGGAGGTCATTCAAATAACTCGGAAGACGATTCTTCAGTACCTTAAAAATTAGATTTAAATAGCTGAAGGTAGATCTCTGATAAATATTTAACTATTTAGAATTAACTAAGTGATAATTTACTGATTCATGGCCATATAATTGTACACGATGTAAAACTCTTATCGTTTATCTAATGAATCTATCTAAGGATTTAGTAGAAGTAGCAGGAAGGCCATACTATAGATAACAACAATAATGTATACGTGATATAAATAATGATTATATTAACATTTTAGAAATTCTAAAAGGTAAGAATTTCCTTATTGATCATATTTTATATAATTGATAATTAGTTGATTTACAAACATTAACTATCTGATATCAGATATCGGAGAAATGTAGGTTATCATCAATAATAAAATCAAGGTTTTTAACATTATTACAAGGAACAATTGTGATAGAATCAACGATAACAGAAATAAAAACTGATGATGTTCTAGATAAATTTAGAAGTTGAGTTTTATTCATATTCAACATGAAGCTATTTCGTAAAAACCAATTTTTAATCATATTAATACAATCAATTAGAGCTATATTATCAGATTAATGGCTATTATTGGAAGCCTAATATACAATTTAATATCATCAGCAAAACTTTGATATTTTACATTGGGAAAATTAGATATAATATATTTAAGAGGCAAGATATAAAGATAAAATAGAAGTTGGCCTAACACAGAACTTCGAGGCACTCCATAATATACAAAAGCAATGCATATCAATATACATATATAAAAATATTGATATAATATATACTTTAATATAATAAATAATTATAAGAATTAAATCAAATAAATATATTATACAATAATGCAATTAAATTAAATTAAATATATATAGAATAGAATATTTATAAAAAAAAACAAAATATATATTCAAGTATAAATAGAATGAAATATACAATAATTTACTTTAATTAAAAATAGGTTAAATAGTATATCTGATGTATACTAAAAATTACAAATACAATATATATTAGTTGGTAATTTATTTAACTAATATCTAATAATGAATATAAGATATAATTTTATAAATAAACTAACGCATATATACACAAATATATATATATTTAAAAAATATAATAAAAGTCATAGAATAAATATAATAAAAATAAATTTGTATATCAATATTTATGAAAGTGAATAAGCTGATAAACACGTATGTATGGTATGAAGATTGAATTATATATATATATATATATATATATATATATATATATATATATATATATTATAATGATGATGATTATTATTAATGGAGGTATACACGCATTATCAGGTTGACCCGCGTACGGGAAAAAATAATTACCAATAAATTTGTAAAAAAAATTTTTGACGAAAATAATTTCCAAGAAAATTAGATTTCAAAGAAATATTAAATACGAATAATAAATACAAAAATAAGAGGTCGGAAGAATAGATGATAATAGGAAATAAAAAGTAAGTTATAATAAGAGTATAGAGGGTATACGATAGAGCGGTTAATAGCAATACCATATATTGTATTTTACAAGTAACACTGAAATTATCTAGAATTGAGATACTTGTTGCTAACATTGCGAAAAAATGTATGAGCAGTACGCAATCGGATATCATATAGAGAGATGAACCAGCGAGGTTTGTACATAATACACATAGTAAGTGGTTAACTTATATAGGGGAAAGTCTCCGATTACCGACCCCCTCTCGTATCTCAGTAACTATAATAGATATCAAACAATTATATATACATGAACTGTTAGTAATTTAATGATAAATATTAATAACTTTTTTGTTTTTAAAAATATTCAATCCTACAATTGTTATTTGATAAAATGTAATATTCTGTCTTTACTTTTTAAATATTTGAATAATAACTTTTTTTAAATCATTGTAAATACTTTATTAATTAAAATAAAACTTAATACTGCACATAATATTGTAGAACAATAAAATGTTTATAACTATTATAAAAATAATTTAATTTGAACAACTATTAACCATTATATCTTAATTATAGCAACCCACATGATTTTCCTATTACCGACCCCCTAAATTACCCTAATACCGACCCCATGTGATTCATAATATCCAATTAAAATAGATCCGTGTTTTACTTTAAAATATGTCGTAAGTTGTTTATGTATTATTTATATAGATTTATGATTCATGATTCCAGTTGATTATATACAAACTGATTAATAAATAAATATTAAATAATAATATACACTATTTTAATATAATTACTATAAAGTTTAAATTTAAATTTAATATTACTATTAAAACATAAATTCAATAAACAATAAATTGCGTGCATGTTATAATTAATTAAATTTATGTATATCTACTATTTGTATTGGATATTATAATACTAACATTATTTAATACCACGATTATTTTATGGGGTCGGTAATAGGAGAAGGGAGTCGATATTAGGCACAGGTATCCGATTACCGACCCCCTGTTTATTCTTGTAAATATAATAATATCAAAAATTTAAAATAACCACATTATTCATTACCATAATATTACCTTAATTACAAAATGGCAATTAAATACATTTAATATTAAATAAGTTATTACAATTAATCATTTAGGCGTCGTTAATCGGAGACTTTCCCATACATATATGAATAACAGGGAAATAGCCCCGACGTTTACACCAGAATGATAATGGAAGCAACATACGAGATGATTAGTGCGTAGTGGTATATAATAGTATAACTATAGTGAATAGTATGTCATGTATTGTTTACTGCTAGGCATTGTTTTAGCTTAATTTACAGAATTAAAATAATTATAATTTTTATTGTCATTGAAATCAATAATTAAAAAATAATAAATAAATTATATTGGAGAGAGGTTGTACCTAACACCACACTATTAGTGTTAGAAGATAAATACATTTATTTAATGATGTTCATATTTATATAAAATTGTAAAACATATTTGTATTATATTATATAATTTATATATAATATATATATGTATTTAAAATGTATATTCCCAATGGGCATATGTATCATAATAACACATAATAAGGATAGGTACATACATGTATATATATATAACTATTCTAAAAATAGATAATATATACACCATATACAAGTAGGCCCATAGTTTTGTTCTATTGTTGTGTTTACACTCTAGTGTATAACCAGGCATACGATGCATACAGAGTCTGACGACGAATGTTATGTTCGCCGTTTGTGTGTGTTTATGTATACATCTTAGTTGAGATGAATAAACATCTAGTATTCACGATAGTACACTACCATTTACACTAAGAGGGTACGATATGTAATGTATTATATAATATTATGATTTGTGATAATTCAGTGATATCTCAATATTCAGATGATAAATAACTGGTATTCGATGATATTTAATGATGTGCATATTTTACATTATTATAACGTGTTATGTAAGATATTGTTATGCAATAAAATCCATTTTTTATATAATTCCAATTATTGATATATTTATAATTATTTTCTAATATCTATCAACAAAATATAATAAAAAACATAATTAAATTTATTAATATTGAAACTACATGTCGTTCCCTAGAATTATGTATATTTATAAAAGTAATACATGTTTAAAAAAACAATATTTATATTAAGGAGGGGGTCCCAGTGTAGCGACGTTTTGTTTATTTTACATGTAGTAGATAGTAAATATATATGGTTATTCAAATACTGTTTACAATAGAATTATTCATTGTATTGCGCCAATTTGTATTGTATCATGTTCTCATTATATAAATGCATATTTACAAAGAATATATTTTCTACATAAACTAAATTTCATATATATATTTATACATATAAAAAAATAGTTTTTTTTAATTTATAATTAATCTAAAATTACTTGCAATATTTATTTATAATATTGTTCTTAGCAATTATTTATATAAATGAATTCTATATATAAAACTAACAATTATAAAAAGCTACAATAATTTTTTTCTGTAGCGACTATAATGCATACATACCAGCGTGAACAATTATCATTGAATAATTGGCGTTTAAAGTTTCATGCTAAATACTATATTTGTAATAATTATAGATAAAAACATGTTTTAATATTGTATATATATTGTTATTGTTATTTTTATTTGGTGGACTCCTTTCATCCCATCCATAAACTTAGATGACGTTTTCACTTATAACCATATATGGCTATAATGTCCCTTGGAAGTTCATGTTAAAGCATCCATGTTTTTAACGAGAGCTGATTATTTATTTATACACAATTATATAATATCACTTATAAATAATATTTTAAGACCCATTTTATAAAATTAATGAATGGTCCGGATGAGACTCGAACCCATGTCCTACTGCTTGTGTGTCTGATGCCTTAGCCACTGACCCACACATGCAATTATATAACTATATATATATATATACAGGCAGTTATATATATATCTATATATATATATATATATATATATATTATTCATATATATATATATATATATATATATATAATAATCTACATTATCTCAAATATCAAGTGATCATGAATAGGAGAAAGTCTTCTATTACTGACCCCTAAATGATTATTTTTAATAACTTCTTCAACATTCAATATATGTATTTGAAAGTTTGTAATTAGGGTAATATTATGGCAATGAATACTGCGGCTATTTTTAATTTTGGATATAATTATATTAACAATAATAAATAAGGGGGTAGGTAATCGGATACATATGTGACTAATGCCGACCTACTTCTCCTATTACCGACCTACTTCTCCTATTACCGACCCCCTAACATAATCGTTGTGTAAATAATTGTAGTATGATATGTAATATCCAATCAACATAATAGATATTCATAAATATAATTAATTACAACATTCACGCAATTTATTTTTATTAAATTTATATTTTAATAGTAATATTAAATTTAAATTTAAACTTTATATTAAATATATTAAAATAGTGTATATTATTATTTAATATTTATTTATTAACCAGTATGTATATATTCAACTGGAATCATGAATCCTAAATCTATATCAATGATACACAAACAACTTACGATATATTTTAAAGTAAAATACGGATCTATTTTGATTGGATATTATAAATCACATGGGGTCGGTATTAGGGTAATTTAGGGGGACGGTAATAGGAAAACAATATGGGTTGCTACAATTAAGATATATTGGTTAATAGTTATTCAAATTAAATTATTTGTATAATAGTTATAAACATATTATTGATCTACAATATATTGCGCAATATTAAGTTTTCTTTTAATTAATAAAGTATTTAAAATGATTTTAAAAAAGTTATTATTCAAATATTTCAAAAGTAAAAATAGAATATTACATTTTATCAAATAACAATTGTAGGATTACATAATTTTTAAAACAAAATACTTATTCATATTAATTATTAAATTACTAACAGTTCATGTATATATAATTTTTTTATATATCTTATAGTTACTGAGATACGAGAGGGGGTCGGTAATCGGAGAATTTCCCCTAAATTAAAAGTGACGCGCAAATTTGAAATAACCTTTGCAAATAATACATGTATATGTAAATAATATTATAACTAGCTATATTTCTATACTTTTAAATAAATACGCGTGTATTATTTATATGATGCATACAGAATAAGGAAATAATATTATGTTATTAATTAATTACAATATATTTAATTATTTATCATTTAAATGAATTATTTTAGATTGTTCATTTAAATGCTTAATTTGATATTAACAACTTATTATTTTTATTTTTACTTTACTTTAATTTTTTATAATGGTGAATACCAATTTAATATTGAAAATTAATAAAATATAATGTATATCTATAATTTATATATTTATTTATATTATTTATATTATATATTATCAAAATAAATACCACATAAAGTTATATTTTGTCAATATACTCAAAATATAATATATAAACCTACGTTTAAACGTATAAATTATACGTAAATTCTACGTATAAATTTATATATACAATCATCTTTAAATATATTTTTACATACATATTGATCTTCATTTTTACAATTAATATAATAATATTAGTTTACAATATAAAATAAGTTAAATGACAATATTTGACGACCTGCAACTTTTATATATATATGACAATACTTGATGATAGGATGTAAATATTATTTTTAATAATGATTATTCATTATTGAAAAATAATAAATTATCACCAATATATTAAATATTATTAAATAATAATATAATTAAATAATATTATACAAATATAATGCATGTATTAAATTATATTTAATAATTAATGTATTTTACAAATATTACTAGTATTAATTTATTTGTATTAATTATTTTTATTAATTAAAATATTCGTTTATAGATAATATTTTGATATAAAATATTTGATATATAATATTTTTATGTTTTTAACTAGTGCCGATCATTTATTTACACAAAATTATATAATATCACATCTAAATAATATGTTAAGACCTATTTTATAAAATTAAGCTCGGACGAGGCTCTAACCCGTGTCCTACTGCTTGTGTGTCAGACGCATTATCCAACTGTGCCACACAGGCAGTTAATATATATATATATATATATATATATATATATATTAATATATATAGATGAAGAATATAGAATTAAGCATATCATTACGTTTTCTTTTAATTAATAATTTACAATGATTTAAACAAATTTATTATTCAAATATTTAAAAAGTAAAACAAGAATATTACATTTTATCAAATAACAATTATATGATTGGATATTTTGATAATCAACAGAATTATTCATATTTACCATTAAATTACTAATATTTATGTATATATAATTTGTTGATATATATATAAATATATTATATTTATGGAGATACGAGAGATGGGTCGGTATTAGGAGAGGGTCGTAATATGGGACTTTCCTATATAAGTTTTTGATTATATCTAAATACTGATTTTAGATATATATAATATTTGACGACCTATAAATTATATATTTGACAAAAATTGACGATAGGACGTAAAGAGTATTTTTAATAATAATTATTCATTATTAAAAATAATTATATTTTCACACATATTTTAAATATTATTAGATAATAATATAATTAAATAATAATATACAAACATAATACATGTATTATTATATTTAATAAATAACGTATTTTACAAATATTACTAGTATTAATTTATTTGTATTAATTATTTTTATTAATTAAAATATTATTTTATAGAAAATATTATTAAAAAATGTAAACTAAATATTTTAATAAATATTACAAATTACAGTAATACCTTATTGTTGATATGTTATTAATACAGGTATTTAACATATTATTAATAATAACTCGAGTTAAAAAAGATCATTTTTTAATACTACCTAATAGTAGGGGAGAGAAGGGTATTGTGGCCGATGCGGGTATTGTGGCCGATAACGATATTTCAAGAACCATTATAGTTATCAAAAAATTATATATACGAAAAATGTAGATAATTGAATTCTAAGAATGATAGTGTACATCATTTTTTATTTATATCAATATTAATTATTGATTTTTGATTAGAGAAAAAAATCAAATAATCGTAATTTTTATCGAAAAAAAACGTTGTAGCTGAATATAAGTAAAACTAAATGGGATAACAATAATTATTTTTATATATAATATAAAAGTGCGTGTGTATCTTGATATCTGATACAATATATTTTATTAAAATTATAAAAATAGTACGTATTTGAATACATGACGCGATCCTAGTGGCTATTTCGGAACTATCGACCATAATACCCGCACTAGTGTATTTTATCTCTATTTATACGGAAAATTTGCTTTTTAATAAAAATCAAATGATTTGAATACAAATAATTAAATGAGTAAATGTTGATAGCCATTATTTAGAACAACATATTGCAATTGTATATACAACTTATTGGATCATAATATCCAATATTAGTATGGTATATTTTGTTTCTTGTAAGGTAATAAAAACATATGTTTTCCGATATCGGTCATAATACCCTTCCCTCCCCTAATTATATTATCAACCATATTTTAAATATTATTTTATAAACAATTTAATAATATAATATTACTAAACATGTAATAATAATGAAGTTAATTAATCATTATTATAAAATCATTTTTATAATATGTATTAAAACATAAATTCTTAATTATTGATTTAAATAGTTCTAGGTTCTCGAAAAGTACAAATATTTTAAATTTGGTTCTCGAGAAGTTCAAATATTGTAAATATAGTTATAGGGAAGATGATATTATTAATGCAGAATGGGGTTATATAACTATGTTTTTATATAAAGTGCTATAATTATGGCAATAATCAATTTTTTTAAATCATTTAAATTATATTACATAGATAATATTGTTATCTAACTAATATATAATTTGTAGATATAATTAATACGGATTAAGATGGAAATAAATTGCAATATCTAGTCGAGTGATAACTCGATAAAGCTAAGTAAGTTAGTAATACTTATAAGGTTACATAATTTCAATAACAAATTTTATTTTTTAAAGTTCATTCTACCCAACCTATATGGGAATGAATGAACATATACACATTGACAACAAAATCTATAGATTAATTATAATTAAAAAATGTGAAGATTAAATGAATTATAATAATGATCCTATATATATATATATATATATATCATATATCATATAGGAGATATATTTAGTCAATAGGGATACAACAATTACTATTACAACACTGATTATTACATAATATTTATTTTAAACATTTATTTAATAATATTTTTTAATTATTACAAAAATCGAAACCATTGTCAACAGTGGATACATTGAAATGAATTATCGATTTCATCGTCAATAATGTCGGTGTATGATATAATTCAAGATATAATATCTTTATCGCTTATATTAACAGTGTTCATATCACCCGTTTTTTATGGTTCATTTAACCCCATTTCAAATATTGTTATTGTTTAATAACATTATAATAGTTATGTATTACATTTTACATTAATATTCTATGAATATTAACTTAATTATATATGAACATAATATATATATATATATATATATATATATATATATATATATATATTATATATATATATATATATATATATATATTATATATATAATATATATATATATAACATGCAACTAAATCAAATGATTATTAAATTTGTTGTAATGATATTCACCTTTTATGGAATTGTTACTTTTAATTGTATTTTATATTAAATGTTGATACAATTTTAATTATCTATATTTAAATAATACAATTAATTTCCGCTAATATAGCAACTATAGATCCTATCCATGATGATGATACCAGTCCATAACGAATAATTATTATATACATATAATATGTATCTCATATTTCTCATGTAAGATACATGTTCATATAACCTACTCTCCCCAACTGACAAATTAATCGATACATAATTATTTATATTTTTATTTATTATGTATTATAATGTATTATATAAATGAAACATAATACCTACTATGCCCATGTTGATTTCATAAAGTTAACATATATTTTTATTGTTATTGTTATTTTTATTTGGTGGAGTCCTTTCATCCCATCCAGGAACTTAGATGAAGTTTTCACTTATAACCATATATGGCTCTAATGTCCCTTCGAAGCCGCTATCATGTTAAGGCATCCATGGTTTTTACGAGAGCCGATCATTCATTTATACACAATTATATAAGATCACTTCTAAATAATATTTTAAGACCCATTTTATAAAATTAACTAATGGTCCGGACGAGGCTCGAACCCGTATCCTACTGCTTGTGTGTCTGACGCCTTAGCCACTGAGCCACACAGGCAGTTTATAATTTATATATATATATATATATATATATATATATATATGTATATCATATATATCATATATATAAATATATATATATATATATATATATATATATAATATATATTATATTATATATAGTATATATATTATATATATATTATAAAGTAAAAGTTGTAGATATATCGATAAATGTAATATACATTTAAATGCACTTAGCATTACGTAACAGGAATTCATATATCTATATAAAACTTTAAACTAGATTTCTGTGTCACGCTCTGTGTTAATTGCATAGCAATAGATATTTAAATGTTTGTTTTTTTGTGATATTTTATATTTTTATCGTCTGTAAAGTATATTTCATTATTTTTCTATAGATAGAATGCCACTCAGCGAGATTTACACACTCTTCGTTCTGCATCTAATAATATAGGTACTATAGTATACTATAGGTACTTCCCGGTAATACTACTATTATTAGTATTATGTTATATTATTATTATTATTATATTCAACAGGTCTTATTTTATAAACTGTATCATAACATTCAACTTTATTACACACCCACACACATATATATATATATATATATATATATATATAATCTACTTTCTCTCAAATATCACGTGATATTAACTATAGGTTTTTGATTATCTCTAAATACTGATTTTAGATATTTTATTATCTCGATTTCATGAAAAAATATAAGATATAAACCATTAATTATAAGTAAAAACTTCATCTATGTTCCTGGCTGGGAAATAAAACAATTTAAAAACAATGTTAATCAATTAAATTAATAAATGTTGGTGTCCACATTTTTCAAAATTATAAAATATAAATGGGAATACCTCTATAAAAATGAAAGCATTGCGACTCGCAACTATTCTAATAGAACGATTGAATTACGTGCTTAGTAAATAAATCTATTTAGTTAAAATTGTGTATATTTATAAAGTAAATAAATAATATTTTTTTATGTAATTAGTATGTAGATCACCAATACGAAGGTCGGGTTTGCAGAGAGTATATAAGGAGACATCGGCACACTGGTCTAGTCAAGCTTTATTCGAGTTTCATTCATTATCATTACCCTGAGGTAAAATGAAAGTTCTTATCGCATTCGCATGTATTGTCGCCGTGATCGTGGCCCATGCAGATCACACTTGTGGAAATCTCGAGAGGTTAAAGGTCAAAAGACAATGGGCCGCTTCCTACGGACACGGTATCGAACGCGCTGAATTAGGACATTACATCTGGCAACAGTAAGTTATTGATTATAATTATAGAATTTATTTTAATAACAATTTATTGGGTTAACCCACCAAATACAATACGGAACAGATAAAATGTTGTAATATATATGTACATGTATACATGTATATATATATTAAATATATATATTAAAAAATATATCTAAAATACAACTAATAACACCATTTAATGTAAATTGACATTAAAAATACAATTGATTAAACGCATATTTTTAAAATTCTATTTACCAGGTAGTTAATTTTAAATTCAGAATATTAAAACAAAATTAACTTGTAATTTAGATGTTAATATAATTTAGAATAACTTCTGATTTACAATTATTAAAATTGTACAATTGTTTTTATAAAAATGTATATATAATGGTGTTGACCGTTGATTTTATATTAAAATTATATAAATATAATCAATTAATTATTGATTATAATAAACATATTTAAAATTAAATAAATGTCAATAGTTATAATATTTTTTTTATAATTAAATAATATTAAATTACATATATATTAATTTATTTTCCTACGTTTATTTAAATAATTACAAAATATACTTATAAATATTCTAAAATATATTTAATAAATACTTATATTATAGAATATACTAATTTAATTTTTACAATATATTTTAATTTATATATTAAATATTTTTCAACTTTATAAATTAGAGTATCGATATATTCGTTTATAAATTACAATAATAAATTTTAATTTAGCTTTTAAAAAATATTTCAATATAAATTAATATTATAATATACAGCGTACATTCATAATAAATTATAATATGATGTGACAATTAAAAACAATATTGTTTAAATATGCTGACGGATAGATATTTAATAAGTTCAAAAGAACTTATATTTCTACACGGATTCACTCTCTTTATTACGACCAACCAATCTGAGTTTTATTAGTATTATATAAATATTAAATATAACTTATTATATATATGGGGAAAGTAACAGAATACTGACAGTGCCCGAATACAGACAATATCGGTATCTTAGAAACCATTAATCCTAAAAAAATATTTAATAAATAAAATATTCATAGTTATATAAATAGTCTAAATAGTATTTTTTTATTTTTCTATTATTCAAAATAGTGCTGATATATCCATTAAACAGATTTTTATATTACGTTTTTAAATTTATAAAAAAAAATGTCAACTTAAAACCATCTCAAAAATATACAAATATATCGACATAACAATATATTATTAAAAACTAAAGCACTCTACACATTATATATATAATTGCTTTATTTTTATCAAATATTAATTAAGTTATAAGCATTTATCTAGAGATCTTAAATCCCTAATACGGACACTAGATATATTAATACGGATACCCTATAACCAATCAGCGCTCAGCGTGTGAACGGACACCATCGTTATCTATTGAATACAAAGTTTAAATAAAATTCTAAAATCACAATAATATCTATAATCATATAATATTAATATATTGTAATTTTCGAATACAAATATTAAGACATAAACTGTTAAGACCATTTATTATAAAAGTGTCCGTATTAGGTTACTTTCCCCTATATATGTATATATATATATATATATATATATAAATATATTGATGTACTGAACATAGTATTAATAACTATTATTACCCTGATAGCACTTTCCACCACGCAAGAAAAGCCCGTTCCATCTTCACAGCAGTACGTGGAGACAACATCCACTCTAACATGTTCAAAGCTCACTCCGAACGTGTCCTCTCTTCCCTCGATCTTTGCATTGCCCTTCTCGATGATACAAAAACATTCGAGGCCGCCATAGATCATCTTAGAGTACAACATATTCCCCGTGATGTAAAGCCTGAATACTGGACTGTTTGTATATATTATAAAATATGTCGTAAACTATAGTAATACTATAGTATTTTACCTAATTATACCTAATACTAGAGTATTTTATCAAATTAATATCATAACTACTCTAATACAGTATAACTACAAATATTCATTAAATAAAACTATTTAATCCATAAATATATAATGATAAATTCTTTATTTTATGAATTGAAATATGCATTCATATATTTTATCATGTAGGAGGAATAGTTTTACATAACCCTAACTAATAAATATATATATGTTTAAATATAAATTTTATATAATATATAACTTTCTTAAAAATATGTATATTAATCATATGTATATCTCACTTAATTAGGCCTTCGTACACTCCGTCCTTCGTGCTATTGAAAATGAAGTCGGATCTATGATATTCGATAAAGATTCCTGGGAGCCATGCATGTTACTCATCACTAACGGTATCCGTGGAATCAAGTAATAATCGACACTCCTAAAGCCTAGAAATACTACATCAATAATACGCAATGACGGCTAGATCTTAACGCAATAGCCAAAAATAAACCTCAGGGCTTCCGACAACTGAAAACTAGTCGACATGCGCGAAATGAGCCTGCCACCTTTGTCCCATGAGCAGCCGCTCAGCAAATTGAACTTAAGTTCAATTTGTTCGTTATTGTTTGAGAGTTGACATTCGTCACACTTGAAGATCGAAACCGTTTTATATTGTATATTATTATGTATTGTTTCAACGGTATTCTTTATTTTTAATTAATATCTGAATAAAAATGAATCGATTGAATAATAACATAAATACCATTATTATTTAATAATTACTGAAATAATCTATATTTAAACTTACAGTTTATTTAATAATTTAAATAAATGTAATAATATATAGATCTTTAATATCGAAGCTGAAATATAATCAAATTATTGCGAAAATGAGTTTTACTAAAACTATTATTTATATTCGTGAATTATATAATCTATTATATAAATTCAAAATAGTACCATAATATATTATGCACATAATATACATGAATATACTTGAATATAATTATAGTTAGGTTCAAATAATATTAAATAATAAATAATAAATAATTATATTCAATTATGATCACTCTCTGATATTGAATTTATATTTAGTGAAATACTAGTAGGAAAGTAGGATATTTCTAAGAAACTCACATTCCAAAATAGAAGTCAATCAACCATTCGTATCAAGTTCATCGTTCTATAGAATATTATATTACTATATTATAATATAATAGTTAATTGGGCTCTTAGATTTATATATACATATATATATATATATATATATATATATATACTTTAATCTTGTATATATATACAAGATTAAAGTATTTATTATTTATTGAATTTATAATTTTATTAAATTTATATATTTATACAAATACTTTTTATTATTTTATACATTTGATAATATTGTTTATAATAGTTTATGATCATATTTAATAAATTAACTTTTATCACAATTATATCTCAAAATATAAATTTTATAAATTGATCAGATTAATACAATACTTAACAAATATAATAATTAATATATATGTGTGTATTTTACTTATAATAAGCATAACTAAAAAGAGTTACACTTAAATATTACATAAACTAAATATATATCCTATAGGAATTATAATTACAATATGTAATAATCTGGTGAAATTAAATTAATATATTAGGGGGGAAGGGGTAGTGGCCGAGGAGGGAGTAGTGGCCGTTTTAATTAAAGCTTAAATGGTGCTTGATAGGATAAAAAGTTCTATATACTATATTTAGATAATCCAAATATCTATAATATATAGCTAATTTTTTTTTTAATAATTAATTAATTACTCTAATTTATTAAATAATCATTTTTTGTCATATTTTGACAAAAACCTGATTATATATATGTATGCTTATTTATATGTAAGAGTATGTGTATACATAATTAAATCATTGAATCAAATAAGGTGCGTATGCATCATACATATAATTATTTAATATTACATAATTAAAAAAATATAAATCGAATACATTACGAGACTCCTATCGCATTTTCTGGTACTAGCGTCCACTACAAGAGCCTTGCCTTATTTTAGTGCTTTTTGTAATGAATAATCAAACGTTTATATTATTAGGATAAACACTTTATATATAAAAGTGAAATCACAGTATTCTAGAACTATATGATTTCTAGTTAATTCAAAAAAAGAAGAGCCTAAAATTCAGTATTTATCGATATATTAGAAATCTTCTGAGGTATATTAATTATCGGCCACTACCCCCTTCCCTCCCCTATCTCAATAATATATTAAGTACCATTAATAAATGAAGTATATTTAACTTGGCCTATATCTCTAAAACATATTTCCAACTGCAATTACGTCATCGATAATAGGCTATGAACATTTACATAATTCTAGCGTGAGTTTTAAGATAGCTGACTTAATCTACACAAATCCGTGTCCACTCAGACATCATCCAATACTAGCGGTATGCAATGTAAACAATGTATTAAGGCGTCGTTGTAAGTATTTCTATATTTAGATGTAATCTATATTTAGAATTATATAGGTAATGCCTAATATATTTGAGATATAAGCATGAATGTTTACATTCGCTAAAAAATAAGATATTTTATTTTATTTCTTTCCTCTGACTTTGTAGATTTTATAGATAGATATTCTATATATTATAAACAAAATAGTCAATGGATTGAAAATATTTTTTATAAATTAAGTTTAATTTTAATTTATTTTATTATTTTTATAATTATATTCTATAAGTACTATTACAGTTTTCCAATCCTATTATTCAATAGTTGTGGGCAGAGTTTATTTTTTAAAAGATTGAAATATGATTAGTTAATCCGTATATTTAGATATAATCTATATTTAGAATGATATAGGTAATGCCTAATATATTTGAGATATAAGCATGAATGTTTACATTCGCTAAAAAATAAGATATTTTATTTTATTTCTTTCCTCTGACTTTGTAGATTTTATAGATAAATATTCTATATATTATAAACAAAATACCTAATGGATTTAAAATATTTTTTATAAATTAAGTTTAATTTTAATTTATTTTATTATTTTTATAATTATATTCTATAAGTACTATTATAGTTTTCCAATCCGATTATTCAATAGTTGTTGGCAGAGTTTATTTTTTAAAAGATTGAAATATAATTAGTTAATGTGTAATCCGATAATATGGTATTGACAAATAATATTATTAACAACAAATAATAACTACACATTTTAAATTTAACAAAAATTATAATGATTAAAAACTTTTTTATCTGAAAAAAAAATAATCACGTATCTATTGAATTAAAAATTATTTAACAATTAACAAAATTAATAAAACTAAATAAATAAATATCATTGAATTTTATATCAAATATTATGTACTTGCAATGTATTTTTTAATTAGACTTTATAATATTTTATAAATCTTAAAATAAATAACGATATTTAAAAAGTATATTCATTATATAAAAACTTATATTATTTATAATATATTATATTAAACATATCCATTAAATATAATTATAATATATAATACTTCATTAATTATAATACACCGAGTATATATATATAAGTATATTCATTTTTAAGTTTATTATAAAATATAATATAAGGTTTAAATGAAGTCTTAATTTTAATTCTTAATTATAAATAAATAATATTTGTAATATCAACCATTTCGTACAATTAACTATATAAAGTGTTATAACTATCTTAACCATTATAACAAAAGGAAATAATTCGAAGAAGTTACTGTGTAAATATAACGTAATCATATAAATATATTTTATAAATAATAATCACCGATATTAATTAATTTATGCTAGCGTTGGGAACGAGTACAATACATATATTCACGGTATTGTCAATGTAAGCTGTACGAGGCAATCAACTAAACAGATTAAACTGACATAACATACATAGGATGTACGCAAGTATTGCGTAAATAAACGAATTTACTTAAACAATTTTTTATGCGTAACGTCCACATGTCATGTGACATAATCATCGTCATTCATTGGTAGTAACAGTACGAAGTTCGCGTGTGTCAACAGTATATAAGGAGATGTCGGCCACTAGTCTAGTCAAGCTTTAATCAGGTTTCATTCATTATCATTACCCTGAGGTAAAATGAAGGTTCTTATCGCATTCGCATGTATTGTCGCCGTGATCGTGGCCAATGCAGATCACACTTGTGGAAATCTCGAGAGGTTAAAGGTCAAAAGACAATGGGCCGCTTCCTACGGACACGGTATCGAACGCGCTGAATTAGGACATTACATCTGGCAACAGTAAGTTATTGATTATAATTATAGAATTTATTTTAATAACAATTTATTGGGTTAACCCACCAAATACAATACGGAACAGATAAAATGTTGTAATATATATGTACATGTATACATGTATATATATATTAAATATATATATTAAAAAATATATCTAAAATACAACTAATAACACCATTTAATGTAAATTGACATTAAAAATACAATTGATTAAACGCATATTTTTAAAATTCTATTTACCAGGTAGTTAATTTTAAATTCAGAATATTAAAACAAAATTAACTTGTAATTTAGATTTTAATATAATTTAGAATAACTTCTGATTTACAATTATTAAAATTGTACAATTGTTTTTATAAAAATGTATATATAATGGTGTTGACCGTTGATTTTATATTAAAATTATATAAATATAATCAATTAATTATTGATTATAATAAACATATTTAAAATTAAATAAATGTTAATAGTTATAATATTTTTTTTATAATTAAATAATATTAAATTACATATATATTAATTTATTTTCCTACGTTTATTTAAATAATTACAAAATATACTTATAAATATTCTAAAATATATTTAATAAATACTTATATTATAGAATATACTAATTTAATTTTTACAATATATTTTAATTTATATATTAAATATTTTTCAACTTTATAAATTAGAGTATCGATATATTCGTTTATAAATTACAATAATAAATTTTAATTTAGCTTTTAAAAAATATTTCAATATAAATTAATATTATAATATACAGCGTACATTCATAATAAATTATAATATGATGTGACAATTAAAAACAATATTGTTTAAATATGCTGACGGATAGATATTTAATAAGTTCAAAAGAACTTATATTTCTACACGGATTCACTCTCTTTATTACGACCAACCAATCTGAGTTTTATTAGTATTATATAAATATTAAATATAACTTATTATATATATGGGGAAAGTAACAGAATACTGACAGTGCCCGAATACAGACAATATCGGTATCTTAGAAACCATTAATCCTAAAAAAATATTTAATAAATAAAATATTCATAGTTATATAAATAGTCTAAATAGTATTTTTTTATTTTTCTATTATTCAAAATAGTGCTGATATATCCATTAAACAGATTTTTATATTACGTTTTTAAATTTATAAAAAAAAATGTCAACTTAAAACCATCTCAAAAATATACAAATATATCGACATAACAATATATTATTAAAAACTAAAGCACTCTACACATTATATATATAATTGCTTTATTTTTATCAAATATTAATTAAGTTATAAGCATTTATCTAGAGATCTTAAATCCCTAATACGGACACTAGATATATTAATACGGATACCCTATAACCAATCAGCGCTCAGCGTGTGAACGGACACCATCGTTATCTATTGAATACAAAGTTTAAATAAAATTCTAAAATCACAATAATATCTATAATCATATAATATTAATATATTGTAATTTTCGAATACAAATATTAAGACATAAACTGTTAAGACCATTTATTATAAAAGTGTCCGTATTAGGTTACTTTCCCCTATATATGTATATATATATATATATATATATATAAATATATTGATGTACTGAACATAGTATTAATAACTATTATTACCCTGATAGCACTTTCCACCACGCAAGAAAAGCCCGTTCCATCTTCACAGCAGTACGTGGAGACAACATCCACTCTAACATGTTCAAAGCTCACTCCGAACGTGTCCTCTCTTCCCTCGATCTTTGCATTGCCCTTCTCGATGATACAAAAACATTCGAGGCCGCCATAGATCATCTTAGAGTACAACATATTCCCCGTGATGTAAAGCCTGAATACTGGACTGTTTGTATATATTATAAAATATGTCGTAAACTATAGTAATACTATAGTATTTTACCTAATTATACCTAATACTAGAGTATTTTATCAAATTAATATCATAACTACTCTAATACAGTATAACTACAAATATTCATTAAATAAAACTATTTAATCCATAAATATATAATGATAAATTCTTTATTTTATGAATTGAAATATGCATTCATATATTTTATCATGTAGGAGGAATAGTTTTACATAACCCTAACTAATAAATATATATATGTTTAAATATAAATTTTATATAATATATAACTTTCTTAAAAATATGTATATTAATCATATGTATATCTCACTTAATTAGGCCTTCGTACACTCCGTCCTTCGTGCTATTGAAAATGAAGTCGGATCTATGATATTCGATAAAGATTCCTGGGAGCCATGCATGTTACTCATCACTAACGGTATCCGTGGAATCAAGTAATAATCGACACTCCTAAAGCCTAGAAATACTACATCAATAATACGCAATGACGGCTAGATCTTAACGCAATAGCCAAAAATAAACCTCAGGGCTTCCGACAACTGAAAACTAGTCGACATGCGCGAAATGAGCCTGCCACCTTTGTCCCATGAGCAGCCGCTCAGCAAATTGAACTTAAGTTCAATTTGTTCGTTATTGTTTGAGAGTTGACATTCGTCACACTTGAAGATCGAAACCGTTTTATATTGTATATTATTATGTATTGTTTCAACGGTATTCTTTATTTTTAATTAATATCTGAATAAAAATGAATCGATTGAATAATAACATAAATACCATTATTATTTAATAATTACTGAAATAATCTATATTTAAACTTACAGTTTATTTAATAATTTAAATAAATGTAATAATATATAGATCTTTAATATCGAAGCTGAAATATAATCAAATTATTGCGAAAATGAGTTTTACTAAAACTATTATTTATATTCGTGAATTATATAATCTATTATATAAATTCAAAATAGTACCATAATATATTATGCACATAATATACATGAATATACTTGAATATAATTATAGTTAGGTTCAAATAATATTAAATAATAAATAATAAATAATTATATTCAATTATGATCACTCTCTGATATTGAATTTATATTTAGTGAAATACTAGTAGGAAAGTAGGATATTTCTAAGAAACTCACATTCCAAAATAGAAGTCAATCAACCATTCGTATCAAGTTCATCGTTCTATAGAATATTATATTACTATATTATAATATAATAGTTAATTGGGCTCTTAGATTTATATATACATATATATATATATATATATATATATATATATATATATATATATATACTTTAATCTTGTATATATATACAAGATTAAAGTATTTATTATTTATTGAATTTATAATTTTATTAAATTTATATATTTATACAAATACTTTTTATTATTTTATACATTTGATAATATTGTTTATAATAGTTTATGATCATATTTAATAAATTAACTTTTATCACAATTATATCTCAAAATATAAATTTTATAAATTGATCAGATTAATACAATACTTAACAAATATAATAATTAATATATATGTGTGTATTTTACTTATAATAAGCATAACTAAAAAGAGTTACACTTAAATATTACATAAACTAAATATATATCCTATAGGAATTATAATTACAATATGTAATAATCTGGTGAAATTAAATTAATATATTAGGGGGGAAGGGGTAGTGGCCGAGGAGGGAGTAGTGGCCGTTTTAATTAAAGCTTAAATGGTGCTTGATAGGATAAAAAGTTCTATATACTATATTTAGATAATCCAAATATCTATAATATATAGCTAATTTTTTTTTTAATAATTAATTAATTACTCTAATTTATTAAATAATCATTTTTTGTCATATTTTGACAAAAACCTGATTATATATATGTATGCTTATTTATATGTAAGAGTATGTGTATACATAATTAAATCATTGAATCAAATAAGGTGCGTATGCATCATACATATAATTATTTAATATTACATAATTAAAAAAATATAAATCGAATACATTACGAGACTCCTATCGCATTTTCTGGTACTAGCGTCCACTACAAGAGCCTTGCCTTATTTTAGTGCTTTTTGTAATGAATAATCAAACGTTTATATTATTAGGATAAACACTTTATATATAAAAGTGAAATCACAGTATTCTAGAACTATATGATTTCTAGTTAATTCAAAAAAAGAAGAGCCTAAAATTCAGTATTTATCGATATATTAGAAATCTTCTGAGGTATATTAATTATCGGCCACTACCCCCTTCCCTCCCCTATCTCAATAATATATTAAGTACCATTAATAAATGAAGTATATTTAACTTGGCCTATATCTCTAAAACATATTTCCAACTGCAATTACGTCATCGATAATAGGCTATGAACATTTACATAATTCTAGCGTGAGTTTTAAGATAGCTGACTTAATCTACACAAATCCGTGTCCACTCAGACATCATCCAATACTAGCGGTATGCAATGTAAACAATGTATTAAGGCGTCGTTGTAAGTATTTCTATATTTAGATGTAATCTATATTTAGAATTATATAGGTAATGCCTAATATATTTGAGATATAAGCATGAATGTTTACATTCGCTAAAAAATAAGATATTTTATTTTATTTCTTTCCTCTGACTTTGTAGATTTTATAGATAGATATTCTATATATTATAAACAAAATAGTCAATGGATTGAAAATATTTTTTATAAATTAAGTTTAATTTTAATTTATTTTATTATTTTTATAATTATATTCTATAAGTACTATTACAGTTTTCCAATCCTATTATTCAATAGTTGTGGGCAGAGTTTATTTTTTAAAAGATTGAAATATGATTAGTTAATCCGTATATTTAGATATAATCTATATTTAGAATGATATAGGTAATGCCTAATATATTTGAGATATAAGCATGAATGTTTACATTCGCTAAAAAATAAGATATTTTATTTTATTTCTTTCCTCTGACTTTGTAGATTTTATAGATAAATATTCTATATATTATAAACAAAATACCTAATGGATTTAAAATATTTTTTATAAATTAAGTTTAATTTTAATTTATTTTATTATTTTTATAATTATATTCTATAAGTACTATTATAGTTTTCCAATCCGATTATTCAATAGTTGTTGGCAGAGTTTATTTTTTAAAAGATTGAAATATAATTAGTTAATGTGTAATCCGATAATATGGTATTGACAAATAATATTATTAACAACAAATAATAACTACACATTTTAAATTTAACAAAAATTATAATGATTAAAAACTTTTTTATCTGAAAAAAAAATAATCACGTATCTATTGAATTAAAAATTATTTAACAATTAACAAAATTAATAAAACTAAATAAATAAATATCATTGAATTTTATATCAAATATTATGTACTTGCAATGTATTTTTTAATTAGACTTTATAATATTTTATAAATCTTAAAATAAATAACGATATTTAAAAAGTATATTCATTATATAAAAACTTATATTATTTATAATATATTATATTAAACATATCCATTAAATATAATTATAATATATAATACTTCATTAATTATAATACACCGAGTATATATATATAAGTATATTCATTTTTAAGTTTATTATAAAATATAATATAAGGTTTAAATGAAGTCTTAATTTTAATTCTTAATTATAAATAAATAATATTTGTAATATCAACCATTTCGTACAATTAACTATATAAAGTGTTATAACTATCTTAACCATTATAACAAAAGGAAATAATTCGAAGAAGTTACTGTGTAAATATAACGTAATCATATAAATATATTTTATAAATAATAATCACCGATATTAATTAATTTATGCTAGCGTTGGGAACGAGTAAAATACATATATTCACGGTATTGTCAATGTAAGCTGTACGAGGCAATCAACTAAACAGATTAAACTGACATAACATACATAGGATGTACGCAAGTATTGCGTAAATAAACGAATTTACTTAAACAATTTTTTATGCGTAACGTCCACATGTCATGTGACATAATCATCGTCATTCATTGGTAGTAACAGTACGAAGTTCGCGTGTGTCAACAGTATATAAGGAGATGTCGGCCACTAGTCTAGTCAAGCTTTAATCAGGTTTCATTCATTATCATTACCCTGAGGTAAAATGAAGGTTCTTATCGCATTCGCATGTATTGTCGCCGTGATCGTGGCCAATGCAGATCACACTTGTGGAAATCTCGAGAGGTTAAAGGTCAAAAGACAATGGGCCGCTTCCTACGGACACGGTATCGAACGCGCTGAATTAGGACATTACATCTGGCAACAGTAAGTTATTGATTATAATTATAGAATTTATTTTAATAACAATTTATTGGGTTAACCCACCAAATACAATACGGAACAGATAAAATGTTGTAATATATATGTACATGTATACATGTATATATATATTAAATATATATATTAAAAAATATATCTAAAATACAACTAATAACACCATTTAATGTAAATTGACATTAAAAATACAATTGATTAAACGCATATTTTTAAAATTCTATTTACCAGGTAGTTAATTTTAAATTCAGAATATTAAAACAAAATTAACTTGTAATTTAGATTTTAATATAATTTAGAATAACTTCTGATTTACAATTATTAAAATTGTACAATTGTTTTTATAAAAATGTATATATAATGGTGTTGACCGTTGATTTTATATTAAAATTATATAAATATAATCAATTAATTATTGATTATAATAAACATATTTAAAATTAAATAAATGTCAATAGTTATAATATTTTTTTTATAATTAAATAATATTAAATTACATATATATTAATTTATTTTCCTACGTTTATTTAAATAATTACAAAATATACTTATAAATATTCTAAAATATATTTAATAAATACTTATATTATAGAATATACTAATTTAATTTTTACAATATATTTTAATTTATATATTAAATATTTTTCAACTTTATAAATTAGAGTATCGATATATTCGTTTATAAATTACAATAATAAATTTTAATTTAGCTTTTAAAAAATATTTCAATATAAATTAATATTATAATATACAGCGTACATTCATAATAAATTATAATATGATGTGACAATTAAAAACAATATTGTTTAAATATGCTGACGGATAGATATTTAATAAGTTCAAAAGAACTTATATTTCTACACGGATTCACTCTCTTTATTACGACCAACCAATCTGAGTTTTATTAGTATTATATAAATATTAAATATAACTTATTATATATATGGGGAAAGTAACAGAATACTGACAGTGCCCGAATACAGACAATATCGGTATCTTAGAAACCATTAATCCTAAAAAAATATTTAATAAATAAAATATTCATAGTTATATAAATAGTCTAAATAGTATTTTTTTATTTTTCTATTATTCAAAATAGTGCTGATATATCCATTAAACAGATTTTTATATTACGTTTTTAAATTTATAAAAAAAAATGTCAACTTAAAACCATCTCAAAAATATACAAATATATCGACATAACAATATATTATTAAAAACTAAAGCACTCTACACATTATATATATAATTGCTTTATTTTTATCAAATATTAATTAAGTTATAAGCATTTATCTAGAGATCTTAAATCCCTAATACGGACACTAGATATATTAATACGGATACCCTATAACCAATCAGCGCTCAGCGTGTGAACGGACACCATCGTTATCTATTGAATACAAAGTTTAAATAAAATTCTAAAATCACAATAATATCTATAATCATATAATATTAATATATTGTAATTTTCGAATACAAATATTAAGACATAAACTGTTAAGACCATTTATTATAAAAGTGTCCGTATTAGGTTACTTTCCCCTATATATGTATATATATATATATATATATATATATAAATATATTGATGTACTGAACATAGTATTAATAACTATTATTACCCTGATAGCACTTTCCACCACGCAAGAAAAGCCCGTTCCATCTTCACAGCAGTACGTGGAGACAACATCCACTCTAACATGTTCAAAGCTCACTCCGAACGTGTCCTCTCTTCCCTCGATCTTTGCATTGCCCTTCTCGATGATACAAAAACATTCGAGGCCGCCATAGATCATCTTAGAGTACAACATATTCCCCGTGATGTAAAGCCTGAATACTGGACTGTTTGTATATATTATAAAATATGTCGTAAACTATAGTAATACTATAGTATTTTACCTAATTATACCTAATACTAGAGTATTTTATCAAATTAATATCATAACTACTCTAATACAGTATAACTACAAATATTCATTAAATAAAACTATTTAATCCATAAATATATAATGATAAATTCTTTATTTTATGAATTGAAATATGCATTCATATATTTTATCATGTAGGAGGAATAGTTTTACATAACCCTAACTAATAAATATATATATGTTTAAATATAAATTTTATATAATATATAACTTTCTTAAAAATATGTATATTAATCATATGTATATCTCACTTAATTAGGCCTTCGTACACTCCGTCCTTCGTGCTATTGAAAATGAAGTCGGATCTATGATATTCGATAAAGATTCCTGGGAGCCATGCATGTTACTCATCACTAACGGTATCCGTGGAATCAAGTAATAATCGACACTCCTAAAGCCTAGAAATACTACATCAATAATACGCAATGACGGCTAGATCTTAACGCAATAGCCAAAAATAAACCTCAGGGCTTCCGACAACTGAAAACTAGTCGACATGCGCGAAATGAGCCTGCCACCTTTGTCCCATGAGCAGCCGCTCAGCAAATTGAACTTAAGTTCAATTTGTTCGTTATTGTTTGAGAGTTGACATTCGTCACACTTGAAGATCGAAACCGTTTTATATTGTATATTATTATGTATTGTTTCAACGGTATTCTTTATTTTTAATTAATATCTGAATAAAAATGAATCGATTGAATAATAACATAAATACCATTATTATTTAATAATTACTGAAATAATCTATATTTAAACTTACAGTTTATTTAATAATTTAAATAAATGTAATAATATATAGATCTTTAATATCGAAGCTGAAATATAATCAAATTATTGCGAAAATGAGTTTTACTAAAACTATTATTTATATTCGTGAATTATATAATCTATTATATAAATTCAAAATAGTACCATAATATATTATGCACATAATATACATGAATATACTTGAATATAATTATAGTTAGGTTCAAATAATATTAAATAATAAATAATAAATAATTATATTCAATTATGATCACTCTCTGATATTGAATTTATATTTAGTGAAATACTAGTAGGAAAGTAGGATATTTCTAAGAAACTCACATTCCAAAATAGAAGTCAATCAACCATTCGTATCAAGTTCATCGTTCTATAGAATATTATATTACTATATTATAATATAATAGTTAATTGGGCTCTTAGATTTATATATACATATATATATATATATATATATATATACTTTAATCTTGTATATATATACAAGATTAAAGTATTTATTATTTATTGAATTTATAATTTTATTAAATTTATATATTTATACAAATACTTTTTATTATTTTATACATTTGATAATATTGTTTATAATAGTTTATGATCATATTTAATAAATTAACTTTTATCACAATTATATCTCAAAATATAAATTTTATAAATTGATCAGATTAATACAATACTTAACAAATATAATAATTAATATATATGTGTGTATTTTACTTATAATAAGCATAACTAAAAAGAGTTACACTTAAATATTACATAAACTAAATATATATCCTATAGGAATTATAATTACAATATGTAATAATCTGGTGAAATTAAATTAATATATTAGGGGGGAAGGGGTAGTGGCCGAGGAGGGAGTAGTGGCCGTTTTAATTAAAGCTTAAATGGTGCTTGATAGGATAAAAAGTTCTATATACTATATTTAGATAATCCAAATATCTATAATATATAGCTAATTTTTTTTTTAATAATTAATTAATTACTCTAATTTATTAAATAATCATTTTTTGTCATATTTTGACAAAAACCTGATTATATATATGTATGCTTATTTATATGTAAGAGTATGTGTATACATAATTAAATCATTGAATCAAATAAGGTGCGTATGCATCATACATATAATTATTTAATATTACATAATTAAAAAAATATAAATCGAATACATTACGAGACTCCTATCGCATTTTCTGGTACTAGCGTCCACTACAAGAGCCTTGCCTTATTTTAGTGCTTTTTGTAATGAATAATCAAACGTTTATATTATTAGGATAAACACTTTATATATAAAAGTGAAATCACAGTATTCTAGAACTATATGATTTCTAGTTAATTCAAAAAAAGAAGAGCCTAAAATTCAGTATTTATCGATATATTAGAAATCTTCTGAGGTATATTAATTATCGGCCACTACCCCCTTCCCTCCCCTATCTCAATAATATATTAAGTACCATTAATAAATGAAGTATATTTAACTTGGCCTATATCTCTAAAACATATTTCCAACTGCAATTACGTCATCGATAATAGGCTATGAACATTTACATAATTCTAGCGTGAGTTTTAAGATAGCTGACTTAATCTACACAAATCCGTGTCCACTCAGACATCATCCAATACTAGCGGTATGCAATGTAAACAATGTATTAAGGCGTCGTTGTAAGTATTTCTATATTTAGATGTAATCTATATTTAGAATTATATAGGTAATGCCTAATATATTTGAGATATAAGCATGAATGTTTACATTCGCTAAAAAATAAGATATTTTATTTTATTTCTTTCCTCTGACTTTGTAGATTTTATAGATAGATATTCTATATATTATAAACAAAATAGTCAATGGATTGAAAATATTTTTTATAAATTAAGTTTAATTTTAATTTATTTTATTATTTTTATAATTATATTCTATAAGTACTATTACAGTTTTCCAATCCTATTATTCAATAGTTGTGGGCAGAGTTTATTTTTTAAAAGATTGAAATATGATTAGTTAATCCGTATATTTAGATATAATCTATATTTAGAATGATATAGGTAATGCCTAATATATTTGAGATATAAGCATGAATGTTTACATTCGCTAAAAAATAAGATATTTTATTTTATTTCTTTCCTCTGACTTTGTAGATTTTATAGATAAATATTCTATATATTATAAACAAAATACCTAATGGATTTAAAATATTTTTTATAAATTAAGTTTAATTTTAATTTATTTTATTATTTTTATAATTATATTCTATAAGTACTATTATAGTTTTCCAATCCGATTATTCAATAGTTGTTGGCAGAGTTTATTTTTTAAAAGATTGAAATATAATTAGTTAATGTGTAATCCGATAATATGGTATTGACAAATAATATTATTAACAACAAATAATAACTACACATTTTAAATTTAACAAAAATTATAATGATTAAAAACTTTTTTATCTGAAAAAAAAATAATCACGTATCTATTGAATTAAAAATTATTTAACAATTAACAAAATTAATAAAACTAAATAAATAAATATCATTGAATTTTATATCAAATATTATGTACTTGCAATGTATTTTTTAATTAGACTTTATAATATTTTATAAATCTTAAAATAAATAACGATATTTAAAAAGTATATTCATTATATAAAAACTTATATTATTTATAATATATTATATTAAACATATCCATTAAATATAATTATAATATATAATACTTCATTAATTATAATACACCGAGTATATATATATAAGTATATTCATTTTTAAGTTTATTATAAAATATAATATAAGGTTTAAATGAAGTCTTAATTTTAATTCTTAATTATAAATAAATAATATTTGTAATATCAACCATTTCGTACAATTAACTATATAAAGTGTTATAACTATCTTAACCATTATAACAAAAGGAAATAATTCGAAGAAGTTACTGTGTAAATATAACGTAATCATATAAATATATTTTATAAATAATAATCACCGATATTAATTAATTTATGCTAGCGTTGGGAACGAGTACAATACATATATTCACGGTATTGTCAATGTAAGCTGTACGAGGCAATCAACTAAACAGATTAAACTGACATAACATACATAGGATGTACGCAAGTATTGCGTAAATAAACGAATTTACTTAAACAATTTTTTATGCGTAACGTCCACATGTCATGTGACATAATCATCGTCATTCATTGGTAGTAACAGTACGAAGTTCGCGTGTGTCAACAGTATATAAGGAGATGTCGGCCACTAGTCTAGTCAAGCTTTAATCAGGTTTCATTCATTATCATTACCCTGAGGTAAAATGAAGGTTCTTATCGCATTCGCATGTATTGTCGCCGTGATCGTGGCCAATGCAGATCACACTTGTGGAAATCTCGAGAGGTTAAAGGTCAAAAGACAATGGGCCGCTTCCTACGGACACGGTATCGAACGCGCTGAATTAGGACATTACATCTGGCAACAGTAAGTTATTGATTATAATTATAGAATTTATTTTAATAACAATTTATTGGGTTAACCCACCAAATACAATACGGAACAGATAAAATGTTGTAATATATATGTACATGTATACATGTATATATATATTAAATATATATATTAAAAAATATATCTAAAATACAACTAATAACACCATTTAATGTAAATTGACATTAAAAATACAATTGATTAAACGCATATTTTTAAAATTCTATTTACCAGGTAGTTAATTTTAAATTCAGAATATTAAAACAAAATTAACTTGTAATTTAGATTTTAATATAATTTAGAATAACTTCTGATTTACAATTATTAAAATTGTACAATTGTTTTTATAAAAATGTATATATAATGGTGTTGACCGTTGATTTTATATTAAAATTATATAAATATAATCAATTAATTATTGATTATAATAAACATATTTAAAATTAAATAAATGTCAATAGTTATAATATTTTTTTTATAATTAAATAATATTAAATTACATATATATTAATTTATTTTCCTACGTTTATTTAAATAATTACAAAATATACTTATAAATATTCTAAAATATATTTAATAAATACTTATATTATAGAATATACTAATTTAATTTTTACAATATATTTTAATTTATATATTAAATATTTTTCAACTTTATAAATTAGAGTATCGATATATTCGTTTATAAATTACAATAATAAATTTTAATTTAGCTTTTAAAAAATATTTCAATATAAATTAATATTATAATATACAGCGTACATTCATAATAAATTATAATATGATGTGACAATTAAAAACAATATTGTTTAAATATGCTGACGGATAGATATTTAATAAGTTCAAAATAACTTATATTTCTACACGGATTCACTCTCTTTATTACGACCAACCAATCTGAGTTTTATTAGTATTATATAAATATTAAATATAACTTATTATATATATGGGGAAAGTAACAGAATACTGACAGTGCCCGAATACAGACAATATCGGTATCTTAGAAACCATTAATCCTAAAAAAATATTTAATAAATAAAATATTCATAGTTATATAAATAGTCTAAATAGTATTTTTTTATTTTTCTATTATTCAAAATAGTGCTGATATATCCATTAAACAGATTTTTATATTACGTTTTTAAATTTATAAAAAAAAATGTCAACTTAAAACCATCTCAAAAATATACAAATATATCGACATAACAATATATTATTAAAAACTAAAGCACTCTACACATTATATATATAATTGCTTTATTTTTATCAAATATTAATTAAGTTATAAGCATTTATCTAGAGATCTTAAATCCCTAATACGGACACTAGATATATTAATACGGATACCCTATAACCAATCAGCGCTCAGCGTGTGAACGGACACCATCGTTATCTATTGAATACAAAGTTTAAATAAAATTCTAAAATCACAATAATATCTATAATCATATAATATTAATATATTGTAATTTTCGAATACAAATATTAAGACATAAACTGTTAAGACCATTTATTATAAAAGTGTCCGTATTAGGTTACTTTCCCCTATATATGTATATATATATATATATATATATATATATATAAATATATTGATGTACTGAACATAGTATTAATAACTATTATTACCCTGATAGCACTTTCCACCACGCAAGAAAAGCCCGTTCCATCTTCACAGCAGTACGTGGAGACAACATCCACTCTAACATGTTCAAAGCTCACTCCGAACGTGTCCTCTCTTCCCTCGATCTTTGCATTGCCCTTCTCGATGATACAAAAACATTCGAGGCCGCCATAGATCATCTTAGAGTACAACATATTCCCCGTGATGTAAAGCCTGAATACTGGACTGTTTGTATATATTATAAAATATGTCGTAAACTATAGTAATACTATAGTATTTTACCTAATTATACCTAATACTAGAGTATTTTATCAAATTAATATCATAACTACTCTAATACAGTATAACTACAAATATTCATTAAATAAAACTATTTAATCCATAAATATATAATGATAAATTCTTTATTTTATGAATTGAAATATGCATTCATATATTTTATCATGTAGGAGGAATAGTTTTACATAACCCTAACTAATAAATATATATATGTTTAAATATAAATTTTATATAATATATAACTTTCTTAAAAATATGTATATTAATCATATGTATATCTCACTTAATTAGGCCTTCGTACACTCCGTCCTTCGTGCTATTGAAAATGAAGTCGGATCTATGATATTCGATAAAGATTCCTGGGAGCCATGCATGTTACTCATCACTAACGGTATCCGTGGAATCAAGTAATAATCGACACTCCTAAAGCCTAGAAATACTACATCAATAATACGCAATGACGGCTAGATCTTAACGCAATAGCCAAAAATAAACCTCAGGGCTTCCGACAACTGAAAACTAGTCGACATGCGCGAAATGAGCCTGCCACCTTTGTCCCATGAGCAGCCGCTCAGCAAATTGAACTTAAGTTCAATTTGTTCGTTATTGTTTGAGAGTTGACATTCGTCACACTTGAAGATCGAAACCGTTTTATATTGTATATTATTATGTATTGTTTCAACGGTATTCTTTATTTTTAATTAATATCTGAATAAAAATGAATCGATTGAATAATAACATAAATACCATTATTATTTAATAATTACTGAAATAATCTATATTTAAACTTACAGTTTATTTAATAATTTAAATAAATGTAATAATATATAGATCTTTAATATCGAAGCTGAAATATAATCAAATTATTGCGAAAATGAGTTTTACTAAAACTATTATTTATATTCGTGAATTATATAATCTATTATATAAATTCAAAATAGTACCATAATATATTATGCACATAATATACATGAATATACTTGAATATAATTATAGTTAGGTTCAAATAATATTAAATAATAAATAATAAATAATTATATTCAATTATGATCACTCTCTGATATTGAATTTATATTTAGTGAAATACTAGTAGGAAAGTAGGATATTTCTAAGAAACTCACATTCCAAAATAGAAGTCAATCAACCATTCGTATCAAGTTCATCGTTCTATAGAATATTATATTACTATATTATAATATAATAGTTAATTGGGCTCTTAGATTTATATATACATATATATATATATATATATATATATATATATATATATATATATACTTTAATCTTGTATATATATACAAGATTAAAGTATTTATTATTTATTGAATTTATAATTTTATTAAATTTATATATTTATACAAATACTTTTTATTATTTTATACATTTGATAATATTGTTTATAATAGTTTATGATCATATTTAATAAATTAACTTTTATCACAATTATATCTCAAAATATAAATTTTATAAATTGATCAGATTAATACAATACTTAACAAATATAATAATTAATATATATGTGTGTATTTTACTTATAATAAGCATAACTAAAAAGAGTTACACTTAAATATTACATAAACTAAATATATATCCTATAGGAATTATAATTACAATATGTAATAATCTGGTGAAATTAAATTAATATATTAGGGGGGAAGGGGTAGTGGCCGAGGAGGGAGTAGTGGCCGTTTTAATTAAAGCTTAAATGGTGCTTGATAGGATAAAAAGTTCTATATACTATATTTAGATAATCCAAATATCTATAATATATAGCTAATTTTTTTTTTAATAATTAATTAATTACTCTAATTTATTAAATAATCATTTTTTGTCATATTTTGACAAAAACCTGATTATATATATGTATGCTTATTTATATGTAAGAGTATGTGTATACATAATTAAATCATTGAATCAAATAAGGTGCGTATGCATCATACATATAATTATTTAATATTACATAATTAAAAAAATATAAATCGAATACATTACGAGACTCCTATCGCATTTTCTGGTACTAGCGTCCACTACAAGAGCCTTGCCTTATTTTAGTGCTTTTTGTAATGAATAATCAAACGTTTATATTATTAGGATAAACACTTTATATATAAAAGTGAAATCACAGTATTCTAGAACTATATGATTTCTAGTTAATTCAAAAAAAGAAGAGCCTAAAATTCAGTATTTATCGATATATTAGAAATCTTCTGAGGTATATTAATTATCGGCCACTACCCCCTTCCCTCCCCTATCTCAATAATATATTAAGTACCATTAATAAATGAAGTATATTTAACTTGGCCTATATCTCTAAAACATATTTCCAACTGCAATTACGTCATCGATAATAGGCTATGAACATTTACATAATTCTAGCGTGAGTTTTAAGATAGCTGACTTAATCTACACAAATCCGTGTCCACTCAGACATCATCCAATACTAGCGGTATGCAATGTAAACAATGTATTAAGGCGTCGTTGTAAGTATTTCTATATTTAGATGTAATCTATATTTAGAATTATATAGGTAATGCCTAATATATTTGAGATATAAGCATGAATGTTTACATTCGCTAAAAAATAAGATATTTTATTTTATTTCTTTCCTCTGACTTTGTAGATTTTATAGATAGATATTCTATATATTATAAACAAAATAGTCAATGGATTGAAAATATTTTTTATAAATTAAGTTTAATTTTAATTTATTTTATTATTTTTATAATTATATTCTATAAGTACTATTACAGTTTTCCAATCCTATTATTCAATAGTTGTGGGCAGAGTTTATTTTTTAAAAGATTGAAATATGATTAGTTAATCCGTATATTTAGATATAATCTATATTTAGAATGATATAGGTAATGCCTAATATATTTGAGATATAAGCATGAATGTTTACATTCGCTAAAAAATAAGATATTTTATTTTATTTCTTTCCTCTGACTTTGTAGATTTTATAGATAAATATTCTATATATTATAAACAAAATACCTAATGGATTTAAAATATTTTTTATAAATTAAGTTTAATTTTAATTTATTTTATTATTTTTATAATTATATTCTATAAGTACTATTATAGTTTTCCAATCCGATTATTCAATAGTTGTTGGCAGAGTTTATTTTTTAAAAGATTGAAATATAATTAGTTAATGTGTAATCCGATAATATGGTATTGACAAATAATATTATTAACAACAAATAATAACTACACATTTTAAATTTAACAAAAATTATAATGATTAAAAACTTTTTTATCTGAAAAAAAAATAATCACGTATCTATTGAATTAAAAATTATTTAACAATTAACAAAATTAATAAAACTAAATAAATAAATATCATTGAATTTTATATCAAATATTATGTACTTGCAATGTATTTTTTAATTAGACTTTATAATATTTTATAAATCTTAAAATAAATAACGATATTTAAAAAGTATATTCATTATATAAAAACTTATATTATTTATAATATATTATATTAAACATATCCATTAAATATAATTATAATATATAATACTTCATTAATTATAATACACCGAGTATATATATATAAGTATATTCATTTTTAAGTTTATTATAAAATATAATATAAGGTTTAAATGAAGTCTTAATTTTAATTCTTAATTATAAATAAATAATATTTGTAATATCAACCATTTCGTACAATTAACTATATAAAGTGTTATAACTATCTTAACCATTATAACAAAAGGAAATAATTCGAAGAAGTTACTGTGTAAATATAACGTAATCATATAAATATATTTTATAAATAATAATCACCGATATTAATTAATTTATGCTAGCGTTGGGAACGAGTAAAATACATATATTCACGGTATTGTCAATGTAAGCTGTACGAGGCAATCAACTAAACAGATTAAACTGACATAACATACATAGGATGTACGCAAGTATTGCGTAAATAAACGAATTTACTTAAACAATTTTTTATGCGTAACGTCCACATGTCATGTGACATAATCATCGTCATTCATTGGTAGTAACAGTACGAAGTTCGCGTGTGTCAACAGTATATAAGGAGATGTCGGCCACTAGTCTAGTCAAGCTTTAATCAGGTTTCATTCATTATCATTACCCTGAGGTAAAATGAAGGTTCTTATCGCATTCGCATGTATTGTCGCCGTGATCGTGGCCAATGCAGATCACACTTGTGGAAATCTCGAGAGGTTAAAGGTCAAAAGACAATGGGCCGCTTCCTACGGACACGGTATCGAACGCGCTGAATTAGGACATTACATCTGGCAACAGTAAGTTATTGATTATAATTATAGAATTTATTTTAATAACAATTTATTGGGTTAACCCACCAAATACAATACGGAACAGATAAAATGTTGTAATATATATGTACATGTATACATGTATATATATATTAAATATATATATTAAAAAATATATCTAAAATACAACTAATAACACCATTTAATGTAAATTGACATTAAAAATACAATTGATTAAACGCATATTTTTAAAATTCTATTTACCAGGTAGTTAATTTTAAATTCAGAATATTAAAACAAAATTAACTTGTAATTTAGATTTTAATATAATTTAGAATAACTTCTGATTTACAATTATTAAAATTGTACAATTGTTTTTATAAAAATGTATATATAATGGTGTTGACCGTTGATTTTATATTAAAATTATATAAATATAATCAATTAATTATTGATTATAATAAACATATTTAAAATTAAATAAATGTCAATAGTTATAATATTTTTTTTATAATTAAATAATATTAAATTACATATATATTAATTTATTTTCCTACGTTTATTTAAATAATTACAAAATATACTTATAAATATTCTAAAATATATTTAATAAATACTTATATTATAGAATATACTAATTTAATTTTTACAATATATTTTAATTTATATATTAAATATTTTTCAACTTTATAAATTAGAGTATCGATATATTCGTTTATAAATTACAATAATAAATTTTAATTTAGCTTTTAAAAAATATTTCAATATAAATTAATATTATAATATACAGCGTACATTCATAATAAATTATAATATGATGTGACAATTAAAAACAATATTGTTTAAATATGCTGACGGATAGATATTTAATAAGTTCAAAAGAACTTATATTTCTACACGGATTCACTCTCTTTATTACGACCAACCAATCTGAGTTTTATTAGTATTATATAAATATTAAATATAACTTATTATATATATGGGGAAAGTAACAGAATACTGACAGTGCCCGAATACAGACAATATCGGTATCTTAGAAACCATTAATCCTAAAAAAATATTTAATAAATAAAATATTCATAGTTATATAAATAGTCTAAATAGTATTTTTTTATTTTTCTATTATTCAAAATAGTGCTGATATATCCATTAAACAGATTTTTATATTACGTTTTTAAATTTATAAAAAAAAATGTCAACTTAAAACCATCTCAAAAATATACAAATATATCGACATAACAATATATTATTAAAAACTAAAGCACTCTACACATTATATATATAATTGCTTTATTTTTATCAAATATTAATTAAGTTATAAGCATTTATCTAGAGATCTTAAATCCCTAATACGGACACTAGATATATTAATACGGATACCCTATAACCAATCAGCGCTCAGCGTGTGAACGGACACCATCGTTATCTATTGAATACAAAGTTTAAATAAAATTCTAAAATCACAATAATATCTATAATCATATAATATTAATATATTGTAATTTTCGAATACAAATATTAAGACATAAACTGTTAAGACCATTTATTATAAAAGTGTCCGTATTAGGTTACTTTCCCCTATATATGTATATATATATATATATATATATATATATATAAATATATTGATGTACTGAACATAGTATTAATAACTATTATTACCCTGATAGCACTTTCCACCACGCAAGAAAAGCCCGTTCCATCTTCACAGCAGTACGTGGAGACAACATCCACTCTAACATGTTCAAAGCTCACTCCGAACGTGTCCTCTCTTCCCTCGATCTTTGCATTGCCCTTCTCGATGATACAAAAACATTCGAGGCCGCCATAGATCATCTTAGAGTACAACATATTCCCCGTGATGTAAAGCCTGAATACTGGACTGTTTGTATATATTATAAAATATGTCGTAAACTATAGTAATACTATAGTATTTTACCTAATTATACCTAATACTAGAGTATTTTATCAAATTAATATCATAACTACTCTAATACAGTATAACTACAAATATTCATTAAATAAAACTATTTAATCCATAAATATATAATGATAAATTCTTTATTTTATGAATTGAAATATGCATTCATATATTTTATCATGTAGGAGGAATAGTTTTACATAACCCTAACTAATAAATATATATATGTTTAAATATAAATTTTATATAATATATAACTTTCTTAAAAATATGTATATTAATCATATGTATATCTCACTTAATTAGGCCTTCGTACACTCCGTCCTTCGTGCTATTGAAAATGAAGTCGGATCTATGATATTCGATAAAGATTCCTGGGAGCCATGCATGTTACTCATCACTAACGGTATCCGTGGAATCAAGTAATAATCGACACTCCTAAAGCCTAGAAATACTACATCAATAATACGCAATGACGGCTAGATCTTAACGCAATAGCCAAAAATAAACCTCAGGGCTTCCGACAACTGAAAACTAGTCGACATGCGCGAAATGAGCCTGCCACCTTTGTCCCATGAGCAGCCGCTCAGCAAATTGAACTTAAGTTCAATTTGTTCGTTATTGTTTGAGAGTTGACATTCGTCACACTTGAAGATCGAAACCGTTTTATATTGTATATTATTATGTATTGTTTCAACGGTATTCTTTATTTTTAATTAATATCTGAATAAAAATGAATCGATTGAATAATAACATAAATACCATTATTATTTAATAATTACTGAAATAATCTATATTTAAACTTACAGTTTATTTAATAATTTAAATAAATGTAATAATATATAGATCTTTAATATCGAAGCTGAAATATAATCAAATTATTGCGAAAATGAGTTTTACTAAAACTATTATTTATATTCGTGAATTATATAATCTATTATATAAATTCAAAATAGTACCATAATATATTATGCACATAATATACATGAATATACTTGAATATAATTATAGTTAGGTTCAAATAATATTAAATAATAAATAATAAATAATTATATTCAATTATGATCACTCTCTGATATTGAATTTATATTTAGTGAAATACTAGTAGGAAAGTAGGATATTTCTAAGAAACTCACATTCCAAAATAGAAGTCAATCAACCATTCGTATCAAGTTCATCGTTCTATAGAATATTATATTACTATATTATAATATAATAGTTAATTGGGCTCTTAGATTTATATATACATATATATATATATATATATATATACTTTAATCTTGTATATATATATACAAGATTAAAGTATTTATTATTTATTGAATTTATAATTTTATTAAATTTATATATTTATACAAATACTTTTTATTATTTTATACATTTGATAATATTGTTTATAATAGTTTATGATCATATTTAATAAATTAACTTTTATCACAATTATATCTCAAAATATAAATTTTATAAATTGATCAGATTAATACAATACTTAACAAATATAATAATTAATATATATGTGTGTATTTTACTTATAATAAGCATAACTAAAAAGAGTTACACTTAAATATTACATAAACTAAATATATATCCTATAGGAATTATAATTACAATATGTAATAATCTGGTGAAATTAAATTAATATATTAGGGGGGAAGGGGTAGTGGCCGAGGAGGGAGTAGTGGCCGTTTTAATTAAAGCTTAAATGGTGCTTGATAGGATAAAAAGTTCTATATACTATATTTAGATAATCCAAATATCTATAATATATAGCTAATTTTTTTTTTAATAATTAATTAATTACTCTAATTTATTAAATAATCATTTTTTGTCATATTTTGACAAAAACCTGATTATATATATGTATGCTTATTTATATGTAAGAGTATGTGTATACATAATTAAATCATTGAATCGAATAAGGTGCGTATGCATCATACATATAATTATTTAATATTACATAATTAAAAAAATATAAATCGAATACATTACGAGACTCCTATCGCATTTTCTGGTACTAGCGTCCACTACAAGAGCCTTGCCTTATTTTAGTGCTTTTTGTAATGAATAATCAAACGTTTATATTATTAGGATAAACACTTTATATATAAAAGTGAAATCACAGTATTCTAGAACTATATGATTTCTAGTTAATTCAAAAAAAGAAGAGCCTAAAATTCAGTATTTATCGATATATTAGAAATCTTCTGAGGTATATTAATTATCGGCCACTACCCCCTTCCCTCCCCTATCTCAATAATATATTAAGTACCATTAATAAATGAAGTATATTTAACTTGGCCTATATCTCTAAAACATATTTCCAACTGCAATTACGTCATCGATAATAGGCTATGAACATTTACATAATTCTAGCGTGAGTTTTAAGATAGCTGACTTAATCTACACAAATCCGTGTCCACTCAGACATCATCCAATACTAGCGGTATGCAATGTAAACAATGTATTAAGGCGTCGTTGTAAGTATTTCTATATTTAGATGTAATCTATATTTAGAATTATATAGGTAATGCCTAATATATTTGAGATATAAGCATGAATGTTTACATTCGCTAAAAAATAAGATATTTTATTTTATTTCTTTCCTCTGACTTTGTAGATTTTATAGATAGATATTCTATATATTATAAACAAAATAGTCAATGGATTGAAAATATTTTTTATAAATTAAGTTTAATTTTAATTTATTTTATTATTTTTATAATTATATTCTATAAGTACTATTACAGTTTTCCAATCCTATTATTCAATAGTTGTGGGCAGAGTTTATTTTTTAAAAGATTGAAATATGATTAGTTAATCCGTATATTTAGATATAATCTATATTTAGAATGATATAGGTAATGCCTAATATATTTGAGATATAAGCATGAATGTTTACATTCGCTAAAAAATAAGATATTTTATTTTATTTCTTTCCTCTGACTTTGTAGATTTTATAGATAAATATTCTATATATTATAAACAAAATACCTAATGGATTTAAAATATTTTTTATAAATTAAGTTTAATTTTAATTTATTTTATTATTTTTATAATTATATTCTATAAGTACTATTATAGTTTTCCAATCCGATTATTCAATAGTTGTTGGCAGAGTTTATTTTTTAAAAGATTGAAATATAATTAGTTAATGTGTAATCCGATAATATGGTATTGACAAATAATATTATTAACAACAAATAATAACTACACATTTTAAATTTAACAAAAATTATAATGATTAAAAACTTTTTTATCTGAAAAAAAAATAATCACGTATCTATTGAATTAAAAATTATTTAACAATTAACAAAATTAATAAAACTAAATAAATAAATATCATTGAATTTTATATCAAATATTATGTACTTGCAATGTATTTTTTAATTAGACTTTATAATATTTTATAAATCTTAAAATAAATAACGATATTTAAAAAGTATATTCATTATATAAAAACTTATATTATTTATAATATATTATATTAAACATATCCATTAAATATAATTATAATATATAATACTTCATTAATTATAATACACCGAGTATATATATATAAGTATATTCATTTTTAAGTTTATTATAAAATATAATATAAGGTTTAAATGAAGTCTTAATTTTAATTCTTAATTATAAATAAATAATATTTGTAATATCAACCATTTCGTACAATTAACTATATAAAGTGTTATAACTATCTTAACCATTATAACAAAAGGAAATAATTCGAAGAAGTTACTGTGTAAATATAACGTAATCATATAAATATATTTTATAAATAATAATCACCGATATTAATTAATTTATGCTAGCGTTGGGAACGAGTAAAATACATATATTCACGGTATTGTCAATGTAAGCTGTACGAGGCAATCAACTAAACAGATTAAACTGACATAACATACATAGGATGTACGCAAGTATTGCGTAAATAAACGAATTTACTTAAACAATTTTTTATGCGTAACGTCCACATGTCATGTGACATAATCATCGTCATTCATTGGTAGTAACAGTACGAAGTTCGCGTGTGTCAACAGTATATAAGGAGATGTCGGCCACTAGTCTAGTCAAGCTTTAATCAGGTTTCATTCATTATCATTACCCTGAGGTAAAATGAAGGTTCTTATCGCATTCGCATGTATTGTCGCCGTGATCGTGGCCCATGCAGATCACACTTGTGGAAATCTCGAGAGGTTAAAGGTCAAAAGACAATGGGCCGCTTCCTACGGACACGGTATCGAACGCGCTGAATTAGGACATTACATCTGGCAACAGTAAGTTATTGATTATAATTATAGAATTTATTTTAATAACAATTTATTGGGTTAACCCACCAAATACAATACGGAACAGATAAAATGTTGTAATATATATGTACATGTATACATGTATATATATATTAAATATATATATTAAAAAATATATCTAAAATACAACTAATAACACCATTTAATGTAAATTGACATTAAAAATACAATTGATTAAACGCATATTTTTAAAATTCTATTTACCAGGTAGTTAATTTTAAATTCAGAATATTAAAACAAAATTAACTTGTAATTTAGATGTTAATATAATTTAGAATAACTTCTGATTTACAATTATTAAAATTGTACAATTGTTTTTATAAAAATGTATATATAATGGTGTTGACCGTTGATTTTATATTAAAATTATATAAATATAATCAATTAATTATTGATTATAATAAACATATTTAAAATTAAATAAATGTCAATAGTTATAATATTTTTTTTATAATTAAATAATATTAAATTACATATATATTAATTTATTTTCCTACGTTTATTTAAATAATTACAAAATATACTTATAAATATTCTAAAATATATTTAATAAATACTTATATTATAGAATATACTAATTTAATTTTTACAATATATTTTAATTTATATATTAAATATTTTTCAACTTTATAAATTAGAGTATCGATATATTCGTTTATAAATTACAATAATAAATTTTAATTTAGCTTTTAAAAAATATTTCAATATAAATTAATATTATAATATACAGCGTACATTCATAATAAATTATAATATGATGTGACAATTAAAAACAATATTGTTTAAATATGCTGACGGATAGATATTTAATAAGTTCAAAAGAACTTATATTTCTACACGGATTCACTCTCTTTATTACGACCAACCAATCTGAGTTTTATTAGTATTATATAAATATTAAATATAACTTATTATATATATGGGGAAAGTAACAGAATACTGACAGTGCCCGAATACAGACAATATCGGTATCTTAGAAACCATTAATCCTAAAAAAATATTTAATAAATAAAATATTCATAGTTATATAAATAGTCTAAATAGTATTTTTTTATTTTTCTATTATTCAAAATAGTGCTGATATATCCATTAAACAGATTTTTATATTACGTTTTTAAATTTATAAAAAAAAATGTCAACTTAAAACCATCTCAAAAATATACAAATATATCGACATAACAATATATTATTAAAAACTAAAGCACTCTACACATTATATATATAATTGCTTTATTTTTATCAAATATTAATTAAGTTATAAGCATTTATCTAGAGATCTTAAATCCCTAATACGGACACTAGATATATTAATACGGATACCCTATAACCAATCAGCGCTCAGCGTGTGAACGGACACCATCGTTATCTATTGAATACAAAGTTTAAATAAAATTCTAAAATCACAATAATATCTATAATCATATAATATTAATATATTGTAATTTTCGAATACAAATATTAAGACATAAACTGTTAAGACCATTTATTATAAAAGTGTCCGTATTAGGTTACTTTCCCCTATATATGTATATATATATATATATATATATATAAATATATTGATGTACTGAACATAGTATTAATAACTATTATTACCCTGATAGCACTTTCCACCACGCAAGAAAAGCCCGTTCCATCTTCACAGCAGTACGTGGAGACAACATCCACTCTAACATGTTCAAAGCTCACTCCGAACGTGTCCTCTCTTCCCTCGATCTTTGCATTGCCCTTCTCGATGATACAAAAACATTCGAGGCCGCCATAGATCATCTTAGAGTACAACATATTCCCCGTGATGTAAAGCCTGAATACTGGACTGTTTGTATATATTATAAAATATGTCGTAAACTATAGTAATACTATAGTATTTTACCTAATTATACCTAATACTAGAGTATTTTATCAAATTAATATCATAACTACTCTAATACAGTATAACTACAAATATTCATTAAATAAAACTATTTAATCCATAAATATATAATGATAAATTCTTTATTTTATGAATTGAAATATGCATTCATATATTTTATCATGTAGGAGGAATAGTTTTACATAACCCTAACTAATAAATATATATATGTTTAAATATAAATTTTATATAATATATAACTTTCTTAAAAATATGTATATTAATCATATGTATATCTCACTTAATTAGGCCTTCGTACACTCCGTCCTTCGTGCTATTGAAAATGAAGTCGGATCTATGATATTCGATAAAGATTCCTGGGAGCCATGCATGTTACTCATCACTAACGGTATCCGTGGAATCAAGTAATAATCGACACTCCTAAAGCCTAGAAATACTACATCAATAATACGCAATGACGGCTAGATCTTAACGCAATAGCCAAAAATAAACCTCAGGGCTTCCGACAACTGAAAACTAGTCGACATGCGCGAAATGAGCCTGCCACCTTTGTCCCATGAGCAGCCGCTCAGCAAATTGAACTTAAGTTCAATTTGTTCGTTATTGTTTGAGAGTTGACATTCGTCACACTTGAAGATCGAAACCGTTTTATATTGTATATTATTATGTATTGTTTCAACGGTATTCTTTATTTTTAATTAATATCTGAATAAAAATGAATCGATTGAATAATAACATAAATACCATTATTATTTAATAATTACTGAAATAATCTATATTTAAACTTACAGTTTATTTAATAATTTAAATAAATGTAATAATATATAGATCTTTAATATCGAAGCTGAAATATAATCAAATTATTGCGAAAATGAGTTTTACTAAAACTATTATTTATATTCGTGAATTATATAATCTATTATATAAATTCAAAATAGTACCATAATATATTATGCACATAATATACATGAATATACTTGAATATAATTATAGTTAGGTTCAAATAATATTAAATAATAAATAATAAATAATTATATTCAATTATGATCACTCTCTGATATTGAATTTATATTTAGTGAAATACTAGTAGGAAAGTAGGATATTTCTAAGAAACTCACATTCCAAAATAGAAGTCAATCAACCATTCGTATCAAGTTCATCGTTCTATAGAATATTATATTACTATATTATAATATAATAGTTAATTGGGCTCTTAGATTTATATATACATATATATATATATATATATATATATATATATATATACTTTAATCTTGTATATATATACAAGATTAAAGTATTTATTATTTATTGAATTTATAATTTTATTAAATTTATATATTTATACAAATACTTTTTATTATTTTATACATTTGATAATATTGTTTATAATAGTTTATGATCATATTTAATAAATTAACTTTTATCACAATTATATCTCAAAATATAAATTTTATAAATTGATCAGATTAATACAATACTTAACAAATATAATAATTAATATATATGTGTGTATTTTACTTATAATAAGCATAACTAAAAAGAGTTACACTTAAATATTACATAAACTAAATATATATCCTATAGGAATTATAATTACAATATGTAATAATCTGGTGAAATTAAATTAATATATTAGGGGGGAAGGGGTAGTGGCCGAGGAGGGAGTAGTGGCCGTTTTAATTAAAGCTTAAATGGTGCTTGATAGGATAAAAAGTTCTATATACTATATTTAGATAATCCAAATATCTATAATATATAGCTAATTTTTTTTTTAATAATTAATTAATTACTCTAATTTATTAAATAATCATTTTTTGTCATATTTTGACAAAAACCTGATTATATATATGTATGCTTATTTATATGTAAGAGTATGTGTATACATAATTAAATCATTGAATCGAATAAGGTGCGTATGCATCATACATATAATTATTTAATATTACATAATTAAAAAAATATAAATCGAATACATTACGAGACTCCTATCGCATTTTCTGGTACTAGCGTCCACTACAAGAGCCTTGCCTTATTTTAGTGCTTTTTGTAATGAATAATCAAACGTTTATATTATTAGGATAAACACTTTATATATAAAAGTGAAATCACAGTATTCTAGAACTATATGATTTCTAGTTAATTCAAAAAAAGAAGAGCCTAAAATTCAGTATTTATCGATATATTAGAAATCTTCTGAGGTATATTAATTATCGGCCACTACCCCCTTCCCTCCCCTATCTCAATAATATATTAAGTACCATTAATAAATGAAGTATATTTAACTTGGCCTATATCTCTAAAACATATTTCCAACTGCAATTACGTCATCGATAATAGGCTATGAACATTTACATAATTCTAGCGTGAGTTTTAAGATAGCTGACTTAATCTACACAAATCCGTGTCCACTCAGACATCATCCAATACTAGCGGTATGCAATGTAAACAATGTATTAAGGCGTCGTTGTAAGTATTTCTATATTTAGATGTAATCTATATTTAGAATTATATAGGTAATGCCTAATATATTTGAGATATAAGCATGAATGTTTACATTCGCTAAAAAATAAGATATTTTATTTTATTTCTTTCCTCTGACTTTGTAGATTTTATAGATAGATATTCTATATATTATAAACAAAATAGTCAATGGATTGAAAATATTTTTTATAAATTAAGTTTAATTTTAATTTATTTTATTATTTTTATAATTATATTCTATAAGTACTATTACAGTTTTCCAATCCTATTATTCAATAGTTGTGGGCAGAGTTTATTTTTTAAAAGATTGAAATATGATTAGTTAATCCGTATATTTAGATATAATCTATATTTAGAATGATATAGGTAATGCCTAATATATTTGAGATATAAGCATGAATGTTTACATTCGCTAAAAAATAAGATATTTTATTTTATTTCTTTCCTCTGACTTTGTAGATTTTATAGATAAATATTCTATATATTATAAACAAAATACCTAATGGATTTAAAATATTTTTTATAAATTAAGTTTAATTTTAATTTATTTTATTATTTTTATAATTATATTCTATAAGTACTATTATAGTTTTCCAATCCGATTATTCAATAGTTGTTGGCAGAGTTTATTTTTTAAAAGATTGAAATATAATTAGTTAATGTGTAATCCGATAATATGGTATTGACAAATAATATTATTAACAACAAATAATAACTACACATTTTAAATTTAACAAAAATTATAATGATTAAAAACTTTTTTATCTGAAAAAAAAATAATCACGTATCTATTGAATTAAAAATTATTTAACAATTAACAAAATTAATAAAACTAAATAAATAAATATCATTGAATTTTATATCAAATATTATGTACTTGCAATGTATTTTTTAATTAGACTTTATAATATTTTATAAATCTTAAAATAAATAACGATATTTAAAAAGTATATTCATTATATAAAAACTTATATTATTTATAATATATTATATTAAACATATCCATTAAATATAATTATAATATATAATACTTCATTAATTATAATACACCGAGTATATATATATAAGTATATTCATTTTTAAGTTTATTATAAAATATAATATAAGGTTTAAATGAAGTCTTAATTTTAATTCTTAATTATAAATAAATAATATTTGTAATATCAACCATTTCGTACAATTAACTATATAAAGTGTTATAACTATCTTAACCATTATAACAAAAGGAAATAATTCGAAGAAGTTACTGTGTAAATATAACGTAATCATATAAATATATTTTATAAATAATAATCACCGATATTAATTAATTTATGCTAGCGTTGGGAACGAGTAAAATACATATATTCACGGTATTGTCAATGTAAGCTGTACGAGGCAATCAACTAAACAGATTAAACTGACATAACATACATAGGATGTACGCAAGTATTGCGTAAATAAACGAATTTACTTAAACAATTTTTTATGCGTAACGTCCACATGTCATGTGACATAATCATCGTCATTCATTGGTAGTAACAGTACGAAGTTCGCGTGTGTCAACAGTATATAAGGAGATGTCGGCCACTAGTCTAGTCAAGCTTTAATCAGGTTTCATTCATTATCATTACCCTGAGGTAAAATGAAGGTTCTTATCGCATTCGCATGTATTGTCGCCTTGGTCGTCGCTAAAACACTCGAAGATAAATGTGGAAATCTCGAGAGGTTAAAGGTCAAAAGACAATGGGCCGCTTCATACGGACACGGTATCGAACGTGCTGAATTAGGACATTACATCTGGCAACAGTTAGTTATCGCTAATATTGTGTTGTTGTTCATTTAAATAATAACACGGTATTCAGAATTTAGATACACTCATTTTTACTATGTAATTTAGATGTAAATTTGAATGTCAAATTAAATCTGATTTAAAATCAGTAATATCATATAATTTGATATATTAAAAATTATGTTAATAGTTTTATTTTATAATTTTACATTCAATTTATATCGATATTAATTACATAGATTAATATTAGTATTATTACAATATCACGACATATGTATAACTTATATAGTGTTTATAACTGTAATTATATTATAATTTATTAATAGAGATATTCATTACATTTTATAAAATTTATATTTTTTTTAAATGTGTAATTAAAATAAATGTTAATATAATATATATATTGATGTTCTGAACATAGTATTAATAACCATTATTACCCTGATAGCACTTTCCACCACGCAAGAAAAGCCCGTTCCATCTTCACAGCAGTACGTGGAGACAACATCCACTCTAACATGTTCAAAGCTCACTCCGAACGTGTCCTCTCTTCCCTCGATCTTTGCATTGCCCTTCTCGATGATACAAAAACATTCGAGGCCGCCATAGATCATCTTAGAGTACAACATATTCCCCGTGATGTAAAGCCTGAATACTGGACTGTTTGTATATATTATAAAATATGTCGTAAACTATAGTAATACTATAGTATTTTACCTAATTATACCTAATACTAGAGTATTTTATCAAATTAATATCCTAACTACTCTAATACAGTATAACTACAAATATTCATTAAATAAAACTATTTAATCCATAAATATATAATGATAAATTCTTTATTTTATGAATTGAAATATGCATTCATATATTGTATTATGTAGGAGGAATAGTTTTACATAACCCTAACTAATAAATATATATATGTTTAAATATAAATTTTATATAATATATAACTTTCTTAAAAATATGTATATTAATCATATGTATATCTCACTTAATTAGGCCTTCGTACACTCCGTCCTTCGTGCTATTGAAAATGAAGTCGGATCTATGATATTCGATAAAGATTCCTGGGAGCCATGCATGTTACTCATCACTAACGGTATCCGTGGAATCAAGTAATAATCGACACTCCTAAAGCCTAGAAATACTACATCAATAATACGCAATGACGGCTAGATCTTAACGCAATAGCCAAAAATAAACCTCAGGGCTTCCGACAACTGAAAACTAGTCGACATGCGCGAAATGAGCCTGCCACCTTTATATATACATATATATATATATATATATATATATATATATATATATATATACTTTAATCTTGTATATATATACAAGATTAAAGTATTTATTATTTATTGAATTTATAATTTTATTAAATTTATATATTTATACAAATACTTTTTATTATTTTATACATTTGATAATATTGTTTATAATAGTTTATGATCATATTTATTAAATGAACTTTTATCACAATTATATCTCAAAATATAAAATTTTATAAATTGATCAGATTAATACAATACTTAACAAATATAATAATTAATATATATGTGTGTATTTTACTTATAATAAGCATAACTAAAAAGAGTTACACTTAAATATTACATAAACTAAATATATATCCTATAGGAATTATAATTACAATATGTAATAATCTGGTGAAATTAAATTAATATATTAGGGGGGAAGGGGTAGTGGCCGAGGAGGGAGTAGTGGCCGTTTTAATTAAAGCTTAAATGGTGCTTGATAGGATAAAAAGTTCTATATACTATATTTAGATAATCCAAATATCTATAATATATAGCTAATTTTTTTTTTAATAATTAATTAATTACTCTAATTTATTATATAATCATTTTTTGTCATATTTTGACAAAAACCTGATTATATATATGTATGCTTATTTATATGTAAGAGTATGTGTATACATAATTAAATCATTGAATCAAATAAGGTGCGTATGCATCATAAATATAATTATTTAATATTACATAATTAAAAAAATATAAATCGAATAGGACTACATTACGAGACTCCTATCGCATTTTCTGGTACTAGCGTCCACTACAAGAGCCTTGCCTTATTTTAGTGCTTTTTGTAATGCCTAATCAAACGTTTATATTATTAGGATAAACACTTTATATATAAAAGTGAAATCACAGTATTCTAGAACTATATGATTTCTAGTTAATTCAAAAAAAGAAGAGCCTAAAATTCAGTATTTATCGATATATTAGAAATCTTCTGAGGTATATTAATTATCGGCCACTACCCCCTTCCCTCCCCTATCTCAATAATATATTAAGTACCATTAATAAATGAAGTATATTTAACTTGGCCTATATCTCTAAAACATATTTCCAACTGCAATTACGTCATCGATAATAGGCTATGAACATTTACATAATTCTAGCGTGAGTTTTAAGATAGTTGACTTAATCTACACAAATCCGTGTCCACTCAGACATCATCCAATACTAGCGGTATGCAATGTAAACAATGTATTAAGGCGTCGTTGTAAGTATTTCTATATTTAGATATAATCTATATTTAGAATGATATAGGTAATGCCTAATATATTTGAGATATAAGCATGAATGTGTACATTATACAAATAAGATATTTTATTTTATTTCTTTACTCTGACTTTATAGATTTTATAGATAGATATTCTATATATTATAAACAAAATACCCAATGGATTTAAAATATTTTGTATAAGTTAAGTTTAATTTTTATTTATTTTATTATTTTTATAATTATATTCTATAAGTACTATTACAGTTTTCCAATCCGATTATTCAATAGTTGTTGGTAGAGTTTATTTTTTAAAAGATTGAAATATGATTAGTTAATGTGTAATCCGATAATAGGGTATTGACAAATAATATTATTAACAACAAATAATAAGTACACATTTTAAATTTAACAACAATTATAATGATTAAAAACTTTTTTATCTGAAAAAAAAGTAATCACGTATTTATTGAATTAAAAATTATTTAACAATTAACAAAATTAATAAAACTAAATAAATAAATATCATTGAATTTTATATTACATATTATGTACTTGCAATGTATTTTTTAATTCGACTTTATAATATTTTTTTAAATCTTAAAATAATTAACGATATTAAAAAATTATATTCATTATATAAAAACTTATATTATTTATAATATATTATATATTAAACATGTCCATTAAATATAATTATAATATATAATATTTAATTAATTATAATACACCGAGTATATATATATAATTATATTCATTTTTAAGTTTATTATAAAATATAATATAAGGTTTAAATGAAGTCTTAATTTTGTATAAATATGTTTATATATATATATATATATATATATATATACCATAATATATAGAACCATTTATATATATATATAATTGTATACATATATTAAATATATTACTCAAAAATATATTAAAAGCATATCATATCAACATTAATACACATTATTTTTATAATTAAATAATATTCTGTAACAAAAAGTGAAATGTAATATACAAATAAGCCAATAAACTAGTATGAATGAAATATATAAAGCACAGTAAATTAAATACATAAAATAAAATGTATTAAATTCTTTAGAAAATCGATATCGAAAGTAAAATGTATTATATAATGTATTAACATGAAATTTATTTATTTTTTTTAAAATCTAGTTTAATATATCTCATGATAAATATATTAGTATATAATACATATACATATATACAAATACAAATAAAACGTTATGTATAAATAAGTTTATACGCATATTTTGTATACATATATATATATATATATATATATATATATATATATATATATATATATATATATATATACAGTAAAACCCCTCAACAAGAAACCCAGTTACAAGAACAACCTCGTTACAAGAACAATTTGTTACCCAAATGGTTGGAATTCAACCTTTTTACATGTTAAGAAACCCCGTTACAAGAACATCGGTTATAAGAACAACCTCGTTATAAGAACATAATTTTCACACATTTTTGGAAATTTCACCCCTCTATAAGAACATTTTAAGAAAATTATAATAATATCTTGTAAAATTGAAATCATTTCGAATAATTAATATAGTGATATATGCTCATAACATTTAAATCATAATACAATGCATCTGAGTGTAGGTTACAAAATGAACGACTGACTGAACGACTGAAATACTCACACAATAAAGTACTCACACCGAGCAGTGCTCGGTATGAGTACTTTAACGAACATATACTAGATAAAGTAATAGGTACCCTACGAGTAGTAGGCGGTGTTTCAGCATTTTTACCGCAAGAAATTAATCAGAAAGATGTTGTTAAGTATCAATCAGAATATTTCTCATAAGATTACTGTTTACGATGCTATTACTATGGTAGATGATGCATGGAAGCTTGTTACTGCAAACACAATATCTAACTGTTTTAGACATTGTAATTTTAGTCATGATAACATTATTAACGTTGCTGACGATGATGATAGCGCTACTGTGATCTATGACTCGAGCGATATTGGAAATATTGATAGTTTATTTGATTCTCTTCGTAATACTACCTTCGAGCCAACTAGTTAGTAATATAATAATCATATCCTAATCACTAATTATTATAAATCACTATAGGTTCCTTAACCGACTATTTATCCTGTGATGATTGTTTGATTACTTCTGATGTGCTTAGCGATGATGAAATTGTACAGCTAGTGCAAAATGATACTAATAACGGCAGTGATGATGAAGAGTATGACCCAAACGAAAAGAGAAGAAGCCATTGATATGTGTAATAAACTTAAATTATCTATTGCTAATGATAATGAATATTCTCAACAATTCTATGATACTATTAATAAATTACATGATTATTATACCGATAAAATTATTCTACGATAGAATTCAATAGTTGGTTATCTTAACTAGATTTAATACTTTAACTAATATTACAACATAATTATTTTCTTTTTATATACATGTATATTATTTTATTCGTTTTATTTCTATTTTATGTATATTATTTTACTTCTATATTATTCCATTATTTTAAATAAATAAACTTAAATAGTCAAAAAGATTAATTTTTGTTATAATATATTATTTATACTCTCTTACAGTCCTTAGTTTAGATTTAATAAGTAATTTCATGCACTTTCAATATTTCAATATTATAAAATAGTAGAAACCCCGTTCCAAGAACACATTTCTGGTACAAAAAAGATGTTCTTGTAGAGGGGTTTTACTGTATATTTATATATATATATAGGTTGTCATATCATAATTGTTATTCATCACCTATGTATTTATATTTAACATATATTTTGTAGTATGTGTAAAGTATTAAGTATATAGTATAGTCAAATATTTTCCAAAGGAACGATATTGCACTCCCTATCTATCTCTAGTACCTTTAAAAATGTAAATTTAAAATGAATCTGACCATTAACACTAGATGGCGAAATAGTATATGAAACATTATAACATGTGATTTTTAATTAAGAAATTAAGAAATTACTATACATATAGAAAATTCTTATTATCTGACTAATACCGCTAGATGGCCATATCGAATTATTAGGTTACACAAATATACACAAGTGCAATATAATTCCTTTGGAAAATCTTTGGTATAGTATTACGTATATATAATATAATACATATATATATATATATATATATATATATATATTTATATATATATATGTAGCAGACTAGCATCTTATATATTTTCATGCAGTTGTTTTTAAGTTGATATTATACATTTTTAATTAGTTATTTTATTAGTTGTGTATTATGTAATAATTATAAATGTTAATTTCATTTAGTGATTTTTGTGTTTTTTAGTTAATGTTATTTAGTATATTATATATTTTTAATTGGTTATATTTTTGTTTTAAAGTAGAAATGTTGATTTTATGTATATTTATTTTTGTGTTTTTTATTTAGTGTTATTTAGTTTATAGAATTGGTTAGACCAATGAATCGTCGCGTAGAAATAATATAATCTGAATTATATTAGATTTAATAATATTATTACATTTTTGATTATATATTGACACGTGGAGGTTTGTAAAACATTATATTGTATTATTCCATATTGTAATTCTGTATATATGTTAAACAGCATTAGTGTATGGTTTTTTGTTTTGATTTATAAATAAAGAGTAAATACAACGTTCCTCTATCATTTTGAGTGTGTTATATTGCAAACACTTATTTCGGCCACTCATTATTACATATATTTATATATATAATATTTATTTATTGAAATCTCTTATATATATTGAATACAATACAAATAGCGGATACAAATGGACCCCTCAAGAAGTCATAGACTTGTACATGTTATAAATAACTGTGAGAGGCCCCGGACAATACAATACAAATAGTAACATTTTTTTTCTTGTGTTTTGATTTATTGTTTATTAAGTTCTTTATAAACACAAGAGAAATTCAAGAACTGCTTGGAGTCGAACCCGGGACCTCTGGCTTACTAGCTTTTGGTTGTCCCACTGAGCCATCGACCCCAGACTATATAATATAATATAATATAGTATAGTATTAAGTATATATAATATAATACATATATATATATATATATATATAATATAATATAATACATATATATATATATATATATATATTATATTATATATATATACTTAATACTATACCATATACTTAATTATTTACACGTACTACAATTACTTTACGCAATAAAACATATATATGTATAAAACATATATATATATATATATATATATATATATATATATATATATATAAACGTATGTATACTTAAATTTGTATACATATATATAATATATATATATTAAATAATATAATATATATGTAATAAATAATATATATATATATATATATATATTTTTCTTTATAATTGTGTTAATATATTAACATCTATAGATGATTAAATATACTAAATTAATTTAAATTAATTTAAAAGTATATACCACGATTATAATATGTATGGAAATATATGTGTATGGTTATGGTATATCATAACTATATATAGTAGATGTTGATTCAATCAACTTGTTCATATAATGACGCTAGGAAATGTTATCAAAATATAAAAATATTTATTTCTGATCATATGATTGGCTTAAATCATATGGCTGATCATATGATTGGCTTAAATCATTATGAAGTGATCATATCACCCGCTTCTAGGTATCACGCTATATACACTATATAATAATGAATATTACTCACTAAAATAAATCACTTACAAACTTTGTTGTAATTAAATAGTTCTTTAAGATTCAACTTTAATTTTCAATTTATATTATATATTAGTGATTTAATATATGTTTTACTAAACTTTTATTTCAATTTTTTAAAAAGTAAATCGATTTTTTTGTATTTTTTACATCATTTTTTTATATTAATAGATATACAAATTATTTTTACTTATTTCAACAATGCTTACCAATGCACATTTATATGTTTTTTTTTTATTGGACTTATAGTTTATGAGATACGCCAAGTGGCCACATTACCCTCATTACCCATATTTCCCCTAATCATCGGTGCTTCGCTATCCACTTAGCGAATAGAGAACACGATATATATAACGCCAGTACGTCGAATAATAACCGTATCAATTGACGGGAGGGGGGTATCACTTCGTAACTTGATATGTACCGGTATCACGTGGGCCGAATTGCAATTCGCCACCATGGTGGCGGTAATGTGAAATACATAAATCCATCGATAAAATGATATTAATGTCAGCGCTAATGACTTAAAATAAACTATGTAGGCGTAGAAATTACGAAGTTCGCTAAACACTCCACAATAAGCGAAATTACGAAGAGAAGTTATTATTTATTTATTTCTGCTTGAAGAAGTAGGTACGTTAACATTAATAAATGGCGGTAATATTCATATAAACATCAGCATATTATTAGCAATAATAGTTATTGTCAGATCTGACTAACTTCTGAAAATAAAATATATTGCAATTAAATTGAAATTCAGCTAAACATTAATAATTCATCATACACATATTTCACTTCTAATATAAGGATGTAGCATATTATTACTCTCCAGAAAAGCATCGACTAAAATTCAAATTGTTTATAACATACCTTATAGAAAATTACTAGTTATCTAAGTAACTAAGTAACTACAGTTATATGTTAAATTAAGCAAACTAATAAAGAATCACAGGCTAGGTTTTCAAATACTAACTGATATTAATGGTAATACATTATGAGCCGCTCTCGATTAAGAGAAGATTATATCAAAAGAAGAAAGTAAAACTAGAATTGATTTAATCAAATAAACTATAACATATATAAGGAAAGTTACCGAATACGGACAGTGCCCGAATACGGAAACTCATATCAGAAACCATAAATCGATTTATAGGATATCCTACAAAAAAAATTGTAATGAATAAAATATTCATAATTATAAAAAAAAAATTAACTTAAAATATTATCAAGAATATATACATGTATCGATATAAAATATAACACTATATTATTAAAATATAAAGCATTCTAAAAATTATATATAATTTCTATATTTGTTATAAAATATTCATTAAGTTATAAGCATATATAGGTTATATAAGTCCCTAATACGGACACTCTAGATGTCTTAATACGGACTAATCAGCGCGCAGCATGTGAACTATTCTAATTTTCATAAAAATCGCGTGCGTTATAATATTAATACCACCAATGAAGCTAAATCTAAAAATTGTATTATTTAGATACTTAAATTGTATTATTAATTAAAAATATATTAAAAATAAATAAATTATTAACTAATTAAATTATATTAAATTATTCATATAATTAATTATAAATAATGTAATATTACAATATTGTAATTTATCTGATTTTAAAATATCTGTAATTGTAGTTCATCAAAAATATATAGTTTATCTAGTGGTATATGTGGTGTCCGTATTATAACACAGAGTATCCGTATTCGGATATTAGTACCGAATACAGAAACCCCCATTATCCATTGATTAAAAATATTAAATAATTTTAAAATCAAATTAATATCTATAATCATATAATATTAAGATATTGTAATTTTTGAATACAAATATTGAGTCATAAAATGTTAAGACCATGTATTGTTTAAGTGTCCGTATTAGGTTACTTTCCCTTACAAATTATATAGAATTAAAAAATATTAAGATATATTTAATTTTAATAAATCAATAATAAATAACGTTTACATTATTGATTGATTTATAGGGTAGTCGTATTTATTACGTTTTTCGCTTAGGGAGAATGATTGTTACAAATTAATTAATTAATATTTATTATATCTTAATATTGAATAACGTATTTTTATTTGTATCTAATTATATATTGAATTTTAGATTAACGGGTCGAATAATTAAGGTATCGCCATATATTGGACGACGTCCAATGGACGTTCTTGTATAAAACCGCGATGTTAGGGAATTCACAAAAAAATAGCCTTATTTTATTAATAAAATATTCTAATATACAATTTCATTTATAAAAATAAGATAGCTAGTAAAGGATCTTGTAAATGAAAATTTGAAACTAACCACATAGTCCTACCATCCGGTACCCGCATTTTGGAATCACCGGAGTCATATAATACTTTATCCCCATCATGAAAATTGCCCCCGATGTCACGTGACTACCAAATCGACTATATTTCACTAAATACACATATGAATTTAGATTTAAACCATACACTGTTAAAAATAATGGTACTTTATTGAGCTTTAAAATGTGGAATACCCTTAAAAATGTCAAATACCATTAAATATAAACAATATATTTTACGATGGTATTTAAATTTTCAGAGTGTGGAATACCTCTAGTTTAATGGTATTTATATTTTTATAATGTGGAATACCCTTAAAAATGTCAAATACCATTAAATATAAACAATATATTATATGATGGTATTTAAATTGTCAGTGTGTGGAATACCTCTAGTTTAATGGTATTTATATTTGTATTGTGTGGAATACCTCTAGTTTTATGTGAATTACCCACACCTATATGATTATCACAAATCTGCTACATATACTTATATAAAACATATATAAGTATTATTTAAACTATAATGTTAACTTAAATATAATATGGTCGACAATTAATTTGAAGTAATCGCACATTTTATGAGTTATGAAAGATGTAAACCTAGAAAGGATTAGAATGTAATGATAAAATGCTACAAAATAATCAATACCTAATTTTATTATTATTTAATTTATCATAGTAAGATCCCAAGGAACCAAAAGTGGATTATATTTATATACAAATGGTTGCATACTATAGTGCAATGGCAACCAATAGTTGCGTATAATAGTGCGTGGAAACCATAGTTCCTAATAGTAGTGCAAAATATCCATATGGCAACTAATATATATCATATATCATATTTTTTAGTACCAATAGTTGCGTATAATAGTGCCTGGAAACTATAGTTCCTAATAGTGGTGCAACATATTCATATGGCAACTAATATATATCATATATCATATTTTTAAGTATCTATGCTACATATCATAGAGTTAGAGAGAATATCCCTTTATCTATGCTACAGATGTATAATTAATTTATAATATATAACTATATATATAATATTATAAATGCTACTTAGTTATTAGTTATATATATATATATACTTACTTACTTAGTTACTTAGTCCCGTGACGTCGCCATCGTAGGGGGAACACATGATAATGAATAGCACAACTTTCTCCATTTCGAACGATCTTTTGCAATATCTAAAAGTTGCCTAAGAGAAAGATGGGAAAATTCGAATATATCATTCATCCAATTTCTTTTAGGTCTTCCTCTTTTCCTCTCACCTTCGACATATCCATGAAGAATAGTATTAGCTAACGAATCGTGACGAGTTATATGTCCGAATTTGGTCATTTTTCTTCTCATGATAATATCCAGAAGTGGTACATATGGGCCGACTTTTTTATTAATTTCATTGCTTACAAATATATTAGTTTTTCTTTGTTTATAGCTAATATTTAAAAGTCGTCTGTGTGCTTTTGATTCGAAACTACGTATCTTCTTTTTAGATTCTTCTAGTAAGGTCCAGCTTTCGCATCCGTACAACAATGTTGAAATAACTAGAGAGATGTAGAGTCTGTATTTAAGTTTGAAATCAATTTCTCCACTACGCCAGATCTTCTCCAATTTCACAAGGGCTGTAACTGCTGTCGCTAGTCTTATTTGGATTTATTTCTTTGAATTTCCGGTGTCGGTTAGCATTGCTCCCAGATATTTGAAATTTTGAACATTTTCAAGTTGTTTGCCGTACATAGTGATCACAGGTGGTGTTGAATGATCTCCATTTACAAGAATTTTACTTTTTTCATGGTTGATTTCCATACCGTATGATGTCGAAGCTTTTTCTAGAGAATCTGTGAGGGATTGCAACTCACTTTCTGAACCAGCGATGAGATCTATATCATCAGCGAATCTTAAGTTGTTGATTTTTCTTCCTCCTATTGCTATACTTGACGATTGATCTACTAGAGAGTCTTGCATTATTTTTTCTAGAAATATATTGAATAGAACTGGCGATAGTAAGCAGCCTTGTCTAACTCCTACTGTCGTATCGAACTTAGTTCCTATCTGGTTGTTCAATAGTACTGCGCTTTTTGCTGATTCGTAGAGTGACTTTATGATTTTTACCAAGTCGTTGTCTATCCCAAATTCAGACATCACATTCCACAAACCATCATGCCATACTCTATCGAAGGCTTTCTTGAAATCGATGAAATTGTGGTAGACTTGTCGTTGATGATCCATATGTTTTTCCATTAATATTCTGCAATTCAAAATTTGTTCTGTTGTACTGCGATCCTTTCTAAAACCTGCTTGTTCATCAGCCAGAATATCTTCTGCTTGTGGTGTTAAGCGATTCAGTATGATCCGTAATACAATTTTGCTCGTGTGACTGATCAGACTTATAGTACGATAGTTTGAACATTTTTTGAGATCGCCTTTCTTTGGAATAGGTATAATTAAAGAAGTCGTCCATGCTTCAGGCCATTGGTTTGTAGACCAGATTTTCTGACATAGCTTGGTAAGTATATCGTATAGTGCCTCACCTCCTCCTTTGATAAGTTCACCTGGCACATTATCAATACCTGGTGACTTACCGTTTTTCAAGGTTCTTATGGCATTGATTACTTCTTCTTTTAATATGGGTAATGGTTGTTCTTCATTTTCTTCTCGAGTATTATGTAACTTAGATTGATCAGTTTTAATTGGGTAGTTATATAAATCTCTGCAATATTCCGTCCATCTTTCTAATCTTGCACTATCATCTTCTATTGGTACTCCGTTAGCATCTTCAATATTTGACATTTTCCTGTCTATAGAGTTAGTGATTGCTTTTATCGTGTTATACGCTCTCTTGCTATGAACACCTCTTTTTATGTCGTGGTCAATTGAATTACATTGGGATTTAAGCCAATCTTCTTTTTTCTCTTTCATACTTCTTCTAATAAGGTTGTGGACTCGTTTATATTCTTCTGCATGTTCAGTACTCTGATGTTTGGTTGATTTTAGACTTCTTCTTTTATCACATAGCGTTAAAATCTCATCAGTTATCCAAGGTTGCTTTTTTATTCTGTATTTTCCTAGAACATTTTCTGCTGTACTTGTTAATGACTGTGAAATTTGCGTATATGCATTGTCAGTTGATATTTCATTAATATTGATGTCTGATAGCTTCGATTTCAAATCTTCTTTGTACTGTAGGCTTATAGTTGCATTATTCAATTTTTCTAGATCATATCGTATTCTATTGCTTTTCTTCATTTTTTGTGATCGTAGTTTCAGTCTCATGTTACAGAGAACAAGGTCGTGGTCACTGTTTATTACAGCTCCAGGGTATGTTCTAGTTGAGGACATGTGTATACTTGATTTGAATCTCAATGGTGCTAGAATATAATCAATTTGGTTATGGGTACGACCATTTGGCGAGTGCCACGTAGCTTTTCTTGAATCTTTTTGCGGGTGAAGTGTGTTAGAAAGTGTAAAATTATGTTTGGTAGCAAATTCGAGAAGTCTGATGCCTCTTGGGTTTGTTTTCCCGAGCGCAAATTTTCCTACAGCATTACTCCAATCTTTATTTGCATCACCTACTATTGCGTTCCAATCACCTTGTATAATCAGTAAGTCTTTTTTATGTACCGCTGCCATTGTTTGTTCTATATCTTCATAAAAAACTTCGATATCTTCGTCATTATAATCGCTTGTAGGAGCATAAATCTGAATGATAGTCATATTTACTGGCTGTGAAGCTAATCTTATTGATATAATTCTGCTGGAAACTGTGCTGTAATTGAGGATCGATGTGGTAAGCTCTTTTCTAACGATAAAAGCTACTCCTTGTTGATGGTATTTTTCTTGTCCACTATAGACAATTTTATGACCTTCGTCTGTTATTACTTCACCAGAGTTTTTCCATCGTGTCTCAGCAAGTCCAATAATATCCCATCTATAGCGATCAAGTTCTCTCGTTAGTTCTTGGATTTTTCCTACTCCGTTAAGCGTACGAACATTCCATGTTCCTATCGTTGTAATATTCGTTGCTAGTTGTATTCTTCGTTTATTAATTGTCTTTGTCGTTCGTTGTGTTGTTTTATGTTGTGTTGTTAATATATTATTCAATCCAGTAGTCGATTTATCACATCCATCCTGGGATTTACCGATGGGATGCGCGGGCGTTGTTATTCCGGGGCTCGGCCGATCCGGCATTGAATGTTTTATATTTGTAATTGTCATGTGTTCTTACTCCAGGCATTAAGAGTCTAGCGGTGCCTGTCTCTTCTCCAGACTATTCGTATCAGCGTAACTATGGTTTATGATAGATTGGCTATACGATGTGCACTTGACCGTTGAGATATTAAATCTTCATCCGCTCTTAACCGTTGGTTAACTAGTAACTCTTCCGCTCGAATACAATATATTCTAACTTCATATATTATATAATACATGTATAATATATATACATAATATATATTAAATTATATATAATATTATATAAATATATATTTATAGGAACTGCATATATTATATATATATATATATATATATATATAATATATGAAGTTCCTATAAATGAATATATATATATATATATATATATATATATATATATATATATATTATACATGTATTATACATATGTGCATAGAGCTAGAGATTCTCTCTATATCTATGAGCCATAGATTTGTATTTTACATATAGGTAAACTATACAAATATGAGCTGTTAAAATGTGAGAGAAATATACTAAAAATTGATATATATTGATGATATATCTATATAATATAATACAAAATAATATATATTATCATAATATACTAACAATATTTTGTTAAATCTTATTAATATATCAAAATAATAGATTTATATACAACAAATACTCCAGAAGTAATCCATAAATAATCCAGAAGTAGTGTTTATAGAGTATTACTTATATATATAGTGATGATATATCTATATGATATAATACAAAATAATATATATTATCATAATATACTTAACATATTATTTTAAATCTTATTTATCTTTAATACATCAACAAAATGGATTTATATACAACAAAATAATTTCTACTTCTAGATTACTTCTGGATTTTTGGAATACTTCTGGATATTAGTATATCCCATAATTATTGATTATCACTCACATGTCAATTTTTGTATTTAATATATAATTTATTAAAATATTTCTTTTATTGATCCAGATATATCAGAAAGTAAGTATTATTATATACCGATAGTTTGTTATTTATTTTATATTAATCCTTTTTATTTGTTTTTATTTAAAAATACGTATTATATACGTTATAAAGTTGATAAACTATATTTTTTAAATATTGTTTTATTAACATATTTTTTTATTATTAATTATTTTAATTATAAAAACTATATTTATATTTCATTTATAAGTTAATATCATATTAAATATGAAGTTTATGTATGTTTAATTATGAAAACTCTATTTATATTTCATTTATATGTTAATATGAAGTTTATTTATGTAAAATATTACAAATATATAGATAAATAAATTTTTTCTATTAATACAAAATATAAATATTAATCTTTTAAAAAATGATTAATTTGTACTTTACTTTATTAAATATAATCAGAATTTTTGAATAATATATGTATATTAATTTATTTTTAATATTTGATTACAATTTAAGTAAATAAAGGTAGTGTTCCAATGTTATATTAATTTGTAATATATTTAATATATCATTTAATATAATATTAAAAAGGCTGAATATATAATATCATATTATTAACTTCACTTGATTGTATTGTATTATATGTATAGATTTCCGCCGATCGTAAAGTTAAATGTATATGCTAAACTACAATACAATCAAATTAACTTTCGATAGAAGGACATAAATGTCCGTCGAATTTTTTAGTTGATCGTAAAGTTCATTTGATCCAAATAGTCTAATAAAATACGATTATACTATTGAAAAAGTATACATTTACAATATGTTTAATTATAATGGGTGATGAATCGTCACTATTGATTAATCACCCATTCATCACTAGCAGTCCATATATTTTCGCTTTTGAGATAACAACTACGTTAGCTAATATTTATACTTTATATTTATAACTATTTCTATTATATATTTCATTTATACATTTGCTTAAATAAGAAATACATCAATCAACAACAGTCCAAAATATACAGTGATGTGACACCTCCGAGATTAATACAGCAGTCCGTAACCGCTTCTGTGATTCCACATTATAGATGAAAAATCTACCATGACGTTTCAGTTGAGATGAAAATAATGTTAGCAAATATATATATATATTTTTAACTATATATTTTATTAAATAAAAAATCAATACATCAACAGCAGTCTGGGATAATCAATGATGGGGTGATTTAGAGATGACAACATCAGTCCGTGACCTTTCACTTGAGATGAAAATAATGTTAGCAAATATATATATACTTTTAACTATATATTTTATTAAATAAAAATCAATACATCAACAGCAGTCTGTGATAATCAATGACGGGGTGACTTAGAGATGACAACATCAGTCCGTGACCTTTCACTTGAGATGAAAATAACGTTAGCAAATATTTATACTTTCAACTATTTATTTTATTAAATAAAAAATAAATACATCAACACCAGTCTGTGATAATCAATAATGGGGTAATTTACTTATATGTTCATCTGTATCTAGCTTAGTACTTATATGTTCATCAGTATCTAGCTTAGTACTTATATGTTCATCAGTAATTAGCTATTCACTTATATGTTTATCTGTATCTAGCTATTTACTTATATGTTCATATGTATCTAGCTTATTACTTATATATTTATCTGTATCTAGCTATTTACTTATATATTCATTTGTATCTAGCTATTTACTTATATATTCATATGTATCTAGCTATTTACTTATATGTTCATCTGTATCTAGCTTAGTACTTATATGTTCATCTGTATCTAGCTATTTACTTATATATTTATATGTATCTAGCTTAGTACTTATATGTTTATCTGTATCTAGCTATTTACTTATCTATTCATTTGTATCTAGCTATTTACTTATATATTCATATGTATCTAGCTTAGTACTTATATGTTCATCTGTATCTAGCTTAGTACTTATATGTTCATCAGTATCTAGCTATTCACTTATATGTTTATCTGTATCTAGCTATTTACTTATATATTCATTTGTATCTAGCTATTTACTTATATATTCATATGTATCTAGCTATTTACTTATATGTTCATCTGTATCTAGCTTAGTACTTATATGTTCATCTGTATCTAGCTATTTACTTATATATTTATATGTATCTAGCTTATTACTTATATATTTATCTGTATCTAGCTATTTACTTATGTGTTCATCTGTATCTAGCTTAGTACTTATATGTTTATCTGTATCTAGCTATTTACTTATATATTCATTTGTATCTAGCTATTTACTTATATATTCATATGTATCTAGCTATTTACTTATATGTTCATCTGTATCTAGATTAGTACTTATATGTTCATCTGTATCTAGCTTAGTACTTATATGTTCATCAATATCTAGCTTAGTACTTATATGTTCATCAGTATCTAGCTATTCACTTATATGTTTATCTGTATCTAGCTATTTACTTATATATTCATTTGTATCTAGCTATTTACTTATATATTCATATGTATCTAGCTATTTACTTATATGTTCATCTGTATCTAGCTTAGTACTTATATGTTCATCTGTATCTAGCTATTTACTTATATATTTATATGTATCTAGCTTATTACTTATATATTTATCTGTATCTAGCTATTTACTTATATGTTCATCTGTATCTAGCTTAGTACTTATATGTTCATCTGTATCTAGCTATTTACTTATATATTTATATGTATCTAGCTTAATACTTATATATTCATATGTATCTAATTATTTACTTATATGTGCATCTGTATCTAGCTTAGTACTTATATGTTCATCTGTATCTAGCTTAGTACTTATATGTTCATTAGTATCTAGCTTAGTACTTATATATTTATATGTATCTAGCTTAGTACTTATATATTTATCTGTATCTAACTATTTACTTATACGTTCATCAGTATCTAGCTATTCACTTATATGTTTATCTGTATCTAGCTATTTACTTATATGTTCATATGTATCTAGCTTATTACTTATATATTTATCTGTATCTATCTATTTACTTATATATTCATTTGTATCTAGCTATTTACTTATATATTCATATGTATCTAGCTATTTACTTATATGTTCATCTGTATCTAGCTTAGTACTTATATGTTCATCTGTATCTAGCTATTTACTTATATATTTATATGTATCTAGCTTATTACTTATATATTTATCTGTATCTATCTATTTACTTATATATGCATATGTATCTAGCTTAGTACTTATATATTTATCTGTATCTAGCTATTTACTTATATATTCATTTGTATCTAGCTATTTACTTATATATTCATATGTATCTAGCTATTTACTTATATGTTCATCTGTATCTAGCTTAGTACTTATATGTTCATCTGTATCTAGCTATTTACTTATATATTTATATGTATCTAGCTTATTACTTATATATTTATCTGTATCTAGCTATTTACTTATATATGCATATGTATCTAGCTTAGTACTTATATATTTATCTGTATCTAGCTATTTACTTATATATTCATTTGTATCTAGCTATTTACTTATATATTCATATGTATCTAGCTATTTACTTATATGTTCATCTGTATCTAGCTTAGTACTTATATTTTCATATGTATCTAGCTTAGTACTTATATGTTCATCTGTATCTAGTTATTTACTTATATATTTATATGTATCTAGCTTAGTACTTATATGTTCATCTGTATCTAGTTATTTACTTATATATGCATATGTATCTAGCTTAGTACTTATATGTTCATCTGTATCTAGCTATTTACTTATATATGTATATGTATCTAGATTAGTACTTATAATTTATAAGGTTATAATTTAATATTAATATTTATTTATCACCACTTTAATTTACAATTTTAATATATTTATTATTATAATTTGTCTTATATTTATACTTTTTATAAACTATAATATTTTTATATTTTATTTTATAATATTGTTTACTATTATTAAGTAATATATATATATATATATACAATTACTAATTATTTTATCCATTATGAATATTAATTGTCAATTTTGTAATCTAACATTTATATTAAATAAAAATGTACATTTTAATTATCTTAAACATGTGCGTTTGTCGCATAACGATACTAATCTGAATATAAACTGTATAATACAAGGTTGTTTATATTCATCAAATAATATTACTAATTACAGTAGACATTTATCCAGAAATCATGTATATAATTAATATAATGATTATTATTATTAATTATAAAATAATCCTCAATGAAATTTAATAATGTTGTAGAGTATTCTTATTTAAATTTAAAATAAACGTTGTATAATAATCTTTTTATATATTCAAAAATCTATTATCCCAACAGATCCATGCCAATCTACTAAAGAGTTCACTGCCGTTTCGAGCTGCTAAAGTTGTACTAATTCTGTAAATCAATAATTTTGTTTTTAATAAACTGTAAAAACATCTTTACTTTCTTGACTATATTCTTTACATTTTTTGTGTCTTTTATCTATACCAAATAAACTTCTGTGTATATGTACAATTACCATTATAATGCCCCTGTAATTTGAAGGTATAGAGAATATATTTTGTGTAATACCATTATAATTTGATGGTAGTTAAGATTCTATTCTGTGTAATACCCATATAATTTGAAGGTATAGAGATTCTATTTTGTGTAATACCCTTGTAATTTGAAGGTATTTCAGATTCTATTCTGTGTAATACCCTTGTAATTTGAAGGTATTTCAGATTCTATTCTGTGTAATACCCTTAAAATTTGAAGGTATTTCAGATTCTATTCTGTGTAATACCCTTATAATTTGAAGGTATTTTAGATTCTATTCTGTGTAATACCCTGTAATTAAAATGTCAATGTCTGGAGGTACTTGATAAACTAGAGTGCATGATACCTCTCTAGAGGTACTAATACACGATCATCTGGAATACCCTTACAGAGCATTGTGGAATACCTCCAATTTCTAACAGTGTATATAACTAATATGTATATACACACATTTTGAAATCAACTTCTAATTATGCATAAGAAGAAAGTAATATACATATATATATAAAGTAGAACGGGGATGGTTTTAATAATACCAGATTAAAGGATAATAAATTAATATTTTACAATTCTGAATCGTTAGAATTTTTTATTTTTCAATTGTAAGTATAATAATATAAGATGGTATTCTAAAAATTTCTATATGTACCATTTTAATTAAAAAATATTATACGCATTTTTATAAAAAATTGAATATAAACATATATTCTATTTATAACTTTCTGCGGGTAACGAGTGCGACACCTACGTAAAATTCAAATTCCTACTCTTTCAATATTTATCCGAAAATTCGTATAATATTTTTTAATTAAAATAATATATAGGGGAAAGTAACCTAATAATGACACTTTAACAATAAATGGTCTTAACATTTTATAATACAATATATTTATTAAAAAATTATAATATATTAATATTATATGATTATAATCATAATCATAATCATAATCTATAATTATAGATATTATTTTGATTTTAAAATGTCATTTAATCTTTTAATTCCATTGATAAATGGAGTGACCGTATTACGTACCCATGTCCGAATACGGACACCATGTGTTATAATATGCACACCCTATATACCACTAGATAAACTATATATTATTGATGAATCAATTAGACAAATTACAATTACAATTACACTATTTATAATTAATTTTATGAATAATTTATTCTGATTTAATTAGTTCATTTATTTTTATTATTTTTTAATTAATAATACAAGTTAAGTATATAAATAATAATATTTTTAGATTAAGATTCATTGGTGGTATTAATATTACAATGTACACGATTTTTATGAAAATCATAATAGGTTACACGATGCACGCTGATTGGTTATATGGTGTCCGTATTAAGAAATATAGAGTGTCCGTATTAGGGACTTATATGACCTCTAGATATATGATTATAACTTAAGTTATCATCAAATATTAATTAATTAATTAATATTTGATACAAAATATGGCAATTATGTATATAATATGTATAATGCTTTAGTTTTTATATATATGTATGTATATGTGTGTGCAAGAGTAAATAATAGTATTCATTAACTAATAATATATAGTTATATTATTTAATGTTTACTTTAGTATTACTACAAACTCGGTCTATATCAAGCAATCACTGTGTATATCAGATCACCAACGTGATATATAACGTGTACTCTAACTAGATCTTTACATGTATCTACCAATAATAAGTCACTTATAATATAAATAATAGCCTCTGGAGACCAGTCTTCGAAATAGAACTAATTTGGCGTGCGTCGCAATGCAAAGTTCGCGTGTGTCAACAGTATATAAGGAGATGTCGGCACACTGGTCTAGTCAAGCTTTATTAAGGTTTCATTCATTATCATTACCCTGAGGTAAAATGAAGGTTCTTATCGCATTCGTATGTATTGTCGCCTTGGTCGTCGCAGATCAAACGTGTGGAAATCTCGAGAGGTTAAAGGTCAAAAGACAATGGGCCGCTTCCTACGGACACGGTATCGAACGTGCTGAATTAGGACATTACATCTGGCAACAGTAAGTTATTGATTATAAATATAGTATTTATTTTAATTTATACCCACCAAATATAATACGAAATGTAAAAAATGCATGCGTTAACAGTTACAAATTACATGTATATTTAAAATATATAACAATATACAACTTAAACAAAATTAATAATACCAGTTTAATAATACGATTTTTTACATTAAATTTACATTTACATATTAATTATATTATATATAATAAAATTATACAATATAAGGTATATAATACACTAATGAATAGATGCGAACATTTATAAATCATATTATATATTCCAAAATGTTTGAAATAAAATATGTCCAAGTATCGATAATACCGTTCTCAATAATAACACACTATACTAATGCTAATGATGTTTACATTGCTTTTTATCGTCGTAGCACTTTCCACCACGCAAGAAAAGCCCGTGATCTGTTCACCAAGGTACGTGGAGACAACATCCACTCTAACATGTTCAAAGCTCACTCCGAACGTGTCCTGTCCTCCCTCGATCTTTGCATTGCCCTTCTCGATGATGTACCCACATTTGAGGCCGCCATAGAACATCTCCGTGTACAACATATCGAACGTAATGTAAAGGCTACCTACTGGACTGTTAGTATCTATTATAGACGTTCTCGTAAACTGGGGTTTTATTAAACGTATAGCATATCTACTATACTACAGTAAAACTACAAATATTTATTAAAAAAACTTAAACTACAATGATATATATATTTCTATTTAAATATTTAATAATTGAAAAATAAATAATATTTATTATAGAATTATAATAATTGTAATCGCATATTTTTTTATATATATCAATAATTGCGATATTTCATTGTAATAAATGTGTACATTTCACTTAATTAGGCCTTCGTACACTCCGTCCTTCGTGCTATTGAAAATGAAGTCGGATCTATGATCTTCGATAAAGATTCCTGGGAGCCATGCATGTTACTCATCACTGATGGTATCCGTGGAGTCAATCTACCAAAAGCCTAGAAATATTACATCAATAATACACAATGACGGCTAGATCTTAACGCAATAGCCAAAAATAAACCTCAGGGCTTCCGACAACTGAAAACTAGTCGACATGCGCGAAATGAGCCTGCCACCTTTGTCCCATGAGCAGCCGCTCAGCAAATTGATCCTAGGTTCAATTTGTTCGTTATTGTTTGAGAGTTGACATTCGTCACACTTGAAGATCGAAACCGTTTTATATTGTATATTATTTTGTATTGTTTCTGCGTTATTATTTATCAATAAACAATTAATAACTAATATAGATTATTATTTAATAAATATAATAATTATTATTAGACAAATACATTACATTATTTAAACTTTTATAAATATCACTAGCCGTGCCCGACCAACGGCTTTGGTCGGTTTTTGATTATTTTCCTATTATCTATTATTTATTAATTATAGCTATTCCTGATTCTTCCTTGCTATATATATATACAATAAAATAAATGTTAGCTGACATACAAACAAATGTAGAAAAATATTTTAATATTTAAAAAATTAGTGGACAAATATTTAAAAAAAATATATTAAAAAATACAACAAATATTTCAAATATTACAAAATATGTTTTAAAAAAATGTCGAAAACCCAACCCCAAACCTTACGCAACACGGCGTTGCTAGGTTTTTGATTATTTGCATATCTATTATTAATTATAGCTATTTCTGATTATGCATAGCTATTCTTTAATTTTTTTCTAACTATAGTTAGTAAATATTATAATATTTACTAATTGTAACTGTATCCGATGTATACCTATCGTTGTTCATTTTTAAAATTTATTCGTAAAATATGTAGTAAAAATACAAAAAATAATTTAAAATAATACAAAAATATATTTTTAAAAAGTGTCTACAAATATTTGTTTAAATATACAAAATATGTCAACATATTAGTAGCCATTCCCGACCTGGCCTAGCTAGGTTTTTGATTGTATGCCTATTTATTTGTATTAATTATAGCTATTCCTGATTATGCTAAAATATATTATTGCTAAAAAATACATAAAAATATTTAAAATATTTAAAAAAAAATTTTGAAAACTAAAACCTAAACCCAAACCCAAACCGTACCCGACCCGAAATTTATAGATTTTTAATTATTTGCCTATTTATTATTTATTAATAGAGCTATTCCTGATTCTATATTTCTATTATATACAATTAAATAAAGTTTATCTAAAATACAAACAAATGTAGAAACATATTTTTTTTAATATTTAAAAAATTAGTGAAAAAATATTTCAAAAAATATATTAAAAAATACAACATATATATAAAATATTACAAAATATGTTGAAAACCCAAACCGCCCCGACCCGGCGTTTATCGGTTTTTGATTATTTGCCTATCTATCATTTAATAATTATAACTATTCATGATTTGTAATTGCTTGCCGTACCCAACACTGCTTTACTCTTTGTTTGATAGCCTATATATTATTTATTAATTATGACTATTCATGATTCTGCCTTTCTAGTATATACAATAATATACATTTTTACTAAAATACAAAAAAAAATTAGAGAAATATTTGTTTTTAATATTTCAAAAATTAGTGGAAAAATATTTTTAAAATACAATAAATATTACAAAATTTGACTAAAAAATTATTGAAAACCCAAACCCTAACCGTACCCTGCGACGCAGGGCCTGCGTTGCTAGATTTTTGATTGTTTTCTTATCTATTATTTATTAATTATAGCTATTCCTGATTATGCATTGATAGTATACAACAAATATTTCAAAATATTACAAAATATATTTTTTTTAAATGTTCTAAAAACATTTAAAAAAATATAAGATTTATATCTTGTAATATTTATATAATTATATAATTATAATCTTTTAATTATATCTTAAAATAATTATATTTCAACAATTAGTTGAAAAATATAAAAAATATTTCAATTAATATTTTTTTAAATACAAAAATATACAAAATATTACAAAATATATTTGTCGAAAAAAATTTACAAAATATTTCATTAAAATGTTTAAAAAGTAAAGTGAATATAACTACATTTTTACGAAACGCCTCACATTCGTATACATTTTATGTGTTAAACATTTTCTTCTAAAATCAAAATATTTCCGGATAGAGGGAAAATAACTCTAAAAGTACAATTTTACGTAATTATGATAGGTATAGAGGTAGAAATAAAAAAATTCATCGGAACAATGGCAATACTATTGTCCTAGAGAATTAGTAGCCATTTAAATTTTGTAAATCCATCCAGCCGTTTTCTTAAAAATAGAACGCATATAAATAAATAAATAAATAGACTTTCTTTTATATGTATAGACTAGCTGGCTACGTCCCGGCGTTGCCCGGGTATTATACGTGTAGTGTGATCGTTAATAACGTAGATGTAAACAAAGATTATAACAAAGCATTTAAATTTAAGTGTTTATTGAAAAATTTAAATTTACTTTGTTAAATATATCGAAAACGTAAACGTTATCACCGTTTATTGCCATTTACGAATGCATTAATTAAAGTAAAGTGAATATAACTACATTTTTACGAAACACCTCACATTCGCATACATTTTATGTGTGAAACATTTTCTTCTAAAATCAAAATATTTACTGTTTACCGGAAATAGGTCGAAAATAGCTCTGGAATGACAGTTTTACGTAATTATGATCGGTGTAGAGGTGAAAATTAAAAAAATGCATCCAAACAATGACAATACTATTGTCTTAGAGAATTAGTAGCAATTTAAATTTTGTAAATCCGTCAAGCCGTTTTCTTAAACATAGAACGCATATAAATAAATAAATAATTAAATAGACTTTCTTTTATATGTATAGAAGATAATACAATATTATCTATTCAATATTTGTATTAGTATACAATTTAGTAGAATGTGATTATTATTAATAATATAATTATTTTTATAAAGTTAAAGTTAAATAATATAAATAGTTTAAGATAATAATATAGATCGGATATCAATATTTATATTATTAATTAAACAATATATAAGTGTATATATCTTAATTATTTGTATGCATACATTAATATGTTTTGATATTTTTACTCGTGTTGTGGATATTACAGTATTAATAATATATTAGCGATCGCGATAAATTCGAATTCGCTATTTAATTAAGTATAAGTCAATAAAGTGTTATGTTTGTAATATAACTAATGATATTATATTATAATGAATTATATAAAATATGTAATAAATATTAAAATATATATTATATTTAAATTTTTTATTTAATAAAGTATATTAATAATTATTAATCATTTTATTAAAAAGTAATATAATTAATATCATTAGTTTTATTAGATAGATATATATATATACATATATAAATATTAATATATATATATATCTAAATATATATGTATATATATATATGTGTGTGTATTAAATATATAGAAATTATTAAGAATGATGGTTTGAGTAACCTATATCATATTATAAGTTGAATGTATTATAATATATTGTTGAAAAATATTTCATAAAACTGTGATATCTGTTTTATACCATATAATTTAAACAATGAATCGAAAAAGTGTTTATATAAACTATAGGATACCTATGATATTAATATAAACAAATCTAATGGGCACCTAGTGGACACGTACACTTTTTTTTACAATGAACACATTGTTATAATAAACAATAGCGCGCGGATAATGTTAAAGTGCGGGCGACCTCTTAATCACTATATAAGCGATGTGGCCGATATTGACGGCAAGCTTTTCTGAGTTTCATCTATAGTAACGTAACTGTTAATATACCCTGAGGTAAAATGAAAGTTCTTATCGTATTCGCATGTATTGTCGCCGTGATCGTGGCCCATGCAGATCACACTTGTGGTAATCTCGAGAGGTTAAAGGTCAAAAGACAATGGGCCGCTTCATACGGACACGGTATCGAACGTGCTGAATTAGGACATTACATCTGGCAACAGTTAGTTACCGCTAATATTATGTTGTTGCGTATTGCATGAACTGTTTGTTTATAATGTCAACATGTTAATTGTCTTCATTTAAATGTACATTTATTGTAAACTAACATCTGAAATACAATTTTACCAACACTATATTTTGAAATATCTTTAAAATTATATTTTAGATTCAATTTTACATTTACGTCGAAATTGTAAATATTAGTAATTTCACTTTGTTATATGTTATATAATATAATATTAAATAAATGTATACAATACAATATAGAATAAACATATATTTAAATTTTATTAAATTTATGTTAATTATATAATTAAATTATATTATATATCATATATATGCAATAGCTCAAAAGGCAAATATATTATTTGTTAAATATATTTGTTTGTTAAATTCCCAATATATGCGATCATTTACAAATCATAATATTCATAGATTCCAAAATATTTAAAATAAAAGAATTTCAGGCATCGATAAATATATTATTTTTCTTAATAATAACACACTAAATACATTTCATAAAACTATTCATATAAGTTATATAGTAAAGCAAATATGTTAACATTGCTTTTTATCGTCGTAGCACTTTCCACCACGCAAGAAAAGCCCGTGATCTGTTCACCAAGGTACGTGGAGACAACATCCACTCTAACATGTTCAAAGCTCACTCCGAACGTGTCCTCTCTTCCCTCGATCTTTGCATTGCCCTTCTCGATGATGTACCCACATTTGAGGCCGCCATAGAACATCTCCGTGTACAACATATCGAACGTAATGTAAAGGCTATCTACTGGACTGTTAGTATCTATTATAGACGTTCTCGTAAACTGGGGTTTTATTAAACGTATAGCATATATGCTACTTAGATATATATCTACTATACTACAGTAAAACTACAAATATTCATTAAATAAAACTACAAGGATATTTATATTTCTATTTAAATATTTAATAATTGAAAAATAAATAATATTTATTATAGAATTATAATAATTGTAATCGCATATTTTTTTATATATATCAATAATTGCGATATTTCATTGTAATAAATGTGTACATTTCACTTAATTAGGCCTTCGTACACTCCGTCCTTCGTGCTATTGAAAATGAAGTCGGATCTATGATCTTCGATAAAGATTCCTGGGAGCCATGCATGTTACTCATCACTGATGGTATCCGTGGAGTCAATCTACCAAAAGCCTAGAAATACTACATCAATAATACACAATGACGGCTAGATCTTAACGCAATAGCCAAAAATAAACCTCAGGGCTTCCGACAACTGAAAACTAGTCGACATGCGCGAAATGAGCCTGCCACCTTTGTCCCATGAGCAGCCGCTCAGCAAATTGATCCTAAGTTCAATTTGTTCGTTATTGTTTGAGAGTTGACATTCGTCACACTTGAAGATCGAAACCGTTTTATATTGTATATTATTTTGTATTGATTCTGCGTTATTCTTTATTAATAAACAATTAATAAATAATAGATTATTATTTAATAAATATAATAATTATTATTAAACAAATACATTAAATTGTTTAACATTTTATAAATATCATAATACAATATTATCTATTCAATATTTTTTTTAATATACAATTTAGTAAAATATGTTTATTAAAAATAATATAATTATTTTTTTTAAAGTTAAAGTTAAACAATATAAATAGTATAAGATAATAATATAGATCGGATATCAATATTTATATTATTAATTAAACAATATATACGTGTATATATCTTAATTATTTGTATACATAAATTAATATGTTTTGATATTTTTACTCGTGTTGTGGATACTACAGTATTAATAATATATTAGCGAATTCGCTATTTAATTAAGTGTATGTCAATAAGGTGTTATATTTGTAATATAACTAATGATATTATATTATAATGAATTATATAAAATATGTAATAAATATTAAAATATATATTATATTTAAATTGTTTATTTAATAAAGACTATTAATAATCATTTTAATAAAAATTAATATAATTTATATCGATTAGTTTTTAAATGTACTCAATTTAATTAATTATAAACAATTATATAATACAATTATTTTATATATGTCCATATAATAAAATTTATTTTTAAATATATTTTTAATGAATTTTATAATGTAGTTGTGGGTGCAAATAAAGGTATAAATCAGTTAGATATGCATAATCAGAGTTTATTATAATTTGTTTGCGCTCTTTTTCATCCATCATTTTAACCCAAGCGCTTATAATTATACTCCTCTTTCCTATCTCGAAATGTGCACTATCTCTCCAGCATATTTGTACCCAGTCGCTCATATTTCTGAATGTCGTTCCCGCTCCATATAACGTCATGATAATCGCGTACTGTTATAGAATCATGTAGGTAACGAACACGCATGAGCTTACACTTACTGTATGTATAGTTCGTGTATATATATATATATATATGAAAACATACATATATATATGTATACATATTCGACTAAATACTATATTATCTAAGTGTCGTATTTATATGTCCTATAAATATACACAACGTGATTGTTATAATGAATACTAGGATGATGAAAAGGTCGACTATAGTGATGGTAATGTTGACTATGATGATGATAATGATATTGCATATGATAATGACGACTATGATAATGATAATGATAATTATGATTATGACGATGATATAATGATTATGATGATGATGATGATTACGAAGATCATCACCATATCATCATTAATATTGATAGCATTTCTATTACGTATGATATACTATATCATACTGAATATACCTATAGGTATATTTATATATATATATATATATATATATATATATATATATATATGTATATATATATATATATATAAACAGGAATATAATTCATATGACTATTAATTAATAAAACATAATAATTATTTATATTTTAATGAAATATATTTACCATTTATATTAGATTTAAGGTAATATTCACATTTTTTGATTCATAAAAGTTTCAATATTTCTAGTGGGATCACAAGTTATGCAGTATTACGATAGTAAATAATACTGTAATGTGACCGTTTATTATTATATAATGGTAACTAATATAAATAGTCTTACACGTGTATAATAGCGGTTAATACAGATAGGGGAGAGTACCCGATACCTGACACTATAACAATAAATCACTATAACTTTATTATTTCATAATTAAATATTTCCAAATTTTATTTATATATATTAAGTAGGTATATACATATAATAGATATTATAAATTTAAACGTATGTGTATAACTTTGAGTTTTTAACTGAGATAACAGGGGTGTCCATGTAGTGTGCACTTTCCCGAATACGGAAACCTTTGCATATATTACTGACACCCTAAATATATCTATATTTAGATATATCATATTTATCTTCTATACATATAAAAGAAAGGTCATTTAATTATTTATTTATATATATGCGTTCTATTTTTAAGAAAACGGTTCGACGGATTTACAAAATTTAAATAGCTAATAATTCTCCTGGACAATAATATTGTCATTGTTCGGGTGAATTTTTTTATTTCCATCTCTATACCGATCATAATTACGTAAAACTGTCCTTTTAGAGCTATTTTCCTTCTATCGGGAAATCTTTTGATTTTAGAAGAAAATGTTTCACACGTGAAATTTATGCGAATGTGAGGTGTTTCGTAAAAATGTAGTTATATTCACTTTACTTTAATTAATGCTTTCGTAAATGGCAATAAACGGTGATAACGTTTACGTTTTCGATATATTTAACGAAGTAATTTTAAATTTGTCAATAAACACTTACATTTAAGTGCTTTGTTATAAATAAATAAATTATTTTCTAGAATTAAATCTTTGTTTACATCTACGATTCTAATGATTATTTACTATTATATCCGGGCAACGCCGGGATGTAGCCAGCTATAGCTATAGTGTATATATATAAAACATTATTACTTGTATAGATTATTATTGATAATTATAATTATTACTTGTATAGATTATTATTGATAATTATAATTATAATTAATGTAGGGGAAAGTAACCGAATACGGACAGTGCCTGAATACAGAAACTTTCGATATCTCAGAAACCACAAATCCTACAAAAAAATGTTTAATGAATAAAATATTCATAAATATAGAAATAGTCTAAATAAGTATTTTTTAATTTTTATTAATTCAAAATAGCGCTGATACATATCAAATAAACTGATATTATATTACGTTTTTAAATTTATGAAAAAAAAATGTCAACTTAAAACCTTCTCAAGAATATACAAATGTATCAATATAATATACATTAAAAACACTATATTATTAAAACTAAATTATGTAAACATTATATACATAATTGCTATATTTGTTATCAAATATTAATTAAGTTATAAGCATATATCTAGAGGTCATATAAATACACAATACGAAACTCTAGATGTCTTAATACGAACACCTTATAACCAATCAGCGCGCGGCGTGTGAACTATTCTGATTTTCATAAAAATCGCGTGCGTTATAATATTAATACCACCAGTGAAGCTAAATCTGAAAATGTTATTATTTAGATACTTAACTTGTATTATTAATTACAAAAATAATACAAATAAATTAATTAATTACTAATTAAATTACATTAAATTATTCATAAAATTAATTATAAATAATATAATTGAAATTTATCTGATTCATCAATAATATATAGTTTATCTAGTGGTAGGGTGTTCGTATATATAGGGTGTTCGTATACGGACATGCATGTGTACCGAATACGGACACCCCGTTATATATTGAATAAAAAGATTAAATACAATTTTAAAATCACAATAATATCTATAATCATATATTATTTAATATATTATAATTTTTTAAATAAAAATAATGAGTCATAAAATATTAAGACCATGTATTGTTAAAGTGTCCGTATTAGGTTAATTTCCCCTATATAAGGTGTACATAATACATAGCTAATATATACATTTAAAGTATTCTTGTATCTAATCCATGTTAATATTGTTATCTCTTATATGTACAATTTATAGGCAAAAGTGCTCGTCGCACTATATATTAATTTCAACAACAAAATTCGGATTTTGCTTTCTAACTATTATATTTCCATATGTGCAACCATGCATACTTTCTACTGTAGTAGTAATGAATATCTGTCCTCTTTAACAAAACGCATTATAAAATCATTCTTAACGGTTATGGATATTATGTGTAATAGGGTATTTTCAGTATTATAAACATGTATGTTGCTTAGGAAAACGTTAATAACTTTGCAACAAATTATGTAAAATATAAAATATGTGTTTCACATAATAAAATATAATTAGATTTATAATGTATATTTTACATTTTTAAATTTGTATACAAGTGAGAAACAAATTAGTACTTCAACATTTTCATAAATTTAGAGTCGTAACGAAATAATCAGTTTTATGTTTATAATTTTAAAAAATGTAAACTTATATGTATTACAATAATATAAAAGTTCGTAAATAAATTATTTTTTGATTGTAGTCATATTTTAGAAGATCTATATGGTGTCGATATTACATGCATATTGAGTACTTTACCCCAAAGTCATAATTCACGATAGTAATAATTATTGATATGATAATTTTATTTAGATTATTAAATATTAATATATGAATGCATAATATATATTATTAATATATATATTAAACTCATATAAATTTATTAAGTATCCTTCTAAGCTACAAACTTACCAAACTACTATACTATACTATAGTTATAGTGTATATATAAACTATCCCAGTAAACACAATGATAAAAATAGTGGAATAAAATGCAATCTTTTGTGTGCTTATTTTATTCATAAATAATAAAAACGCTTTTAACATATATAATATTTGATAATAATATTTAAAACTCTATTATAGATATTAATTCAATTAAAATAGTTAATAATTGTATATTAATTAAGTCGAATTACAAAATGATTAAAATAAATGATAAAATATATAGCATAATATGCTGATATATTATTTATGCATTTTATACATCAGCATTTTATGATGTTATTTTAGTTATGTATTTTATACCTATGTATAATTACAGAATAAAATGCCAATCTTTTAGTTATGCATTTTATTCATGATAAAATTATCGGCATTTTATACTATTATTTTAGTTATGCATTTTATACCTATGTACAATTACAGAATAAAATGCCAATCTTTTAGTTATGCATTTTATGAATGATAAAAATATCGGCATTTTATGCTGTTATTTTAGTTATGTATTTTATATCTATACACATATATAAAATTATATTTAATAAGCAATTTATTTTATATTGAATTTATGTTTTAATAGTAATATTAAATTTACATTTAAACTTTATAGTAATTTTTTTCAAATAGTTTATATTATTATTTAATATTTATTTATTAATCACCTATGTATATAACCAACTGGAATCATGAATCCAAAATCTATATTAATGATACACAAACAACTTACGACATATTTTAAAGTAAAATACGTATCTATTTTGATTGGATATTATAAATCATATGGGGTCAGTATTAGGGTAATTTAGGGGGTCGGTAATAGGAAAATTATATGGGTTGGTATAATTAAGATATCTTGGTTAATAGTTATTAAAATTAAATTATTTTTATAATAGTTATAAACATTTTATTGATCTACAATATTTTGCTCTGTATTAAGTTTTCTTTTAAATAATAAAGTATTTACAATGATTTAAAAAAAGTTATTATTCAAATATTTAAAAAGTAAAAATATAATATTACATTTTATCAAATAACAATTGTAGGATTATATATTTTTTTAAACAAAATACTTATTCATATTTATCATTAAATTACTAACAGTTCATGTATATATTATTTTTTGATATCTCGTATAGTTACTGAGATACGATAGGGGGTCGGTATTAGGAGGGGGTCGGTAATCGGGGACTTTCCCCTATATACTAATAAATTAATTAATTATAATTATTTAAAATAATATATGCAAATATTAATACCCACACAAACACACACAAATACACATATACATATATATATATTTTTTTATATATATATATATATATATATATATTATCATTATTTTTTAATTCTCTTATAGAACACTTTAATTCTCTTAATTATCGGTTCAACATATACTCTATATATATAAAATAAACTATATATATATATATATATAGTTTATTGTATATATATATATATATATATATATAGAATATATGTTGAACCGAGAATTAAGAGAATTAAAGTGTTCTATAAGAAAATTAAAAAATAATGATATATTAGATTTAGACTACGCCCCCAATCACAGAAATATAATTCCTATAATTATGTCGATGAATTTATTGTTGCATGACGATCACAATTTTCCTAAATTAATTTGGCATGCTATTAATTTATGCTCCTATATATAACACGTTTTTACATTTTTTAACACAAATTTACTATTACAAATTATTTATCTACTTAAAAGGAATCAATAAAATAGGTATATATTAAAAATATATATACAATTTATTTATTATATACATATCTACTTTAAATTTATATTTAATTTAAATAATATGTATAATTATAATTATGTTAAACGATATAGAACTATTGAGCGATATTGTAACGTAGAACTATAGAAAATTTCTAGAAAAAATTATTTACCTACTAATTTTAATGATCTTTATCTGATAATAGATATTGTGAAGATACATATAACACTTATAATGGCTCTAATTTTGATTCAAATCTGAATGCAAATATTGATAATAAGAGTAACATTAGTGATATTTAAACAGATAATGATGTTTCGAGTTATAGTAGTTCAGATAATACTTCCATAATAAGTAATATACAGATAAATAATGATATGAGTACTCAATATAGTGTGAATATTAATAATTATGACATTACTTTTAGACAAGAACTTATATCATTAATTCAAATACATAATATCTCACATAATTTTATAAATTATAACGTGAATATATATATATATATATAATAATAATAATAATATCAGAATTTATTCATGGTATATATATATTTAAATAATTTATAATTTTAATCCAGGAAACTATCGTATATTGGCCACCTATCAAAAACAAAGTACGCTTTATCAAGATGGTTAAAGATTGCCAATCTAAGGATATTCACTGGATTGAATATGCGATAAAAATAGTAAAATGTTGTCGTTATTAAATATATATATATATATATATACAGTGAAACCTCTCAATAAGAATTTTTTTTCAATAATAGTTTTCTTATAGAGGAGTTTTATAATAAAGAGTGTGTGTGTATATATGTATATATCATATTAATTAATGCATATATATAAATTTAATATAAATATAATGCATATATGATATAAATATAATGATATATTATAAAATCCGGTATAATATCAATATAGATAATGTAATCAACAATATATATATATATATATATATATATAATATATAGGTTTTATATAGCATAGTAGAAGCTGTGATTAAATCGTTTCACTAATAGATTATTAATAGTCTTGAAAGTATATACAATTATTTTTATATCATAATTATTATTAATATAAAATTGAATTACTATCTAATATCAAAATCAATATTTTAAATTAAAAATTAAAATATTGATTTTGTTCACAGTTAATTACAATGTCAGTTAAAATATTCATTTTCATTACATATACAATTAGTATAATTAGTATTAGTGTAATTAAATAATATATATTCTTATTTTAATCAATAATTACGTACAGTTAATTACACTTTTCTAAGTGTAATTTAGTATAGTATTATTTTATATTGTTTTATACAATTTGTAAATGGGATTTATAGTTTATAATTTAAAAATCATACATACAAGTATTATATACAAATAATATTATAAATTATATATGGAAAAAATAGTTAAATATAACATTATTTTATTTTATCAAATAAATATAAATTAAATTAAATGAAATCCGTTAAACAAGTGACAGAAAATATTTGTTTTCTAAAAAAATCGATTTGTAATTATTAGTATTTTAAGAAAATATTATATTTACTGATATTTTAATAAAACAATTTGTAATTAACATATACAAGTCTCGTACATGTGATTTTCTATCAGTATATATATATATATATATATACATTTACTATATGTAATGTATAGTATAATATAGTTGTGTATTGATGTATACAATTTGTAATCGAAATTTAGTTTTAAAAAATACACAGATATATATAAAAATAATATTATAAATAATATACATATAGAAAAAAAAACATTATAAAATATAAAATTAATTAATTTAATCAAATAAAACTTAAATTAAGTTAAATCAATTACATAAATGATTTCAAATAATGTTTTTCTTAAAATATATATTTTTAATAAATTATTTTAAAATATTAAATGTAATGATATTTACAAATAACTTAAATTATAAAATACTTTAATTTACCCCATACACGTGAATGTATGTCTATATTAAATGATGTAGTAATATATAGACTGTAATATATAGCCGAATTAACATATTCGGCCGAGTTTAGACTGGCATATGTATTAACATATATGTTAATACAGATGCCAGTTTAAACTCCGCCGAATGTATTAATATTAATAATTTTATAATTATTATAATAAATAATTAATTTAATAATTAATTTTAATTTAATCAATCGATTTCAACTGATAGTAATAGATATAATAATATACAATATATTATATATTTATAAAAAATACATTATAATTAAATATATAATTTTATTTTATTAAAAACCTGTATTACATATATTTATAAAAAATACATTAAAATTACCTATAGTTATATAATTGACCATATATGGAATTTAATTTGATTACATTCATGAACTAAGTCTACTGATATTAATTTATAACTACAATCTACAACTACTAATATTAAATAATATCTTATAAAGTTAAACATATATTTGTATACGGTATACCGTATAATGTGTATAACAAGATATCATTGTTTTAAAGGAGATAATTACACAGAAAATTTAGAAATGCGTTCTTTCTATAATTATCTCTATCTAGTCAAGACGTTATATTCTTGTATTTATTTTATATTATTTATTATTTATTTTTTATGATACTTTAAAACTATTATTAAACTATTACCAAAGCCCATTGCAAAGGGCTTTGCTATTACTATAAATATAAATTTATATTTTTCTATTTTATAACTTCTATACATATATTTATTTTAATATCGCATTATAATATATATTTGAGTACTCTATATATTATATACTAATATATATATATATATATATATATATATATATATATATATATATTATTATATTAGGTTGACATGTCAAGTGCACTTAATAAGGATACAGATATTTATAATATTTTCTTAGCATTATTTAAACATTTCTATATATTCTAATTGCAATTTATTTATTCATATATAATAGGTGAACTACATCCAACATTTATGGAAAAGGAGTCAGAACATGTTATAGATATTTATCTACGAAATAATAAAAACAACAAATATTAAATTTTAATAAATATAATATATTAATTACTTTTATTTATTATTTATCTATATATATATTTATTTATAAAATTGTATAACATATTGTATAATAGTAATGGAATAAATGCAGTCTCAAAGTAATAGAATATAATGCAGTATAAAAATAACGGAATAAAATGCAGTATAAAACTAATGGAATAAAATGTAGTATACAAATAATGGAATAAAATGCAATCTAAAAGTAACAGAATATAATGCAGTATAGATATAATGGAATATAATGCAGTTTAAAACTAATGGAATAAAATGCAATATAAAAATAATGGAATAAAATGCAATATACAAATAATGGAATAAAATGATGTTCAAATGCGTTTCACATGTGATGGAATAATATACACATCTTCGACATGAACAAACTTTCGTATTTTATGCATCTATAATGTGTAGGAATAAAATTCTGCAAAAAAATAATGGAATAAAATTCTATTTAAAAGATGGCATTATATACACATCTTCAAGATGAACAAACTTCCGCATTTTATGCATCACAAAAAAGTTTGTATTTTATTTCACTATGTTTATCATTGTGTTTACTGGGATGTGTAGTACAACTAGGTAGTATAACTGGTATATTTTTTGTATGCAATGTGTATATTAAATTTAATTATATAATGATAAAATATATAATATATATAAATATATTAATTTACATACATATATATATATATATATTGTTATTGTTATTTTTATTTGGTGGAGTCCTTTCATCCCATCCAGGAACTTAGATGAAGTTTTCACTTATAACCATATATGGCTCTAATGTCCCTTCGAAACCGCTCCCATGTTAAGGCATCCATGGTTTTAACTAGAGCCGATCATTTATTTATACACAATTATATAAGATCACTTCTATAGAAAATATTATTTATAAATAATATTTTAAGACCCATTTTATACAATTAATTAATGGTCCGGACGAGGCTCGAACCCGTGTCCTACTGCTTGTGTGTCTGACGCCTTAGCCACTGAGCCACACAGGCAGTTATATATATATATTTATATATATATATAAATATATATATATATATATATGTATATATATATATATGTGTGTATTAAATATATAGAAATTATTAAGAATTATGGTTTAATTAGCCTATATAATATTATAAGTTGAATGTATTATAAAATAGAGTTGAAAAATATTTAATAAAACTGTAATATATGTTTTATACCATATAATTTAAACAATGAATCGAAAAAGTGTTTATATAAACTATAGGATACCTATGATATTAATATAAACAAATATAATGGGTACCAAGTGGACACGTACACTTTTTTACAATGAACACAGTATAATAAACAATAGCGCGCGGATAATGTTAAAGTGCGGGCGACCTCTTAATCACTATATAAGCGATGTGGCCGATATTGACGGCAAGCTTTTCTGAGTTTCATCTATAGTAACGTAACTGTTAATATACCCTGAGGTAAAATGAAAGTTCTTATCGTATTCGCATGTATTGTCGCCGTGATCGTGGCCCATGCAGATCACACTTGTGGTAATCTCGAGAGGTTAAAGGTCAAAAGACAATGGGCCGCTTCATACGGACACGGTATCGAACGTGCTGAATTAGGACATTACATCTGGCAACAGTTAGTTACCGCTAATATTATGTTGTTGCGTATTGCATGAACTGTTTGTTTATAATGTCAACATGTTAATTGTCTTCATTTAAATGTAAATTTATTGTAAACTAACATCTGAAATACAATTTTATCAACAATATATTTTAAAATATCTTTAAAATTATATTTTAGATACAATTTAGAGGCATGAGTAATTCATTATGTTTTTTATTGTATATATTCTATTTGTTCCTTTTTGTTTTGTTCATCCGTGTTTCATGTCTTATTATATGTACTTACTCGTTACCCTTAACCCTATCCCACATACCCATATCATTCGTACATATAATAAACTATTAATCTATCTATCTATCTATCTATCTAATTTTACATTTACGTCGAAATTGTAAATATTAGTAATTTCACTATGTTATATTTTATATAATATAATATTAAAGAAATGTATACAATACAATATAGAATAAAGATATATTACACTTTTATTAAATTTATGTTAGTTATATAATTAAATTATATCTTATATGATATATATACAATAGCTCAAAAGGCATATATATTATTTGTTAAATATATTTGTTTGTTAAATTTCCAATATATGCGATCATTTACAAATCATAATATTCATAGATTCCAAAATATTTAAAATAAAAGAATTTCAGGCATCGATAAATATATTATTTTTCTTAATAATAACACACTAAATACATTTCATAAAACTATTCATATAAGTTATATAGTAAAGCAAATATGTTAACATTGCTTTTTATCGTCGTAGCACTTTCCACCACGCAAGAAAAGCCCGTGATCTGTTCACCAAGGTACGTGGAGACAACATCCACTCTAACATGTTCAAAGCTCACTCCGAACGTGTCCTCTCTTCCCTCGATCTTTGCATTGCCCTTCTCGATGATGTACCCACATTTGAGGCCGCCATAGAACATCTCCGTGTACAACATATCGAACGTAATGTAAAGGCTACCTACTGGACTGTTAGTATCTATTATAGACGTTCTCGTAAACTGGGGTTTTATTAAACGTATAGCATATATGCTACTTAGATATATATCTACTATACTACAGTAAAACTACAAATATTCATTAAATAAAACTACAAGGATATTTATATTTCTATTTAAATATTTAATAATTGAAAAATAAATAATATTTATTATAGAATTATAATAATTGTAATCGCATATTTTTTTATATATATCAATAATTGCGATATTTCATTGTAATAAATGTGTACATTTCACTTAATTAGGCCTTCGTACACTCCGTCCTTCGTGCTATTGAAAATGAAGTCGGATCTATGATCTTCGATAAAGATTCCTGGGAGCCATGCATGTTACTCATCACTGATGGTATCCGTGGAGTCAATCTACCAAAAGCCTAGAAATACTACATCAATAATACACAATGACGGCTAGATCTTAACGCAATAGCCAAAAATAAACCTCAGGGCTTCCGACAACTGAAAACTAGTCGACATGCGCGAAATGAGCCTGCCACCTTTGTCCCATGAGCAGCCGCTCAGCAAATTGATCCTAAGTTCAATTTGTTCGTTATTGTTTGAGAGTTGACATTCGTCACACTTGAAGATCTAAACCGTTTTATATTGTATATTATTTTGTATTGTTTCTGCGTTATTATTTATTGTTAATTAATATTTATATTACTCTACAATAAAATAATTAATTCAAAAATATATATGCTTTATTCATAAAATCAATATATATATATATATATATATATATAATAATTAATTAAATTTAATAACTGGTTTAAATATAATAGGTTATCTTTAAACATTTATAATCATGTTATATGATAATGAACAGTAACTCTAATATTAAATTTTTCATAACCAGTACATATAAGGTATATTAACAAATCAGTCGTACAATATATTTAAGAATTATAATTGAGTATCGCCTAAACTGGAAATAACATATATTATCAGTACAATGTAATCTAGAAAAGATTATATGGATAACGAATTATATAATTCTAGAAATCTAGATATCTATATTCTTAGACACAAAAACATTAATAAATTATATTTATAAATATACTTTTATTCCTCATTTAAGCTATTGTACATTATGTTGGGATAAAACATAGGTTATATATGTCCTATATATATAATATTCAAATTTGTAATATACATATATTAGAGAATCTTTTACATATATAGTATATGTCCATTAACCTGGAATAATTTTGATATTTCATTCAAAATAATAAATAATAATTCTATTTTTAGGAAAAAAGTTAATTTAAATATGATATCATCTTATTCTAAAATTTCCTATTGATACAATATATAATTTATAAGACCAATATTTGAATTACTTTACCCGTCTTTTAATTTTACTATATAGGGGATAGATGGGTAATGTGGCAGTATTAGATAATGTTGTATAACTTTATAAATTATAGTCCCAATTCTATAGTATTTTAATTTATAGAATATTAATATATATTGATGAACCAATCATATTTTTTCAATAATTATTTATAATTAATTATATGAATAATTTAATATAATTTAAATAGTAATTCATTTATTAATTTATATTATTTTATTAATTAATAATACAAGTTAAGTATCTAAATAATAATATTTTTAGATCTAGCTTCATTGGTGGTATTAACATTATAACGCACACGATTTTTATGAAAATCAGAATAGTTCACACGCTGTTGGCTGATTGATTATAGGGTGTCCATATTAAGATATCTACAGTATCTGTATTAGGGACTTATATTACATCTAGATATATTTTTATAACATAATTAATATTTTATAACAAATAGAGCAATTATGTATATAATGTTTAAAATTATCTAGTTTTTAATAATATATTGTTGTTTTTTATATGGATACATATATACGTATATTCTTGAGAAGGTATTAATTTGACATTTTTTCATAAATTTAAATGGTAATAAAAAATCGGTTTATTAGATATATCAGACTATTTTGAATACTTAAAAAATAAAAAATACTTATTTATACTATTTATATAATTATGAATATTTTATGAACTTTTTTTGTAGGATTTATGGTTTCTGAGATACCGAGAGTGTCTGTTACTTTTGTATTCGGTTACTTTTCCCTAATAATTAATATTACTCACTAAAATAAATGGGTTTTACACTTTGTAGTAATTAAACAGTTCTTTAATATCCAACTTTAATTTTAAATTTATATTATATATTAATGATTTAATATACGTTTTACTACATTTTTATTTCAATTTTTTAAAAAGTAAAACGATTTTTTACATAATTCTTTTTATTAATAGATAATCAACTTATTTTTTACTTATTTGAACAATACTTAACAATGCGCATATTTCATGTATACATTTTTTTTTGATTGGACTTACAGTTTATGAAATACGATACCTTGCCACATTACCCATATTTCCTCTAACTCGGCTTTTTTTCGGGCATTAACATTGAAAATATGTTATAATTATGGCAAGTGTAGCTATGATTGTAGTGTATTGTTTATTGGGTCATGCTCATCTTATGTTGTTTCAAACTTGACAAATGTATATTGTCTTACTTTCCAAGTGTATGTAGGTGTATGTTACCTATTATTAATTTATTTATAACAATTTTTAAGTTTTATAATACGTAATCTCTTTAAATATGTTACCATAACAATTTAAAAATTGAATTATATATATAATAACAAATATCCAGTTTTAAATGCGAATTAATATTGTGAAATATGTATATATCTTAATAATATATAATATATACGCATTTTTGAAATGATTACGGACAAATATAATTAAAATAATATTGTATAACAATAAATTTAAGACTGTTCAGATGTCCGATATTTATTCACATTTATCGAATAGTGGGTAATTCACAGAGGATAATTATATATGGGATAATATTAAATAAATGTAATTATGTGTTTATCAATGAACTTAATATATATGTTATAAGTTTGTGAAACATATTATGATGAAATAACTTAATTTATTTTTTATTAATTTATTTTTTTAACGAAATATAAAATGATATACATGTGTGCATTTTAGTTAGTTAAATAAAATTATCGTAACTAAAGTATAAGTTAAAATTATTACATAGTGTAATTAATGCTGAAAAGTACATGATATACTCTTACCTACGTTATACGAATACAATATTTTACAAATTAATATATATGTGAACTAGTAATTTCATGGAGCATTGTTTTAATTTGGTGTAGTGATTTTAATCGTACGCAGTGTAAATTCTACTATTTATAAATAATTATTTAAATTAAAATTGCCTACGACATCAATTTATCATGAAATCACTTCGCACGATTCACTCATGTGACATGAGTCATGAATCATGTCCCATAAATATACATGATATATGGGGTACTACTTAATAATATTATGTTATATATAATATTTTATATTTAATCGTAATACTCTGGGACCTATATACGATTTTTGTTTATTATATTGAATACAAATGTTGCACTATTTCAATATTCACAGTATAAATTTACGTTATACAATGTACAATGTACATAATATGAGTAATATATATATACTCTGTTATTACGTTATTATAGGGGAAAGATGAGTAATGTGATCATGGCCTCCTGAAGGAGGGTAATGAAAATAGATTGAAAAATTAAAGTTAACCATTAAATAAATCACTTTGTTTAAAATTGATGTTTATAAATAAAGCTCGTGATTCGCATACGCACAACACATAGATCTGCACCCCTATATATATCTGCACCCTATAGGGTATAAACAAGAAGTAACAAATAATTTAAATAATTGTTCACAGATATCTATCAAATATATACTACCTTTTAATATATTAACAAAATAAATAATAATAATATTGCATATTATATTTTGTTATATATTTTTTAAATATTCGAATTATAATATAAATATTCGATTTTTTCGAATGAAAATAATTATTCGATATTTTTGAATAATTTAATATTTATTTATAAACTATTTGACATTATTGAATTGTTCAATTATTAGATATTCGAACTTAAAACCTGAACCATTTACGTCACTAGTTATATTACGGGAACGAGTTCTACATCTATAACTAGATCACACTTGTTCATCTGGATTTTTATCATCGGACTGTTCAATAGGTACATTTTTGCCTATAGGCATACGTATACGATAGGCATGCAGGAGGAGAACATATCTCCTGTAAAAGAGGAGTCCATTGACATGTGGCATGTATTAGCAGTACACTGTTAATAATAAAATAAAAGGTGTAAAATCTTCTCGAGAGAGGTGTAATCCTTTGTCCAATTTTACACTTTTAAAGGTGTAAAACGTTCAGTTTTAAATTACATTTTACACCATCTGATAATGATTACTTTACACTAATATTACTTTTCTAATATAATATGTGTTACACCTTATATTAATATATTTTGTACACCTTCTAATATTATATGTTTTACACCTTCTATTATAGTGAATCATTTAATATATAATTTATATTATTTAAATGATAAGCTAATTTATATTGATTTCTATTGGCTATTGTATGAGTTATATTTATGAAATTTAATAATTTTAATCGCTTTATGTACTGATGCATAGCTTCAAAGCGCATTGTCCAAATATTTCGTAGGGGACCACATATTTCAATCAGATCTGGATAATGAAGCATGCAAGGATGTTTAGGTATGAGAGAATCACTACCAAATATATGTGTATATTTAATTAAGTATCAAGAAATTATATATATATATATATGTGATATATATTGTTCGATACACATTATAGAATTGTTATTATTAATGATGTATTTAAATAAAACTTTCAACAACAACGACAACAACATACACATACTCACACACACATATACACACATACATATATAATACTTAAATTTAAGCAACCCGATTTTGAGTGTGTTGTTTTAACCTGATTTTATACATACAATATTATGGTTTAAATTTATATATTATATTCATTTAATATTATATATAAGTGGGATTTGATTAGGATTTGACTAATTATTAATGATTTGGCATGATGGGAATCATATATATATATATATATATATATATATATATATATATATGATACCTATAGGTAAAAGAGTACGTGTGTAATAGGGCGTGTGACATAGTTACAGCGTGTTCCCTTATATAAACAAACAATATATTTAGCCATACACTATTAGTATACATTACTACTTGGTTATACTACTTGGTTATACATATAATTCCTTATAAGGAATTATATACAAACATTGTATATATATACAAACATTGTTAGCTTATACACAGACGTGCGCTCTAGCCCGCATAAATTCAAATATACACACATATATAATATATATATATATATATATATATATATTAATATATATATATATATTAATATTTATATATATATGTATATATTTTACTATTACTAACAATATTCAATTTTATTAACATATATACACTTTTCATATTCTTCCTGGTTAATCTGGATGGAGAATACTGGCTACTACTTATGAAGATATCAATGGATCATCAATGCTGCAATGATAACTTATTTGTTATATGCTATTATTATTTTATTATTTGTATTATTATGATTATACACTCCGTTTATTTACTTGGTTTATTTGCATCGTTCAAATGTGTACTGTGGTTATATGGGATGATACATATGCATGTTTGAAATGCTAACAATAAAGAGTTTGATATACTCAGGGTCTGGTCAACCCATATGGGGCATGGGCAACCCTGAGGCTTCCTTCATTTGTTGATTCTCATAATTACTTATGGTGATCACTTGTTCGATGTGATGGCTAATATTATTATTTAAAAAAATGTTTAATATCTTTAAAAAATTGTTATATAATATATTATGCATATGGCATTATTAAGGTCAAATACCTCGAAAGTCTTCTGACTATTTTATTTGTACATTTATTGTTTTTCTTTTATAATGATTACAATAATAAAATGTATCTTATCTTATCTTATCTTATATATATAGGGATAATAAGGGGATAATAATGTTACACAGAAAAAATGTAAACAAATTAAATGTAAACAAGTTTGTTCGGTTATTAATACTTTGTCTAACACGCAATTAATAAAAACTAAATTAATATTTAATTTAATTTTAAATTAAATTTCAACTTTTTTTATAAATAATTTAATTTAGTTTAATTTTAAATTTTTATTTTTATAAATTAATTTTAAAATGTTCATTATATTTATATATTAATAAATATAAATTTAATTTTCAAATTATATTGTTAAAATGTGTTATATATATATTTATAACATAATAATCTGTAATATAGTAATATATAATATAGCATGATAACATATTTTTTAAAAATTACTAACATTTGTAATGGACTTCATGACGATGACAAATGATACATGTGTTTTGTATATATGTTTATTATACAAATAATGCACTCATAATAAAATGTCAATATGTCATGTGATATTTTTTTTAAATAATACAAAAATATTCAAATTAAAAATGTAAAAAATTAAAATGTGTATGTCAAAATATGTCAACAATTTTCAAACATGATTCTCCAAACATTTAAAAAAAGTTAACGAAGATCACCCAGTAACCGTATGGCTTTCAAATAATGAGTGGCTTAACCCTGTACAAATATGCTATCGGTCGATTAAACATTATATTATATATATATATATATATATATATATAAATAAGTTATATTAGTAGTAAATCATATTAGTAGTTTAAACATGTAAATCATTTGTTTAACATGCACACGTTTATGGATGAGATTTCCAATGTATTGCACACGTTTAGGGGTGTAAAGTCAAAATAGACATTTTACACCTTTCAAATCATTAATTTTACACCTTTTTTCTGTTTTATTTCTAACAGTGTAATAGTAGTAGTAGTAGTAGCAGTACCAGTAGTGGTGTACCTATAAATACGGCTATAATTGGCTGCTTATCTAGGATATAAACATAACATTATTTTTACATTATATGGTTACTGTATACAGTGTATACACTAGAGGTTTTAAACAAATAATTTGTTCAAAACGTGTTTATTGTCAAATATATTTTTTAATTATAACTTAAATAGCTATTTAAAAAAAAATACTTGTTTTGGTCAAGTAATGAATTATGAATTTGAACCTCAATTTTAACATAAGTTAGATATGAAATATTATAAACAATAGCTACTACAGTCTCAGGCCAGAACACTGATTAAAAATGGAGATACTACAGTATATCGATTTAAACAAACTCGCATTTTAATGTAATAATACAAATGTTAACATCATATTATAATAAATCACCATTTTAAGTAGTTATTAGTACACATATTTAGGTATGTTCTCGAGAACTTCAAATCTTTTAATAATATTATAAAATAAATTAACAAAGGGAGAAATGAGATTAATTAATTAATTATTATTAATAATGATCACCATTTTAATTAGTTACATTGTGTATACACATTAATATGTATATATACATATATATCCTATAGGATACATAAGTTAAAAACTGTTCTATTTATCTAAAAAATATAAATTAAATATATAGGTGTCTACTAGTATTGTCAAATTTCAAATTGTTTGTTCTCGAGAACTTCAAATCTTTATATTCCTGTTCTCGAGAACTTCAAATTTTAAACAAATTATCAAGTTCTCGAGAACTTCAAATCTCTCATATTTAGGTATGTTCTCGAGAGCTTCAAATCTTTTAATAATATTTTAAAATAAATTAACAAAGGGAGAAATTAGATATTAATTAATTCATTATTATTAATAATAATAAATAAATTAGTAAATAAATATTATTAATTAAATTAATTATTAATTATAATAATTAATAATTAATTATTATTAATTAATAATAATAATAATAATAATTAATTTATAAATAATTATTAATTAATAAATTATAATTTAATAATTAATAATTATTAAAATAATATATAATTAATAATTAATAATATATAATTATAATTATTATTAATTAATAATAATAATTGATAAATAATTATTTATAATTATAATTATTAATAATTAATAATTATTAATCATTAATAATTATTAAAATAATATATAATTAATAATTAATAATATATAATTAATTATTATTAAATAATAATAATAATTGATAAATAATATTAATTAATAAAATATAATTGAATAATTAACAATAAATATGTATTAATTACTTATCGTATATTTTACTATTCTAATAATCCTATATCTCAGTATATAGTATTTAGTATATACCATATGGTATATATACCATATAGTATATACTAAATATACCATATATGGTATATATATACTATATACATAGTGTGTATATATATGGTGTATAATATACACTGTATAATATACAGTGCATATACTATATGTAACATAGCATATATATATATATATATATATATATATATACTATAGTGTACAGTGTTTATTTAAAATATATTTGTAGACAAATATAGTTTTAAACGGTTTAGGAATTAACATTTGTATATATTAGTACAGAGTATAAATCATTTCAACTTAATCTAATGATATTATTTCAGGAATATTCAGAATATACGTATTCATTTTTAAATATTGATATTAATGGATAATAAATCAAGGATACGGTGTACTTGATAACATTATTCTATTTTAAATATTTATCATTTAGGTGGAATAACTGATAATCAAATTAATATTACCTATATATATATATATATATATATTTTAAAATAATTGAAAGAAACTTATTACATAATTATGTTAATCGATCGTTACCCGAACAATTACCCGACATGATACCCGAACCGAAACTAAATTTAAAATAAATATTTGAGACCATCAAATCTTTCCAAATACCCGAAAATTAAAGATTTGAACCGAACCGAAAAAAAAAGATTTTAGATTTGAAATTGTACAGCACTAGGGTTTACCATATAACTGTTATATCATAACATATACAAATATGCTGTTTTTATAATATTGTTATATATCATATGTTTATATGTATTGCTGGGCAGTACATTGATACCATTATCTTATATTATACCATTATTTTATATTATATTATTTTATTTTCGTTTATTTTCCGTTATATTGTTTTTAGTTTTTACTTTAGACGCTTGATTGCTCTGGTACAAAGAGTCTTTAAAATAAATTAAAATATCTACAGTATGAATATCATTATTGCATAAGTTTCGCTTTCACTGCAGTTACCATGGTTATCATTTAAGCTAATTATAATAAGCATTAATTGATATCATTATTTTGTTTGATAAATTTATAATTTTATTAATACATCATACTAATATTAATCACCACATTCAATATTCAGCCGATTCAATGACGTTACAATTTCAATGCTTACACTAATAGGCTATCATTATATGTGCGATTAAGGCTGTAAATAAAGTTAAAACCATTATGTAGACTTCATCTTGATCTACTTTCAATATGTCCTTCAATATTTGTATCCCCATGTTGAACTCCCAGTTGTTTCGTTAACCTTGTCACCCTTTTTAGTTAGTATTTTGTGAAGAAACTTTGTTCTTTCATTATTCGCTGTATAAAACTTAAAGTTATTAATCCTTATCGATTACTCAACGTTATATAGAGCACAAATATATAAGCAAAAGCTACTAACTAAATTAAATTATTAAATATTAATTTTAATATTAAGATATCAACAAGATATATCTTATATATAATAATGTTGATACATGTATATATGAATGTATAGTAATTTTTCAATATATGTATCGCATTTTAGATTTAAATATGTAACTATATAAATTAATATTGAAAATTTGGTTTGCAAGAAGTTCAAATATTGAAAATTATGTTCTCGAGAAGTTTAAATATTAAAAATGATGATCGTGAAATTCTAAAATATTGAACATATAGTTTACAGTATTAAACTATATATATAATAATATATTTGTAATAGAAAGTAATATTACTTAGCACATATTTATATATATATACCTGGTTGGTTATATACATTTTAATAATAATATTACTAATCAATACCTATAATATGTTATTTATAATTCAAACTCATATTATTATAATGAGAATTATATTTATTAAAGTTAATTTATATATATATATACTTAAGTCATGCATATTAATAATGTATAATATATTATAATATATTTAGTATATATATATATTATATAGAATTGATTCGAAACCTCATAACAGTATGTGCAATGTCATATTATCATTTCCATTCAAATAAAATAATAAAATAAAATAATGATAAACATAATAATAAAATCATAGTAATACTTTACGGTAACTGTAAAACGTTTTAATTTCCTTAATTTTTTAATTTCGTATTATTCTTTATTTATTTCTATAACGTATGTTATCGTTAGCAAATATTTATACTTTATACTTTCGATTATATTTTCGGCTATGTATTTGCTTAAATAAATTATCAATCAATCAATACAAAAAAACAATGAAATGATTAACAGGTTAATCAAATACTAAAATAATTAAAATTTAAAATTAGAAACAACGATAAAATATAAAATTACAATAATAAAGGAGATATAAATAAATTTGATAAAGATAATAAAAATAAAAGTTTTGATTTGTGAATAGGCATTCAAAGTTAAATATTGAAGAAAGAGAAAAATAAATAATGTTTACTATCAATATGACATATATTTTAATACTTTTTAAATACAAATCAAAATTAATACTGTTAAATAAATAATTGATTATTATATAATATGTATAAAAATGCAATAGGATAATATCATGATAGGTAGTGTAATATGAACAAAAATGAAGAATGAAAATACTGTAGTGCAAACATGTTTATACTTTTAATACTGTTTTTTTTAAAAGATTATAATCCTATTTATAGTTTTTATAATTTGTAATACTGTTTATAATAAAAATATGTAAATTTTGTAATACTGTTTATAATAAAAATGTGTATATTTTGTAATTCCTTTGAAAAATATTGTATTTTGAAATCCATTTTTTTTCATTAGTGGTAAAATAAATTTAGTTTTATTTCTATTAAATTCAAAATAATCAGTTATATCGTTAACATATTTATTATTTAAAAGATTATATATAATTAAAATATTTCTAAAAGTTATGAGATCATCAAGTTTTAAAATGTTACTATTATAAAATAAAATTGATGTATACGATAAACTTAGTAACGGTAGTTTTGAATTGTCAATAATCTTTTTATTAATTATTCTTATTATTTGTTTGTGTGGTAAATTTAATATATTTAAATTAGAATTATAAATATTACCCCATATTTCAATACCATATGATAAATTAGATAAAAACAAATAGTTGTATAATTAAATACCATTTTTAATATTTAAATATGATAACCTTTTAATTAAGTATATTATTTTGAAAGTTTGATATTTAAATTATCAATATTTATATTAAATGATAATTTTGTATCTAAATACAAACCCACAAATATATAGTTATCTACTATATCAATTTTTATATTATCAATTGTTATATCATTAGTCAGTTTAGTATTAAAATATGGAAGTATTTGGGTTTTTTGTATATTAAATTTTAAATTATTTATATCGAACCAATATTTTAATTTATTCATATATATTTGAAGTAATTTTGTTAGTTCAACATCACTATTAGCGTACTATGTTCGTGATGTATCGTTACCATATACATTTAAATTAATATTATTCACATTTTTAAAAACATTTGGTATGTCATTTATAAAAATAATAAAAAATAAGGGCCCCAGAACAGAACCGAAATATATATATATATATATATATATATATATATTGTTATTGTTATTGTTATTTTTATTTGGTGGAGTCCTTTCATCCCATCCAGGAACTTAGATGAAGTTTTCACTTATAACCATATATTGCTCTAATGTCCCTACGAAGCCGCTCTCGTGTTAAGGCATCCATGGTTTTAACGAGAGCCGATCATTTATTTATACACCATTATATAAGATCACTTCTAAATAATATTTTAAGACCCATTTTATAAAATTAATTAATGGTCCGGACGAGGCTCGAACCCGCGGGTCCTACTGCTTGTGTGTCTGACGCCTTAGCCACTGAGCCACACAGGCAGTTTATATACATATATATATATATATATATACAATTAGGTATAGATATACAATAATATTTATATATTTATATTAAACTTCATTTATATAATTTATTGTAGTATAATATATTTTAAATTCATAAATAAATAATTAATCAAAATGTATATTATGATTTTATTTATTAAAATTGATTAATTTGTTGCACATTTTTGATCATAATTTGTGTTTAAATAAAAATGTGAAAAATCATAATATGACTTGAATTATATAATTTAATAATCATTCAAATGATAAGACTTTTATAATTATAGCTTAAATATAAAATATCTCATAATCATACGGTATGATTCATACCTCAAACAATATAATGCATGATATGCATTTCACATCGTGCGGCTGATTCGTTATATCCCAGATTTAATATTACTAATAACTAATATTAATTATTAGTAATATATATTAAGTATATATATATGAGTTATATTAATTATATTAATATCATATAATAATATATTAAATACTAATTATTATAATAGAAAATATTAAATATGAAAGTTTAAATTATAAATATACTGTTCTATTGATTAGTGATATTATCATTAACATTTACATAACAAAATAGCTATATATAAATATTATATATTGTACCAGTATATTATTATATTACATATATGATTATATGTAGGATATCATTATAACTCTAATTTAATTTGTAATAAAACCTGAATACATTCAAATTTCTATATAAACAAATAAAAACCCATAGTGTAAATAAATATAAAAATACAGTCATGATTTTAGAATATGGATGTTTCACTAACAATTGACGAATGCTATCTAACTAATTATATATGTTATTAAATATAAAGAGTGTACATTTAATAATGTTTTATGTAACCGATTATTTTGTTAAATACGAGTAATTTTTAAATTATTTCAATTATTCGTAGTCGTTTGTGGATTATTTAATTAATATTCGGTATTCATTATTTTTTTTAAAAATAGAAAAGATAATATTGACATGTATATTGAACAATTATTCTTAAGAATAAAAGTTATTGTATTGTGTGAAATGTAACATATGTATAAGTCTAATCGGGGCTAATTCTAAGAATAGACATCGCTATTCATCATAGAAACGTTCAATTCAAAGCTAGGGATATCACACCAGATATGAAAACAATAGAGTGGCAATATATCACTAACAGTAGTACTTATACCATATTTCTTATTTGAAATCAAGTTCATAGTTTAATTTATTCATACATCGCAAGTTGACTGATCTTAGTTGGTCACATCGCTTGAAGTCTTCACACTACAAGTACACAATATCGCAGGGTAAAGAACGGAATGATTGACGTGTAGGCGGATTACGATGTGTTACTAACGTGTCACGGAGTGGCGAACATGAACTTGCAGTAGATTAGCAGTGGAGGTGGAAGACACATGAAGTGTAGTAACACAACCAGCTCTATACATCTCATACAGCAACTAGGATAATAACAACAGTAATAAAATATGGAAGTAGATAAGGAAGTGAAGGAAGGAGGAGTAGAGGGGAATAATAATGAGGATGAGAAGGGAGATATTGTTTGAATGTAGAACGCAGTAGTCAATAGTAATAAACTATAATAAATATGGTTCAATCATCGCAATAAGGTTCACTAAGGTATGTTCGAATATGCTACATTAACTAATGATGACTTTGGGAAATACAGCCTACTTTCATAGCACCTGCCATGTTATATTGTTAATGATATACGTAGATATTAATAAAGACAATCGTTCAACAATGGTACATATGTGCATATGGCTATTAGATATTTAGTAGTATTGTTAGTATTGTTATTTTGGTAGAGTCTTTTCATCCCATCAAGGAACTTAGATAAAGTTTTCAGTTATAACCATATTGCTCTAGTGTTCTTTCGAAGTATCCATGGTTTAATCATTCGTACACATAATTTTAAAAGATCACTTCTATATATTATTTAATACCTATTGTAATGGTCCGTATTCGGCGTACGGGGATTGAACCCGCGTCCTACTACCCGCATGTCTGATAAATTAGCCTACAGTAAATTATGTAATAACTGTGATGTAATAACTATTATACAATTTACCGGAGATTCCCTATTCATCGCCAGCTCCGTTTAGAACATAACTATAGTTAATTAATAATATCATAATCTATAGTAGCCTGTAGTCGTCATTTATCTCAAAACCTATAGGTTTTGAGGATATATAGAACGAGTTACGTTCATTAAATGTTTGTATCTGCGTATACAATAACAATGCATTTTCGCAGTAGTTATAATACGAATAATGAAATCTATTATGTGTGTAATAATATATAGTTGGTGAGTCATTATTTGAGACAGTATTAATAAGAAAGGTGGATAAAGACAATATCTTTTTTATTATTTTTTATTATTTATTAAGTTATATTTAAAGTGATATTGTATATATTAATGTATACATTTATGTAAGTTAATTTATAAATTAAGATGATAGGCACCCTTCGAATATAATAATTTGATGTGCTATGTAAATTGATGGAGATTACTTCCATATTGGGTAGTAATTTCTAAATATCTCATAATTACAATATAGATAACACAATAATTGTATTATATGAACGAATAATAATTACCTACAATAACCTACATTGTTCTATAAAATGTTAATTTTTTTTTGTATATTTTATTTAGTTATTATGTTTTTTATAATATATACTGTTAAAATTATTTATTTTTTAATAATTAATATGTAATTATATTATGTAATTATAGTATGGTATTCATATGTTATATACATTTTCAAACACAAATAATTGTGTATTATAGCCTTAATTTATATCTATATATATAATATATATATATATGTAGTATGGTATACTAGTGGTAATTATGATAGAATGTAGTATGGTATACTAGTGGTAATTATGATAGAATGTATGTGTGTATATATGTGGGAATGAGAAATGTGAACATTATTATGTAATATAGAAATGGATGTTTTTGGTAATGTACAATTATAATTATAACTGTTGATTGGAATTAGATTTGATTTTATATTTGTAAAGAAGGGGGCGTGGCGTCTGATAGATTAACTGTTTTTATATATTAAATGTTGTTATTCGAATGCCTGGATGACAGGATATTTATAAATTGCTACAGTGAATGCTTACACTCGATGCAACACAGTCGTATAAAATCATTTACATTATCTACTACGAATTATTGTTTTAACATTATTAACGTTAACATTATATATTATATTATATATATTAATATCTGTTGATACTAAAAGGTAACGTAATGACTTGTAAATATAATTCAATATTAATATGTATAATACCCATGTTTATAGTACGGGGTTCTTGTTCTCTTCGTAATAAAACGTATAACCTGATTGTGAACTATCTTTGCGGAAACGCGACAACATATATATATATATATATATATATATCTATTTATAATCAGATCATTTAAATATATTATAATATAAATATAGTAATCTGATTGGCTGAGCAGGTCACAGGACGTCAACACCGCTAACACATTAGCATTTAGGCTATACCGTCACTAGACTAACTGTAGTAGCTTATGCGAGGGACTCTTGTTCACAGCTGTAGTATCCCACTGTAAAAGTGCATGCAGATAGTTATAATTGATAACAATCAATAGAACTGCGAATACACACTTATTATTTGTTTAACATTTAAAACGGAAAGTTGAATAGAATCGATATATGTGGAAATAATTGAATATATATATTTAACTATGGGTAATCTTAATATAATTGTAAATAATCATTAAAATATGTAGTATAGTAAATTACTGTACCGATATTAAATACAAACTAATGTTGCATGACACTTATTATACGCTGAACACTGGCTGCACATAAATAAAGCACATACGTAGTGCATAATGGAAGCTCACACAACTTCCAGATATCGATGAAATGAAAGATAGCTTCACTTTTTAGATTATTTCTACTACGGTTTTACTGGGAAAGAATTTACGGGAAAGAGAGATAAGAGAGAGAGAAATATATAGAGATATGTGTATAGAGAAATCAGAGAGATATGTAGAGAGTGGAGAGAGATACAGCGATATAGAGAGAAAAGAAAGAGATAGTTAGAAAGTGAAAGATAGATGAATAAGTATGTGACTACATTTGGAAGTTATCGGTGTCAGTTATTGCCATGCAAACATGTCCGAGGTTCTAACTATTGAACAGTGGTTAACAATATTGAAAAATAAATCAACACATAGGTATGACATATTGAATTCATTTAAAATGTATATATATTTACATAACATTAAGTAAATTAAATATTCGAGGCAATGTGAAACCTCTTTTAGATATATTTAAGTATAAATATTATTTTAATAAAAAAGTATGATTTTGTCATTCAAGGTCGCAGCTACCGACCTTATCGACGTTGTCCATTTGGTAGGTATATCTTCATTCATGTTTTCTTCACTCATTTCGTCTTCACACATGTAGTCACTTTCATCGGCATCTGTATATATGTGTACGTGTGTGTACGGTGATATGGAGTGTATCTGATTTGTATTATCTACAATGACTTACTTATTTATAATCATGATATATATACTATGATATATATGTATATATAATTAATTTATATTGCAACAATTATTGGTCAACATTGGTACTTCCGTCAGGACCTATAAATTAAACATGGGGAGATATACATTCTATAATGAAGTACATATACATATAACATGTATACTAATAATATTTAAACAACAAAATTAACTTATAATAATTAAAAATATAAGGTATAAATTAATTGTATGTTCTATAAAGGTGTCTATTCTATAAATAAATTTGTAATTTTTTTTCTTTATATTATAAATTTAAAGGTATATATAGATACAATAATACTGGAATATTTTCTAATAAATATTATATATTATTTATATATATATATGTATGTATTTATATATTTTTTCATATGGCATATAAAATAGAATTTATAAAAAAAATACTGTTATTGAATAGTAACTATATTCTTATAAATGTTATGTATATATATCAAGAAAAATTAGATTGACTGTATTCATATTCAGAGAGTAGATAGCATTTGAAGTTTATAGATATTTATATAAAATCATTATGAGTAAATTATATTCAAAGTTTTTCAATTATAAATTCAATAATTCAATAAATAAAACCAGCGTTCGAAAAAAATCGGATTTTTTTTATTTAAATCGATGTATTTGATTTAATGCAAATAATATTTAAATTGTAAAATAAATAGATGTTTAATTAATTATAAAAATTGAATAAATCATTTTTCTACTGTTAATAGACTTAGAAAATTTAAATAACTAGTAATGTATATTTAAATTTATAAAATTATATATAAATATTAATTATCTATAAAATTAAGTCAAGATATTTAAATAAATAGAATTATATTATAATAAAATGTGATATTGTGTATTTGTTGAATTATCTAAATTAATATATACATTATGCTGTTGCATAATGCAATACTAAATAATTATTATTTAATTACTAGTGTTTTTATATTTTACCGACTACTTTAATATCTAGAATTATATTCAAATAATTAAGCTAAAATTAGTAATACGAAATCAAATAAAAACGTTGTTGATAATTATTTAAATAAATTACTTTATATTAAAATATGTGTTTTAGCTTTGCATCTTTATTAACTACAAGTCTATTTCTTAATTTTGAATTCACCAATCTTTTTTGGATTTTATATAGAAAAAAATAAAAGTATATCTGTCTCCAATAATGTATATGATATACATACTTCTTATTTATATAACATTATATATTTTTCCTTTGATGTTTATGAATCATAATTTATGATATAAATATATATATATATATATATAATTCTCATTTCCTGAATATTTAGCTCAATCCATTACTATTCAGTGTTCGAACAGATCCAGTCGGAAGTGTTACATCATGAAGTTGTTGCAACGATCTACATCGTTGGCATACTCTGAATAATCTTTCTCAGTTTTTGCTCCGAGAAGCATGAATTCACTGCTATATGATATATATATATATATATATATATATATATGATATTTTATAACATCACTTTTGTTGTTTAAACGTAAACTGTATGTCCATTTTAATTCATTGTAATTTGTTCTATTTTATTATTCGTTTTCTATTTATTTTTGTTTTTTGTTTATTATCTGACGCCTATAATCACCATGTGTTTTTGATGTCAATAAACTATATATAAATAAATAAAAATAAAAATAAATGTATTTAAATATTAATGATATAACATAGAATCCCATATCCATATAGGGATATAGGAGGCCATCATGCATATAATTATTATATTATAAAAATCATGATCAAATAATTAAATAATATACTTTGAGAAATATTGATTTAAATCAAACAAAATATGAATTTTTTAGGCTGATTTTAATCGTAATTTAAATCATTTGATTTAAATTATTCGAAACCCGAATAAAACACATTATTTTATATAAATATATTATAATTCAATACATAAAACACATTATTTTATATTTATTGCATTTATATACATATGAATTCAATATTTATTTTATATATTATATATAAATACATATAACACATTATTTTATATATAAATATTCATATAATATATATATATAATATAAACAATATTCACATATAAAATAAGTACTTATACAAAATATTTAAATAAATTATTACATATATCCTATATTCTATATATATATATATGAATTGAAAAATGTATGTAAAATAAACAATATTTATATATAAAATAAAAGTACCTATACAAAATATGTATATAAATGTAAAATGATATATAACATATGTATTAACAACATTAATTTAAGAAATATATGAAATTCAGTAAATATAAGTTATGAATATAAATAAATTAATATTTTCATAGATACAATTTTTATTTTTATTAATTTTATATAGTTGGTTCATAAAAATTGGTTTTTATAGCAGTTCTAGCTCGATTTCGATCATTATCTTTTGACAGGTACTAAATAACATTCTGTAAATGTATATTTTATAATATTTTTTTGTTTTTTTTAGATTTATCAAATGTCAGCTATTCGGTATCCCCTTGAGGCACAGTCCCAGTGTAGCAACATTTTGTTTATTTTACATGTAGTATATAGGAAATATATAGGGTTATTCAAATACCGTTTAAAATATAATTATTCATTGAATTGAGCCAATTTTTGTTGTATCATGTTCACATTATATATATATGCATCTTTGCAAATAATACATTTTCTAGATATACTATATTACATATATATTTTTATAAATATATAAACATTTTTTTTAAATGAATCTAGAATTACTTGAAATATTTTGTATAAAATTGTTCTCTGCGATTATTTATATAAATGTATTCTCTATATAACACTACAAATTATTTAAAAGGCTAAAATAGTTCTTTCTGTAGCGATTCAAATGCATACATACCTAGCGTAAAAATTGATCATTGAGTAATTGGCTTTTAAAGTTTCATGTCCAAAAATGATTTGTAATAATTATTCCTTATCTATTATATAGATAATAAACTATAACTAATATATAAAAATAATAATATTATATATAAATGTAATAGTAGTATAAAATGATGTAAATAATATATGAAATTGAAAATATAGCGTCCCTTTGAATGTATCTCATTGGTTCATATGATCAAATTATAATTTGTACTATAGTAGAGACTGAGTAACAAATACATTATTTAAATAAATAATGTAAATAAATAATTTTTATTTTTTGAAAATAGGCAATATATAAGCTATAAAACACTATAAAATGATATATATTAGTTAGGCTCGATATTAATATTACAATTTAATTTTTTTTTTTAGATTGAGAATGATGATAACAATATTTTTATTTGATTTATAGATCGTTTTTGGATACCATTTTTCACAGATATTAAATTACACATTAAAGAGTAGTTTTATAGAATAATATTGTGTTTATGATTTATGAAAATGTATCGATTTCTACACTGCGACCGGGCCTTAACAAAACAGTTTACACATTTATTGAAGATTTAAACAAAATATAATAAATATACAGATCATTTATATATATATATATATATAATGCTCTTAATGATTATAAAGCACAGTGAATGATAGCCTTTGTCGCTGATAAGGCAGCAGATTCGCCAGGTATACCTATAGACAAAATATAAAGCGAATGTGTGTGCGCGGAGAGGTAATAGAGCGGACCTATAGGTATCTATAGAGTATAGAGACTACGGGTGAATATGTGCTTCGATTTGAACCTGTCCAATAGGGGCATACGTACGTAGATTACATTATATAATATCTATAAATACCACTCTATGGAGTGGACAATAATTTAAGGTAGAGGTTATTTATACGATGATTCGTTAACGCCTTGATACAGTGAATGAGATTATAATATCAGTATATATACTAGGGTGGTAATTAGGGAAGTTAGTATCTGATATATATATAGAAAATAATATATATATATATATATATATATACTTGTATTACTTAAGTTAATAAAGGTTCTATGAATTTAAATATATAGAATATCAACATAATAACTACTTTTAATATACAATTTTACTGAAATATGAACAACTTTATTTATAAAAAAATTACTTTTTAAAACAGTATATTATTAAAAACAACTACACATGTAACCATAACTACAATATAAATCAGATTAATAATAATTAACTTTAAATATGTTAATTATTAAATATAATGTTACTATTTGAATAATATACTATGTGTTTTATATGATAACATTAATAATACAAGTTATAATTAAAATAATGGCATACATTTATGGTTTTAATTCAAAGAGCTATAACATATATAATATGTATATATAATGGTATCCTACAGATATTCGGAAACTCTTACTATATTTTATGTTAAACAATATATATATAATAGTATATTGAAAAAGAACTATTTAAATAATATATGTATTAAAATAATATATGTGATATAATACAGTATATATATATATGTAATAATGAGAGGCTGAAATATGTGTTGGCTTATTACACCACTCAAAAAGATAGAGGACCGTTGTATTTAAATTAAATGTATTCAACAATTTTTTAATCAAAAACAAAAACCATACACTAATGCTGTTAAAAATATACACAACATTACAATATAATATATCAATACAAACTTTATACAAACCTCGACGCGTCAAGGCATAATCATAAAGGAAGTAATATTATTAAATCTAATATAATTCAGAATATAATATTGCTACGCGACAGTTCATTGGTCCAACCAATTCTATTAAAAAAAACTAAATAACATTAAATAAAAAAACAAAAAATCAATATATACGAAATCAACATTTATAATTATTACATAATACACAACAACAAAATAACTAACTAAAAATATATAATATACACTTAAAAACAACTACTTTAAAAATATAGAAGACGTTAATCTGCTAAATATATATATAACTTACATGGTGTTATAAAATAATAATAAAAATATGAATAATATTGATAACAGATAGATTGTGTGAATGTGACTATGATAACAATGATAATAGTAATGTTAATAGTATTACTTTAATAATATATTTTAACTTGCTAATATATATATATATATTATAATATATAATATATATTATAACTAATATATATTATAATTTTACGCTTTCTTATATTAATTTTTCATTGTATTATAATAGTACAAACACTCTATTTTAACTTTATTATATCTTTATTCATACATTATTTTAACATTTAACTATATTATAATAGTACGAACACTATATTTTAACTTATATCTTTACGTTTACTTTATTGTAACATTTAATATATTATATTAGTAAGGACACTATATTTTAACTTTATTATATCTTAAGATATAAAGTATGCATAAATTTATACTTACTTTAATTTAAAATTGCAATAAAGGTTATAGGAGTTATTTATTATAGTCACTATGCCTATATATATATGTAGTATATAAACTAAACGCTATGTATACCATATAATACGAATTTATCATAACCTATAATTCAATTATTACTTCGTAATATGATATACACATCTATATAATCTATACACACATATATATATATATATATATATATATATATATATATATATGCATACAGGAACATCCATGGAAATAGGAAATACTAATTTAATCAAATGTAAACTAATAACTACGTGGAAATATGTCACTAATCCCATTGGTTGACAACAATAATTGTTGTTTGAAGTTTCTTGTGTTTCTAGTCATAGATATACTATATATGGTACTCTAAATCTATGGTTTCTAGTACTCTCTGTTCATTCAATACTCCAATGTAGCAGATGACAATATAATTTCTATATATCGATAAATTCTCCCGTTATTCGTTTTTATAAATTAAAACTATTTTAATATCACCGCTGTCGCTAAACGTAATACTTTTAAGATATGATGCCAAAGCTAGTTAAAATCTATATATATATATATAAAGAATATATGGATAATATATACTAAGAATATTTGGAGAATTCCATATTATATACATATATTTAATTTTAATTCTAATTTCATTCTAGAAATTAAAATTAATTAATTAAATCAATATAAACTTACACCCGTCTATAGTAATATATTACATTATTTAACCAACTTTAAAAATACATAACAAATATATTTCTGTATGCAAAATAAAGTTATGTTTTTTTTTTATATACTAATTACAATGGAATCACCAAAATTGTTCATAGATTGAGAATGTATACAAAATTGTTATAAATTCATAAATTTAGGTAAAATAATAAATAATTGATTTAATATCTACTTAATATCTAATTAATATATAATTAAAATACTTATAAATACTTAATAACTTAATAATTTAATTTACTAATAACTTTACTATATTATTTTTTGAAATAAATATAAATATAGTATATAAAAATACAAGTATACTTGTATATTTATATTTATTTCAAAAAATCATATATGATTTACTCTATAGAGAATTATATAGAATATAATACTATATATTATATATATATAAACATATAGAGTATATAGTATGTATAATTATAAATACAGAATATATTTAGTTACGTATATAAAATGTATATTATACATTTCTATTCGAGCCTACTAAATTTAATATTGATGCTATAGGATATTGATACTAAAATATTTTTATATATATAGTCATTTGAGTGAATTTAAATTGTTATATAATGAATTATGTTTTATTTAAATTTAAATGGATATGTATGTATATATATCAGTGTTCATTCTAGAGCTACCCAGCTAACCAAATTTAGATGTGCCCTAATTATGTGGGTATAGCTGCCCTAAATATATGATTATATGGATTAAGTTTAATTATTAAGTTTTTAATTATTAACTAGTTATATTAATATAATTATAATATCATGCATTAAAAGTTTTATTTCTTTAATTACAAGAATTTATTATTTAATAAATGACAGTTTTCCAATGAATATTTATAATATGAAAATTAAATGTATTATTATTATTCTATTATTATTTAAATAATAAGTAAGTCTTAAAATAATGGAGAATTATGAATAACTTCTGTTATAAAATTAGTTTAAATTCATTATTTTTCATATAATGACGAATATATACTATAGACCCTATGCTATATCCTTTGATATTTTATATAAACATACAATTTGAATAAAAATACAAATGCAATATTAAATATGATAATAAACTGCTTTAAATATATTTAGAATAATCTATTTTAAGAATGGGTAGCAAATTTACTATCCAACATGAAAATTGGGTAGCAAACTTTAAATATTGGGTAGTGAATCTGCTACCAATTTATATTTAGAATATATATATATATATATATATATATATATATATATGAAAATGTATTAAATAATAATTTTCATTCCAATTCTATTGTCACATATTGAAAATAATTATTTTAAAGCCTATAGAATACTACTAGAAATAAACTACCTTCAGGGGATAACATGTTAAAGAAACACCTATAAAATTGGTAGATAAATATGAATAACTGCTAGCTACTATCAAAGAAGAAAACTGTCATATATAGTATCCATATATGGATATGTATGCAGACATAATAGTTTGAGTAAAACAATTATTCAAGGTAAAATCGAAGGTATAAGGGATAGAGGAAGACCAAAAAAAGACTGTATGATTAATATCAAACAGTGGACTGATAAGACGATAGATGAACTTTTGAAGAAGGTAAAGGCTGGAGAAGATTTGTTAGTTTTGCAAGCGAGATGATTCCCTCAACGATGCATGCGTCACGGGGTTAAAAGTAAAAGTAATTATACATGTATATATGTATACATATTTATATATGTATACCTACCTACCTATGTATAAAAACTTAATATATTTTCTAGATTTATTCATACGGAAGAAAACAATAATGATAACAATATTAGATTGATAAAAATAATAGTAATAATAATATTCATAATAATATGCATTACGATATGAAATGGCAAATTCACAGTAAACTCTAAATAATAATGATTAATATTAGTGATTGTTCAATTGTTTAAATATTCCTCAATCGAAAGAAGTGGCGCCTGGGTATGGACACTACGAAATGACAATAGGTGTGATGACAATATAGGTGTGATGACAATATAGGTGTGATGACAAGATAGGTATGTGGCGGTGGCACGAAAGCGTTTGCGGTAAATATCGCGAAATACTAGACGTAAAGCGACGAGCGTGTACGGCGGTCACGCGTTTAACCACGCCTACCGCCGAACTTTGAACTTCGACACGCCCCTATCCGATATCACTCTTCGGTTTCGGAGGCGTCGGTTTCGTATTCGCTTTCGCTGTCCGGTTCTGAGGTAATGGGGTAGATTACTAATATGTATATGTATAGTGAGGGGTAACATTACGATAGAAGCGTATCGTAATAGTATTGACGCGATGGTGAGAGAGCGACTACAACGTAACATCGAGATTAGGTACACGCGTACTTAATTGGGTTAGCGAAGTAGGTAGCGGAGTTAGGTTCGTCTTCGCCGGAGGTACGGGGTTAATGCCGGTTCGGTAAACGTTAGGTGTTACAACACAGAAAACCACGATACTGATAGGCTAACAACGATAGGTTACCATAGGTTGTCATGGTAACGTCGCGATGACGACATCATCCGGAAGTCGACCGCTACGTTCGTTACCTACACGCGACTCTGGGTGTGTGAGTCGGAGTGGAGTGACACTGGAGTGCGCCGTGGTTTAGTTGAGGCGGGAAGGGGTTGAGGGTATCGATGATTGTAATCGGGGCGGGAGGGAGAAGAAATCAATAATTACGCCTTCATTAGTTACGGAGTTCTTTATTTATTGCGAATAAATGTAGACCTTTTAATATACAATCTATTGAGTAAATAGTATTTTAATATTTTATTTTACGATTATGTTATTATTTACTATTTAATATATGGGAAAGTCCCCGATTACCGACCCCCTCCTAATACCGACCCCCTCTCGTATCTCAGTAACTATAAGAGATATAAAAAAATAATATATACACGAACTGTTAGTAATTTAATGATAAATATGAATATGTATTTTGTTTTAACAAATATTTAATGCTACAATTGTTATTTGATAAAATGTAATATTCTGTTTTTACTTTTTAAATATTTGAATAATAACTTTTTTTAAATCATTGTAAATACTTTATTAATTAAAAGAAAACTTAATACTGCACATAATATTGTAGATCAATACAATTTTTATAACTATTATAAAAATAATTCAATTTGAATATCTATTAACCAAAATATCTTAATTATAGCAACCCATATGATTTTCCTAATACCGACCCCCTAAATTACCCTAATACCGAACCCCATGTGATTTATAATATCCAATCAAAATATATCAGTATTTTACTTTAAAATATGTCATAAGTTGATTGTGTATCATTGATATAGATTAAGGATTGATTATTCCATTCGATTATATACATACTGATTAATAACTAAATATTAAATAATAATATACACTATTTTAATATAATTACTATAAAGTTTAAATTTAAATGTAATATTACTATTAAAACATAAATTCAATAACAATAATTACGTGCATGTTATAATTAATTATATTTATGAATATCTACTATGTTGATTGGATATTATAATACTAAAAGTATGTATACCACGATTATTTTAAGGGGTCGGTAATAGGGGAAGGGGGTCGGTATTAGGAACAGGTATCCGATTACCGACCCCCCTGTTTATTCTTGTAAATATTATTATATCAAAAATTTAAAATAGCCACATTATTCATTACCATAATATAACTCTATTAACAACATTTCAAATAAATATATTTAATATTGAATAAGTTATTACAATAATCATTTAGGGGTCGGTAATCGGGGACTTTCCCCTACTTAACTATTTGTATAGCATACTGTGTATAGTACAATATACCATAATATACTGTAACTAATTGGTAATTTATTCGATATTTGTTTTTGCAAAAACAAATTTAACCATAAAATGTATTGAAAAAGTGTAGGTTACTAAAAAAGTTACTTCTAAATTAATCATACTTTTTATTGCGCATTATATTATTCTAATAATTCTTCTTAATAATACATTATTTTGAATAAATATAGGATTCATATATGGTTATTTTAATTATCTTATAAATATATATAATTATCTTTTCTAATACACAAAATAATATTATATAACATGATTCTAAAAATATCATTTAGCAATACCTGCTTATCACTGTAATATAGTAATTTTAATAACTAGATGTATCTAACTATATACGTTAATCAAACGTCACTCAAAGTCTAGATACATTTAATGGGGTGTGATGGGGAGGGTTCTAGTAATTTAATAAGCCATATACATTATAATTTTACATTATTCATTATAATACATTATAATACCTTATACATATAATTAATGATATTCATTTTTAATTATTTAAAATTCTAATAAAATAATATGATATATATATATATATATATATATAAATATATATATATTCACATTACTGGAATATGTAATAAGTTTGTCAAATAAGATTATAAAATCAATATCAAATTATATTGCGAATATTATAAAATAATAAAATGTAGACATTTATAAATTGTAGATATAAATATAGGTGCTTTATAAGTGTAATAAATATAGGTGTAAATAACTTTGAATAAACTAAATAATGTCATTTTAATATGTAAAATATGTAAATATATATTCCTGAATAAATTAATTCATATAGTACGATAAAGAATTTCACTAGAAAATCTGTAGAAGCACGCTAATCTAACGAAAGTAAAAAACGGCTACTTTCTAGAAGCTCTATAATCTAAAGTACGAAGCTCAAATACGCCCTCCGCGTGTGAATGGGTATAAAGGGGCGTGTCTCTAGGAAAACTCGTCCTACGAACGCACGCAGCTTACCGATGAATCTCAACGTTGCCGAAGTGGTTCTCGTCTCACCAGTTCTACAGATCACGTGCGAGTATTTTCCGAGGTCGGCGGCGGTCACGTGTTTAATAGTCAGCGTGAACTTTGACCCGAGATCTACGGGCGTGACCTTGCCGTTGCCGATAGGTTCACCATCCTTTAGCCTAGTGTCGCGATGACCGGTGGGGTGTTAGTGCGCATGCTCGCCATAGCGTTAGAATATTACTTCCGCTCCACCGATTATATAAGACATGTATTGTTCTATTTTATCGGTGAAATTCGTCGAGAAGAGAGACTCATTAATATTTAGATTAAAGTTGTAAAGTGTAGGTGATATTCTATGGTATTATATTGTACGATTCTCTTTTTTAAGTAAGAAGTAATTGAGTAACTTATGTAAGTAATTCTCCTTAATTAAGTAATTGAATACAAATGTATAAACTATCACTCTCTACGCAGGTGTAAGTAATTAAGTCTTATTATCACGTGTATTCGTGTTTATTCTAACTAAACATTTAGCAGGTTACATAACATTCACATTGTAATAAAGCATTATCGTAAAGCTTATTATAATGTATTCGATATAGCTATATTCTCTAGTGTTCCCTATTCACTCGTCGTCTGACTGTTATTAAACTATTAGTCTAGAGACTACAGAGTATTCTACTCGCCGGTACGATAGTTATTACATCATATATTACGCCATCTATTACGTCAGTTATTAGGTCAGTTATTACGTTATACATCACGAACGAAACAACAACGCACGTGCGCGCGATAAGAGGCGTAACTAAAACACACGCACCAGTTAGATTGTTCGTAGGGTCCGCTCGAGCTGCACACGAAGGAAGCCACGCCCCCTTCTGCTACTACGCAATCTACCAGTTTATCGGTGAACAGCATCTTGTCTGTAATAGTGGTGGTTATTGTTAAGTGCTATAGCATTAAGGTCCGTAAAATGATTTACTTGTCCATTTTTTTGCCGTGTGAAATTAGCGGGCGAAAATTTCACACGACAACCCCCATATTTCCTATGTTGTATAAAACATATTTATACATAAATACGGCAACAATATAACATGTTTTATTTTGTCGTGTGAAACCAGTATTTGACACTGTAAGCATTTAACGTGTCGTGTGAACACCCTTTTATACATCCCTCTCATACGTACACGACAACGAGTATACGAATGTATGCGCATGTCATTATGAAAGGATGCGATACGAATTATTCATGGAATATTCCACCGTCGATGTGAATGCATGTGAATAATATTTATTATAGAAATAAATAAATTAATATATATATTGTGTATAATACCATTAGTAAATTATTACTTTTAGAATTCCATATTATCACAATCATATGTCACGCAACTTAAGGGGTGGCGAGACCTTTACCACTTGACATGATAAAGATAAGGGGAACATGGGGCTATACTATAATCGCATCATCTCTTAAGATTTCGTTTTTATTATTACGTAGATAGTTTTCATAACAGTTATATAGTGCCGATAATGTTAGATGCTGGTAAGATGAAGAAAATTAGTATATACTGGATTTTACTAATATAAATATTTTAAAATTCAAAAATATACATGTTTTTATGATATTATGTAATGTATTTAAAATATTTGTATACTGTTAATATTTGTATCTATAGAAATTATGCATATATTTTAATTATATAATTTATTATAAGAAATAGTATATATATATTCATAAAAGTAAAAATCCATTGAGGGTTCAAAATTGAGAGGAGTTTGACAAAAATGAAAACATTTTCTGAGATATAGCTTCCTAAGGATTTAGTTGTATATTTTTGAATAATAATAAGTATTTTTTTCTAAAGCTGATGTTTTAAATTTCAAATTTATTATAATTATATTTACTTTTATATATTATATAATATATGTTATATACCATTATTTAGATAATAAACTAAATTTTGATATTTTAAAATAAAACTACAATAAAAATGAAGGTTTAGCCGTCCCTTAATAAACTCCTTCAAGAACATTCTCGAACTGACATAGAAACGATTGCTACATTAACAGATAATATCGCCCGTATTTAAGTCAATTCGTCGTTTACTAAAAAGTAAATTCGTACGCTATGTACGATTTTGATTTACGTGCGAATCGAATGTTACTACGGCCGATAAGACTATCGGGCGAAACGACTCGTAGCTTCGACGCGCTCGCTTTACGTAATTATAAGTACGCCCCCTCAACGTTGAGGGGGCGTGACGAGCTGACCTCTGACGGTGAGTTGACACACGCAAGACGAAGCCGGTGCATTCTCGTTTATCTTAGCTACGCAGGTGTACATGGCGGCATCTGTGACCTCCACATCTTCTATCTTCAGTGTGAAGCCCTCGCTGTCGTTGATAATCGAAAACCGGCCTGTCAGTTTGTCGTTGTATATAATGGTGAGGCGTCAGTGGTTTCAACGAGAGCCGATCATTTATTTATACACAATTATATAAGATCACTTCTAAATAATATTTTAAGACCCATTTTATAAAATGAATTAATGGTCCGGACGAGGCTCGAACCCGTGTACTACTGCTTGTGTGTCTGACGCCTTAGCCACTGAGCCACATAGGCAGTTATATATATTTTTTATTATTATCAGAATTATGTTTTTACACCAGGGTAATTATAGAAGCCGAGCTTATCGAGATATATATATATTTATATATACATATATATATATATATATATATATATATATATATATATATATACATATATATATATGTATAAAATATATATTAAATAATCTATGGTTAGGTACCAAGGTTGTCTAGTACTGCTCCATTGCGGTACCACTTCACGTGCGCATTACGTAGGTCAACACCGGAAGTAACGGTCAATATGGCGACCTCTCCTTCCGTCACGGTCTGGTCCACAAGAGGGGTCATGAACACCAGTTCCACTTCCGTCTGTAGTAGCGTGGTACGGGGTTATAGGTCACTAGGTACGAGAAAAGAGTTACGCGCACTTGTGTGTGTGTGTGTGCGGTATTTTGTGCGGTGATGAGAAAAGGAAAGCACCGTATTCAATATAGTCTTGTGTGTGATATTTGATATTTGATATTTGAGCATGTAAATCGTAAACAAGTCTTATATTAAATATTATATACATATTAGCTTAAGAAACATTATAAATATTTAGGCATACGTTAATAAAATGTACAATATCATGCTTGTAATATATATATATATATATATATATATATATATATATATATATATATATAGGTTATAACCTATATACGATACGATATTAATATAAGTATAAAGGTATCAT
>OZ025242.1:58192859-58212859 GCA_964019155.1 Osedax fenrisi
TAGTAGTAGTGGTAGTAGTAGTGGTAGTGGTAGTGGTAGTAGTGGAAGTGGTAGTGGTAGTGGTAATGGTAGTGGTAATGCTAGTGGTAGTAGAAGTGGTAGTAGTAGTGGTAGTGGTAGTGGTAGTAGTGGAAGTGGTAGTGGAAGTGGTGGTGGTGGTGGTAGTAGTGGTAGTGGTAGTAGTAGTGGTAGTGGTAGTGGTAGTAGTGGAAGTGGTAGTGGTAGTGGTAATGGTAGTGGTAATGCTAGTGGTAGTAGAAGTGGTAGTAGTAGTGGTAGTGGTAGTGGTAGTAGTGGAAGTGGTAGTGGAAGTGGTAGTGGTAATGGTAAGTGTAGTATTAGTGTGGTGATAGTGAAAGTGAAATAAGTTTGTAATATAGTTGTGTGTATCGTTGTAAGTGCTAAATATATAAAGACTAAATGTATAAGACAGATTTTATAAAGTATATAGGATTTAATCGGCAGCCAATGTAATTTGAATTTTAGAAGCGATAGGATTATATGATGATCCTATATGTGGATGGGAGTATTTAGGTATGTTGAAGATGAACCTATTAATTGCCTTTTTACGGCATTTGAGTTTAATTATTATACATTATGAGGAGGAATATATAGGAGTTACAATAGTAAATGCGCGATATACTGAGGGATTATATTAATGATTAAATTATATTATGTGTTTTGTGGGGTATAGGTTGGGTATAGCCTACGCCACATATGGTGCTATTCCCCATATATATACACACCCTATAGAGTGTAGTTAATTTAATATGAAAGGGATTGAGACTGGGTATTAAATACGAGTGAGGGGTCAATTAATATGCAAGGATTTCTGACTTTATCATAATATCATAACGAATAATCTACGTATTTATGGTGATTTGTTGTTGGTGGTATACATTAATGTATGTTTGAATGTGGAGTCGTTCAGTTTTACGATAGTTTAGTTGTGTGTAAGCTATATCAGTAATGCAATTGTTATGTATATCTGTGTCATTGTTAGGATTAGTCAGTTTACAGTGTATATAACCAATAATAACGGTAATATATATACTATATACAATAGCATTTAATGGTGGAAGAACGACTAACCGATTGGAGTGGGCGTTCCCGAAATGACGGCGCTGAATCTGAGAACTCCGCCTAGCGGTGCGCGACTTTTCTCCGGTAGAGGCGTGACGACCTTTGGCGCCACCATTAGACGACCGTCGCTACATCTTCTGCTCGAAATGTCAACCGACTTAGCGAGATCGGCCGGGGTCAGAGTGCACTCTGCGGGTAGTAATAGTATTGTAGTATTGTCGCAGTACACGTGTGTGTGTTCGTAGGCTACGGATAAGTCGATGTGTGGTGGCTTCGTAGTTAATGGGTTTCGATGTAAACGTGTCACTTGTTATCGAGGTATAATGGGCTATTTTCGTTAACAATATTGTTATTACGCTTTAAAATATGGAGTATTTTGATTTCGATCATGTATAAGTAATGCTATAGCAGTAGTAATATACAGTAGTAATATGCTATATATATAGCATATTACTACTATACTACATCTACTCTATTATTACCTACTAATATCCCCTATATTGGAATACTTGATGTATCTATTGTTACCCGAATCTGTCTTGCGAGGTAAATAGATACGGTGCTTATCTTTACGAGTAACCGATGACTCATTATGAGTCATAATTATTGATATTGATGAGTCATTATTGTTGAGAGAAATACCTTACTCGGACAGTGTCCGACGGACACCCTTAGTCATGAACTGCAGTTCTACATTAAGTGTCCTGATGATAAGGTATTACTTATACATAGAGTGAATATATATTAGAATGTTTGATCGCTTATAAGCTACAGCTTATATTGTAACAATATACCTGTTGTCATATACCTGTTGTCATTACTAATATTGAAATCAACATCTAAAACTTTCTTATGTGTATATGTATATATATATATATATATATATATTTAAAAAAATCTTAAAACTGCCTGTGTGGCAGTTTTAAGGCTAAGGCTAAGAGTGATCATTGGATAACAACATTTTTGGTCAAGTTATTTTAAGGTAAAGGAAGATGTTTTAAGACACGTGCAAAAATATGTATTCAATTTGAGTTCATATTGACGACGCGACAGACCGTTAACAATTAGTAAAAAATTACATTGAAAAGTATTATAATAAAATAATTTATAACGAAAATATACGAAAATACATGAAAATGGTTTCTAAAACTTAATTCTTTAATATTTGTTAACCATATCTCTCATTCTAGTATATATGCTATATGTTTTCTAAATAATATCATAAAAAGTGAAGAACAAAATGTTCATACCTTTTTGAAAAATATTTATTTTTCTCAAAATATATAGTAAAAGTGGTTAATTAATATTATATTTTTATAAATTAAATATCTTATTTTTAATTTTAACTTTTATATTATATAGACATACAAATAAATTGTAAAAAAAAATGTCATTGATATATTTTAGTTTTTAAAAAAATCCTAGAAATTTCGTTTATTTCTTTTATTTTCCATAATTATCACATTTAATCTATGTGCTATTAAAATGTTATAATACAAACAAATTATTATTAGGTTAAAAGTCACTTATTAGTCATTTTTTAAATTCCCATGTTAAATTTCGTATTCTATATATAGAATACGGTATACCATGTTAAACTTCAAGGAATTATCGTGAGACCTAGGATGGTCACAAATTAATAAAGTGTGTACGTGTGTATGTGCGCATTAGTGTGGGTGTGTGTGTGCGCATGAGTGTGGGTGTGTGTGTGCACATGAGTGTGGGTGTGTGTGTGCACATGAGTGTGGGTGTGTGTACGCATGAGTGTGGGTGTGTGTACGCATGAGTGTGTGTGCGCATGAGTGGATGTGTGTATGCGCGTGTGTTGGTGTGGGTGTGCGTATGACGTATGTCTAACCTCCGTCGACTATATGCAGACTGCCGATAGTTCTCACACGACAAGATCTATTAGAAGCGACACAACTGTACTGTCCTTCATCTGTCCTCTTCAAGCCCGTGATTTTCAATCTGGCGACCCCGTTCTCATCCTCCGACACGTGCACGCGGTCAGATTCTCGTATCCGGATGTTGTCGTGGAACCTGTCACCGGGTTCAGGGGTTAGTATATTACTAATACGGCTATATTGATCGTAGTGTTCACACTCTATAGTATACTAGTATACCAGTATACTGGAATGCATAAATATCAATGACTTAATAAAACAAATTCAAGAAAAAAAAATGTACTATTTGTATTGTATTGTATTGTATTTGTATTGTATTGAGGGGCCCTCATAGTTATTTATAACATGTGTAAGTCTATGACTTATTGAGGGGTCCATTCGTATCCGCTATTTATATTATATATAATATTATATATTTAATATATTCAATATATATATATGAGATTTCAATAAATAAATATTATTATTATGATTATTATGATATCACCCCGTACACTGTGTGCGGCTCACGTTGATGAACCAACTATAGTATATTAGTTTACTAGTTGATGTGTATATGATGTTGTATATAGAAAACAGTTTATTTAACACTAAAAGTATACTTTTAGTATTCCTATAGGGAAGGGTAAACATATAGGGCCGGGTAGACCTATATGGCCTGGGTAGGTCCCTTCGCTCGTGCTGGCTGAAAATAATTATGAAATAGAGCTACAAATATATATTATATATAAAATACATTACTATAATATACGTAATATATATATATATATATATATATATATATATATATTTATATACACTTTATATATACACTTTATATTATACAGTACATATCTATTAGTATAATATTGCGCGAGGTTTATATGATGTAGGAGTTAGAATTCAAATCTTACCACGAAAATGAAGGGGCGGGACGACCTTCACACTGAATCGTGAAGGTCACCGATTCATCTAGGGAGCACGTCTTGTCTTTGATCTCCTCGGTGAACCTTGGCCTAGTGACCCCGTCGTAACCTTCAAGAATATCGTTGTCATCTGTGCGAGTTGTTATGATGATGATGTTCTAACTTTCTTCTATAGCATTCATAGTATTCAAATGCTTAGGTTTATTAATATATAGTATATTATACCATATTATACTACTACTACTACTACTACTACTACTATTACTACTACTATTAATATAGTAATAGTATTAGAATATGTTCATATATGTAGAAATATACTATAATATACTATAGTATACCCATATATATAGTATATGTTAAGAGTGAATAAGGACATGTGTCTTATGATCATGTGTGTATGATATGTTCACATTAAACACATATATCGTACGTTATGTATGATCAGCAATGGACTACTTACAGGAAGTGCGTATTAGCATAAGTTTTTGGTGTATTCAATTGTCTGGTAATATTGTTATCTATTTGTCTGGTAATATTGTTATATATTTTTCTGAAAATATTGTTATATATTTGTCTGATAATAATGTTATCTATTTGTCTGATAATAATGTTATCTATTTGGCTGGAAATATTGTTATCTACTTATCTGATAATAATGTTATCTATTTGTCTGATAATAATGTTATCTATTTGTCTGGTAATATTGTTATATATTTTTCTGAAAATATTGTTATATATTTGTCTGATAATAATGTTATCTATTTGTCTGATAATAATGTTATCTATTTGGCTGGTAATATTGTTATCTATTTTTCTGGTAATATTGTTATCTATTTGGCTGGTAATATTGTTATCTATTTGTCTGATAATAATGGTATCTATTTGTCTGGTAATATTGTTATATATTTGTCTGATAATAATGTTATCTATTTGTCTGATAATAATGTTATCTATTTGGCTGGTAATATTGTTATCTATTTTTCTGGTAATATTGTTATCTATTTGTCTGGTAATATTGTTATCAATTTGTCTGGTAATATTGTTATCTATTTATCTGATAATATTGTTAAATATTGTATTGTTTAATTAATGAGGTACATTATTACATATTAAGTAACCATTATGAAGCTTATCATTTATATATATATATATATATATATATATATATATATTGACTTTGACATAATAATAATGTACATGACAGCATACTTATAAGATGCTATAGCATATCTACTTAACTTCATAGACATGTAGTGGCATGTATGTATGTTCATGTAGATGTGTATATTCATACAGGTTAATGTAGAATTGTGTTATTAATGTAGTATATTACTTATTAATGTTTTCATAAATATCTAATAAATCATAAATTATAATATATTGTAAATATATAAAAATTTATATTTAAATTATAAATAGCTGTCCTCGAATGTGTTTTAAGTAGTATGCTACTTACATATAACAATAATACTATTAAAGATTGCGAGAGTAATTGAATAACGAAAAACAAATATAGAAATGAGACGCATATATGTACGGCATATTCTGTCGGTAAAAATAATAATATAAAATCAAAATAAAATGTATTATAATATATAATATATAAGTTAAAGAAGCATGTTACGTAAGGTAATATTTTAATAGTATATACAATATACATATACTATTGTATTGTGGATCTTTGTACTGACAATATTGGTTAGATGTTATCCAGACCATGGTAGAGATATCATTAAGTAAGTACACGTATAAGTAGTAGTATATTAAGTATCCTATAGTATATAGCTGTATACTATAGTACATTATAGTAGCAATAGTTGTAGTATAACCATCATCGTGATGTTGATGTAGGAATCGTGAATTACTTACCTTTACCTTACATTTTCGGATATTATAATATAATCATATTAATAGATATTATATCGTATAATTAATGTAATATAGTATAGTAGTAATGTAGAGTATATCATATCTAATATTATTAGCGTATGTATATATATATATATCGTGATGTAATAACAAGGATATATAGCACACGTCGATGCAGTGCGATGACCTTACTATGACCTTACTTCCGGTGTATTCCCCGGCCACCAACTGACACGTGACTGTTACACGCCGATGATAAGCATAACAACAACAACACAAATAAAAACAACTCGTGACGTATCATATACCTGCTAGTTAATCAAGTTACCTACTCATAAGTATATATGTATTCCTATATTATCGTATATATATATATATATATATATATATAAAGTATATAAGTATATAAGTTAGTGTATAATTGTGAATATACTTGACATGTATTGAGCTACGTACGGTTTGTGAGCTTGTTTATACTGGTATAGGCTGCTTTATTGTTATCTATTTGTATGTAGGTTTACGTAGGATTCTTTCGTTATATGTAAGGTTCTTTAAATTTAATTAAATTTATTCGGGGTTATTTAGGTTTATTTATGTACAGGATTATTGAGTTGTCTGTAAGGTAATTTAGTTTTATTTAATTAACTTTAGTTTTGTTTATATTTATTGAGGGTCTATAGGTTTCTGTAGGGCCTAATTTGATGGGTTTTCATACTTAATAAAGAGAAGGCTACTATATCACAATAACACATGCTTATTTATTAGAGATAGAAGTAGTTAAGGTACAACTTAAGGTTAAGGTTCAGGTACCTACTTCCCTTATCCTGTCTTATGAGCGATATTAATATTACTAATGTGTAACCTTTAACTTTAATGTTGGCCTCACACGTGATCTGTTCGCCATCTTTACCGGATGTTATGACTTTGTAGACCCCGGCATCCGCTGACGTCACGTCCTTTATCTCCAACATCAACTTGTCACCGTCGCTCTATGAACGTAAAGAGCGTGTGCTTACTGTGAGTAATACTATATACTATAGTATATATATACACTATTGTTTATACAATATTGATATAGTGAGATAATTCTAGTCTAATATTTATATCTTATAGTAATACAAGAGAGTAATACAAGGACATCTACTTTATGATCAAATCAAGTTTAGTCGCTCCTATGATACGGTTATAACTAACGGATATTGGCTGATGTAATGGGTGATGTAATGGGTGATGTAATGGGTGATGTAATGTATGATGTACTGTATGATGTAATGTGTTATGTAATGTGTGATGTAATGAGTTATGTAATGTGTGATGTAATGTGTGACGTAAGGGCATAAGTAATAATTACCTCGTATACACATAATTAAATGTACTATATGTAGTAATGAAAACTTATAAGCTTATATATAATAAATAAATAATAATTTTTGAATACTATCCAAGAAAGGATATATGTACATATGTTTAATATAATCAGAGAGTAACTCCCTGATATAATGTTAAAATCGTACATATGTTTAATAAAATAATGTGACAAAATAATTATGACATTACATTATTGACTGCAGTGCCCCGATGGGGTATATACCTACAAATATATACTTTTGTTTTACAAAAGAGTATATATCATTCTAATCAGTCATTTCAATCGAAGTATATATCACTGAAAAGTATATACTTCAGAGTAGAAATACTGTATGTAACTGATAATAAGTGACCATAGAAATGGATAAAGAGCGAGATACGGGGCCTCTCGTTGAAGCATTAAAGTACCCCGATTAATAACGCCCATCGTAATCCGGCAGGTAACTACGGTAACCGTTACTTACCGTTATGCAATATTTACTTCCGTCGGCGAGTTGGACACCGTCGTGGTACCACGTGAACTTCTGACCGGAGGCGGTCTCAGCGATGCATGTGACTTTAACCACGCCCCCCGTATTACACCACTGCGAAGACGAGGTGGAGGAGGAGGAGGTGGATGTGGTTCTCTCGCGGTAATAATGTCCGCCGCCACCTACCGTCCTGGGAGAATAACCGGAAGTAACCGATGATTCCCTCTTAGACCTCGGCGCCTTGTATTGGCGAGTGTACGGAGCCGTGTATCCGATCGAAGGGGGCGTAACGGGGCGTAAAGGGGAGGTGGGAGTCGATAGAGAACGGTATCGCGACGACCTCGACGGCGCTAACGAAAGTTCACGATAAGATGTCGAAGGTGAAAGGTCGCGATCGTAGAGTCGGCTGCCACTCCTGTTCGAGACGTCGTAATCGGCGCCCGTGAATCGGCGGTAACCTTCGAAAGGGGCGTAACCGTCCACCGAGGAGGTGTAACCGTTTCGAGAAGGCGTGTAACCTATAGCGTAATCTCCCGAGTATGATGATAGCGGCGATAGCGCGCGCGTGGCGTGCGTTGTGGGCGTGCCAGAAGAACGAAGACGAGACGCGTACAGATTGGACGTATGCGGAACCATGGCCTCTCTGACCTCGTCACTGACAACGGTAGAGGTCGCGTGTACTGGACGACTGGTCGGTCGGTAGGCGGCGCCGTGGTCGAGAACACCTGGCGAGTAATAGCCGTAACGATGATCGGACAATGCGGTGGTTTGTTCCAAGTCCAGCGTCGAGTCGGTCGTGGTGGTGTGGTGTTCTATCGCTTTAGTCACGTGGTAACTGGGCACGCTGTACGTGGGTACGTAGTCACTTCCGGTATCACTATCGAAGTGTTTGTACTCGATCTATTGTAGGTTAATAGTTTATAACCGGTGTACAATTATATATATGCATGTTGAGTATCAGCAACTATTTATTTATAATATACTTAATATTATTAAAATGTTTACTGATACTATATACATATAGTAATATACTATATATACCTATTAAATTAAATAGTTTTAAAGTTGACATTTTATAAATTAATTTTTATATAAAGACATATATTCTCACAAAATCATTAGAAAATACTTTCGATGACATTTCAAATATACTGTATTAACTGATATATATGTGTGTGTGTATCTCTATGTATAAAAATAGTAATAATCCGAATGACCTTGACATGGCAATGATTGGAAGGCGAGTAGTCAGATATCAGAGACTGCGCATCGCATCCGTAAGGAACCACCAGAGTTTCAATGAGACGAACCCCGTAAGCCTCGGAGTCGATGTTAGTTTCACCGATACTCGTCAGTTGGTAGGGCTGCAAAGATCGTGAAGCGATTACTAAAACGCGGGAGCAATGAGGAATACCGAAACTGTTCATGCGTGATATTCAGAATATAACACGTCTTCTCACGTTAATATCAATACAAAAAAATAGAATAAAATATACTATTAGAGGCTACACAAAATATGTAATACACATAGGTAGATGAATACAAATGATTATTCTGTGTAAATGAACTTGAATATTATATATTGGGTTTAATGTCATTAGGAATCTCTATAAAATACCGTATATAGATAACTTATAATCATATAATCTTTTGAAAATTTAGAAGTTATGATAACATATATGTTATATGTCTAAAAAATATTTAATAAAGAAATTGGTAAAATAATTGTTTTCATAATGTGTAAAGCCACTAAATGGCATTACACCTTAATATATATATATATATATATATATATATATATATATATATATTATTGCCCCTTATGTAATACGCAATACTAATGTTGTTGCATATCAATACTATATTCAATAATAACACTATAATGGGGATATTCGCCCACATACGCGTGCGTTATAATCGTATGGAAAGTGTGTTTATAAAGTCGTACTGAATTAGTTGTTGTATAGATACAATCTATGTCCTTAGGCACATGTGGGAGTACATCTGTTGAGTGTTGATGTTATTATACGTGTGGGTGTGTATATATATATATATATAATCTATAGATATATGTCAATTATATGAATATACAAATATATATATATATATATATATATATATATATGTATGTGCATGTTTACATGTGCACTGTGCGTGGGTGTGTGCACACATGTATATGGTACGTGTGTATGGCCTGATAACTATCGTGTTGATTATATAGTACACGTGATGAGGTGCACATGGCGAGGTATGCGGGGTGAAGGTCATTGTTTGAACCTGTAACTTGAAGAAGCTGACGTTCTGAACCACAGAAGTATGTTCCGGAAACAGATGTCTGTGCGTCCTCACGTAGGATTCGAGTCCTTGAAATTGACCGGTTCCGTTGGTAAGCCTCTGAAGGAAAGGGTATGGTAGTTAGTCAGGTGAGTAGTTAAGCAAGTAAGTAAATAAGTAAATAAGTAAGTAATTAGGTAAGTAAGTGAGTAGATAAGTAGTCAGCTACCCCACTAAAAAGCGGGTAATTTCACGATCTTCCGGATATTGGGAAATAATACGAAATATGTTTTAAATATTTGGTGGTAAAATAATATATATATATATATATATATATATATATATATATATATATATATATATATATATATATATATATATATACGCGTGTGTCACGAGTAGTGGTCAGTAGTAGTGGTCAGTAGTGGTGGTCAGTAGTGGTCAGTAATGGTCAGTAAACTATGATATACTATAGTGGTCAGAAGATGTGTATAATAGTCTCAAGTGGGTATTCTATCATACGATATATAGTGTATAAACATATAGATATTCGTATTTGTGTATTATATAAATTATATTAGGCTTTTATTAGTTACTCTACATTTTATTTTAATTGTAGAGGAGAATACAAAATAAAGTTCATAATTATGATCAAATATTCTTTAAATTCGTACAAATTATACTCTACTGGAAAAGGCAATAGTATATTGTTATTTTTGTTATTTTTATTAGGTGGAGTCCTTTCATCCCATCCAGGAACTTAGATGAAGTGTTCACTTATAACAATATATAGCTCTAATGTCCCTTCAAAGCCGCGTTTTATGTATACACAATTATATAAGATCACTTCTAAATATTATTTGAAGACTTATATTAATGGTCCGGATGGGTCTCGAACCAGCTTCCTGCTGATTGCGTGTATGACACCTTAGCCAACCCAGTTTTTAAATATATATATATGTGTGTGTGTGTAGGTGTGTTTATATATATATATATATATATATATATATATATATATATATATATATATATATATGTGTGCATGAATGTATTCATCCCGTATTTATATAGGTGATACTTAACCGGGATAGTTATTACCTCAGCCTATAGTCTAACTATAACTTAAGTGTATCAGGCTAGCACTATAATATAAGCGTGGTAAACATTAAACAATACTATATGTATATGTAAACCTACAGGTATACGTATACGTACTTGATATACTTAATATTGTAACTCCGAGGTACCTATCTACTTAAGTACTTGAATACATCTACAGATGCTGATGATGGTACGTAGAGGGGTACCCCCTGGGGAGTAGTGTCCCCACTTCCGTTACTTCTACTCCCCACATTACAATGACCATAGTGTTCACTAAGTAGACATCCACCGGTAATACTCATTGCGTAGACAACTATATTGTACCTAGTGTATACATCTTTGTGTAGACAACTATAGTATACCTACTGTATACATCTGTGTATAGACAACTATAGTGTACCTACTGTATACATCTTTGTGTAGACAAATAGTTATCTAATGGTATTGTAGACCGACTATCAGTAATGATACAAAGATCGTGCAATATATACATACTTCAGTATTATAATGTGTATATTATATAATACTTGTATGAATTTATATATATATATCTATAATGTTTGGTTCATATTGTTATGTTTATTATATTACATATTTTATTAATTATATATATATATATATTACTATTATATAATAACTTATTATTCATCGCAATGCCACGTGAATCTAAATTTCCCCGGGAAAACTGTTTTGTCTGCGCATGGATTTTCTTATTTAATTGTGGATAAATAAATCATCAGTACCATCATAATGGATGTGTTTATATATTGCAGATAGATAAATAAACCATATATATATATATATATATATATATATATATATATATATATATATATAAATATATATATATTCGCAGATATAATGATGCTTTATATTTCTTGGAGAAATTAATTATCAACGATGTATCATCATAATATAAAAGCATTTTAAGAAATAATTAATGTTGTATAATCAATATAGATTTATTATTATCTTGTAATGTTAACTATTATATTATGTAATATATACATAGAATGTAATCAAATGTTAACAAATGTAAGGCATAAATTAGCCTATTTTTATATTAAATAATATTTATTACAAATGCATACATATCAAAGAGAAATTATGAATACACTAATCGTATTATTAAAATATCTAATTCTAAATTTAGAAAGTAAACACAGTGATCTGACCTACTAACCTACTTAATGTTTAATATGTAAGTTATTTTAGTATATCACTTTCTGCTGACTATATATATAATATATATATTATATATATATCAAATATAGATAGGCAGGTGTGTGTATTGTATATTTACCTACCTATATATTGTACAGATGCTACAGACTGGTTCGTTGCGTACATATCTACCAGTATAATGATCAGTATATATAATATAGTCTACTAAGCTATTTATCTAGTGGTCTACTGTTACACTGGTATAATGGTACACCGGTCAACTTTTTAACACATCTGCTGATCTACTTGCAGTCTAGTTATCATTAGGTATCTCGTTAATGTTAAATAATCCCTGAACACTTTCTCAGATATACCTGTCCCATTACAACTGGTCTACTATATATATATGTTCCATATAAACAGATAGCGTAAAGTGTGTTACCATAGTTAGTAGTTAATAGCGATTAGCTATAGAGACACGTGACTCATATGCTATGACTCATAGCCTAGTTAATGGCGGGCGTTTACACGTTTTAGGAATTGCGTGCGTCGCGTTCACCGACGTATATTTCTGCGCGAGCGAATTCTATTTCTGGGGTTAGTTATATTCCTGGGAAGAGGGAGAGTTATTCTATTCCTGGTTGGTTCTGGCATATTTCGTAACGGTATAAACGTTATCTATTTTACAACGAACTCTCGTTAGATAAGCGCATAGCCGTTATAAGCGCATAATAGAGCGTTGTTAATAATAATACTTACTTGTGTGCATCCTACATTTATATATTCTAGAAGTTTTATCTATAATATTCCAATTATTTACATTACAAATTGACCTATATTATATATATATATATTAAATAAATATTGTCTTCCGAACTAATGGGTAGACATCTTTTTATAGAAAATCTAGAATTATAACTCGGGGATATATATATATATTTATATATTCAGTATATGTATGTGTGTATGTGCATGTTTGTGTGTATTATGATGTTAGCATGCGTAAGTATTAATCTGATATAATAAGTATGTCAAATAATATAGCTATACATGTGTATTAAATCACACGCCTGTGAGCGGTGTTTCGTTAAGAAGAAGGTATGCAGTATATAGAGGTACAGCTATAACTATAACGAGTGTTAATAGTTCATTACAGTAACCTATATATATATACCATTCGATAGAGTGTATAGTACGGCACTTAATGTAGGTATTCCGTGGGTTTCATAGCAAATATAATATTCTATCATCGCTGGATATATTAAACTGATCGCAATTACATTATTGTATGTAATAATCGTAATGAAAATGTTATTATGAATCTAGGTTGGGAACTGTCAGAATTTAACCGATAACCATATATATATATATATATAACCATACTATATGATAGCATATTTGATATATATATATATATATATATATATATATATATATATATATATACTATAGTATAGTTATACTGTATACAGTATAACTTCACTACACAGTATAACCAAAGCCCTCTGGGCTCCCAACGGGCTTTGGTATAACTACAGTATACTGTATACTGTGTACAGTTATACTGTATACACAATCTATAGGGCATATTGTAGTATATTTATTCAATGAAGCCTATCGTATATATGAGTGAATATAATCATCGGTTACACGCGGTTATAGTAGTAGGCCCTATCAATAGCCCTATAAGTTGGCCTACTAATAAGGAACGTACTAAGTAGGTACCATGTCCTAAGTGTACCTATTGGTATAATATAACTTCATATAGTTTAATTTCTAATGATCATATACGTTACATTTCTATATATATATATATTTATATAATAATGGTGTATCCGTTGCTATCTCCCAATAACACTAACTTGAATTGCGGCCTTAGCGATGCGATCGGTATCGGTGTCGACGTAAGCCCCGCCCACTCCGGCGTAAGCCACGCCTCCGTCGTAAGCCCCGCCCCCGTACGACGGAGGAACCGGTACCAGCGTATCGACGGCCGGGAAACGCAACTGTTCCTCGTAGACGACCCGATCGCTGGGCTCCGACCCGAACCGGAGCAGTCGGAAACCTCGACCCGAATAGGCGGGTACCGAACTGACGTCGGCGTACCTCCTGCGGTACGTAGCCGGGACCGTTAACATACACGTATGAGGGCATGTGCTTTTTATATGAAACCTCGTGAAGTTTCACATAGGTGTTGATGTATACGTATGTATACGCATATATATATATACATATATATATATATATATATATATATATATATATATATATATATATATATATATATAATATATACACGTTACTAATTATATTATTAAATATTACGAATGATAATAATAGGATAATAGGTAGCTGTCGTACTTGGGTATTTATGTAACCTTGCCTGTAACATATGACGCCGTTGAGGTTACGTCATTGATGACGCATACTAGTGGTGTTATTTATAACGATGACGTCATTTGTCCACTAAAGTTACCAAATATCATATTTACTATATGATCTTTATTCATATAACATCTTATATCCTAACGACCATCGGATTTTATTGCCACGCTGGCAGTTTCCTGTATATATATATATATATATTACAGTGACTTGTGCTAGTATAAAGCTTTGTTTTAGCTTCCTATATAATATCAATGAGTGTACCGTTGTACCAATCGTAATAATACCCGGTGATCATTAGTGTAAACCTATAGGTATCGGAGGTGTCAGGGTATAGATGTAGCTGTCAATCACTACTATTGTTTAATTATTTCAATTGTTTTATTTCTAGGAAGTTTTATATCAAATATTAAAGTTTAACTTTAACCTAGCTACTGGGACTATGAGGGAAACACACTAGCAGATGACGCAATAACGAAGTGATGTAGTGACTATCCGTCTATATCATTTGTTATTCAATAATTACTACAAGATAAATAATTACTACAGGATAAATTCATGCTAGGTATTTTTATATTTTATATTACTGCCTACCCATTTTTAGTTTAAAATAATATATGAAATTTAAATTCATCGTATACGTTTGCTAGAGAAATGCATATATAGTTAAATATCATATATTTCGTGGTATTTTATTCTCAGTAGAATAAATTTATATATATATATATATATATATCATCTAAAATATAACATTTTAATTTACTGATATTATACTATTTTTAATAAGAAAATCTATCATATACTTTAAGTTTAACTTTTCAATTTCATATTATAATCTTAATGTATATAAAGATACCTATAGGTATACTCTTAATTCATATATACATATGTACCCAAGTACGCTATTTAACATGGTTAGCAGGTATTGTCTTCTAAATGACATAAAAATCATTGCTAACTTCATTATAATATTAAAGTTAATAATAAAAAGTGAACTAATAATATTATATATATATAGATTATATTCTCTGAATTATATACCGCTATATTTTACTCCACCCAAAATACTTTACCCTTATTACACTCTATCTCTCTCTCCCCTCTTTAAGCAACTCACACTCCACCCAACTAAAACCAGCGCTCACCACTCCATTTCACACCGGAAGCTCTACATTCCAATACATCTATCCGTATCTACGTACATTATTAACTTGATGAAATAGGCATCATTCAGGTGAGCGCTTATTTAGGTTATGATATATATATTGTAGAATACCATAGTTTACATATACGTCACTATAAATAACATCATGCTATGATTATATATATATATATATATATATATATATATATATATATATATATATATATTTATATACATTAATATCGAATACAGGAATTGCAAAGTATTCTATAAATATATTAATTGCATAATTTCCCAATTTTATTTATAATTTTTTGATTATAAATAAAAAATGAACATTACAATAATTATACCACTAGGTGGTGCATGGATTCGTATCCAGTGGTTTATTTATAAATAGCATATACAGTTTCGAATTTCCCCTTAACACCACGGTAACTAAGGTATTAACTTACTTTTTATATTAGGCAATGTATTCATGACGTAATCATAACATGATATTACGCGTATGAATGCTACTCTAATTCAGCATGTATAGGAATAAAATCCGAAATATATAAAATTATAAATAATATAATCATATTTAATTGTACCGATATCGTATTGTTTATATGCACATTCGGTTTAGATGATATCTTATACACCAATTATATATGGTATACACCGGGTATATCCATATATATATATATATATATATATATATATATATATATATATTAAAAATAACAACAACATCGGTGTGTAAACTGCTCGCTAAACAGATCAAAGCCCTTTGGTGTTATATAGAATATGCATATTCAAAAATATGCATATCAATCATAGTTGATTTTTTCGTTATTCTAAATTAAATGTGCATTCTTAAATTAATATTTACATAAATAAAATTAATATCATTACTAATTATATATATATATATATATATATATTCTATTATTTAAAGTATATAAACAATAGAAGAAACCTACACTAATTACTTGTGTTACATGATTACACATTATACATGTGTATTTGTAATAAAAACAATATTATGCTGGGGAAAATCTATTATAACCAGTGACGTTGATTGAACCTACATTAAAAGTATATATATATATATATATATATATATATATATATATATATATATATTCTACCTAGGTATAAGCATATATACATACAAGTGCCTTTTTTAATGGGTATTTTGTGGGAAATTGCCTCACTGTTGTTTTTTGCCAACCCCCCCCCACACTTTTAAATATTTCCACAACAAAAATAAGATTTGGTCATAATCAATTATATCATAATTATATTTATTTATTATAAATCAGTACATGTTTGTTATTAGATTGTTTTTCATATTCAAATGAAAACAAAATAATTATTTTTGGAAGTTGTCTCCCACTTTCAAATCCTTAAATAATGCACTGCAACATACGTTGCTACATAAGCACATGTATATTTGAGAAATGGGGATATGTGATACACTACTAGGTTACGATAGTACTTTGTATTATTATTATTATTATTAAATTTTATTTAAACACTTTTTAAACGGAAAAAAAACGTTAACATTATTAAGTTATATAGTAAGTTACTTACGTGAGGTCTAATGTACCTAGTACCTAACGAATACATACAATTCCAATATATAATTATAGGGCTGATGTATAGTGTAGTTTGTGACGTTTTAAAAGTTAAAAAACGCTTCTGAAAATGTTCTCTATAGAGATATTTCAAAATAAAAATATCTCACTATATCTCACGATTTCCCGATTTTTAGGAACCGAAATGTGTCTCCCCAATAAACCGATAGGTGGAAACAGTCTCCGTATCCTCTATGGCCGGTAGAGGTTCGTACGTCCGAGTGGTCGGAGACTCGTAGGCTGGAGCCGCCGGAATATTGGTGCTATCGGCCGTAATCTGGACATTCATTATACGAGGAGCTCCGTTAGCCAAATCTACGGGGTCTATTTCCACGTCGTTCCTTCGGTAATCTCCGGTCGAGGTGGTGATGCTGGTGTACGTAGTTCATATATGTAAGGTCGTAGGTCGTGCGGGCGTCGTGCGTTTGTTAGTTCGAGCCTTGGGTTAGAGAAGTTCTGCGATTGTTAACGCCCCTTTCTTGGAGTGAGGAGCGTTTAAAGCTTGTTAGAACAGATTTCTTGTTATGGATTCGAAGCGTACCGACGTTGTTTACGATGCGGTTACTATGACAACGGTATAGGTGGCGATAGTAGAAAAGAATGAAGCTGTTTAATGATGCGGTTAATGGTGCATTTAGTGTTGAAGTTTATGTTGAAGTTAATGTTGAAGTTAATGTTGAAGTTATTGTTGAAGATACAGTTACAGTTAATTTTTAAATTAATATTACAGTTAGTTATAAAGTAAATGTTGAAGATAATATTGCAGTTAATTTTGAAGTTAATGTTGCAGTTAATGTTGAAATTATATTATATGTTAGTTATATATTCAAATTATTATGTATTATGTATTATTATTATTATTACAACAATATTATTAATGTCCTATATATATTTATATTTATATATATATATTATATATATATATATATATATATATATATATTATTATAGAAATTTATATTTTAAACATGTTTAACTTGTGGATATTATAGTTAAACTAAATTTATCCCTGCATAACTTAATTAATAGGGATAATATTTAATATTGAATAGAAATGATTATATTTAGTTGTAATATTCCCAGTAATTTAATATATATATTTATATATATATATATATATATATATATATATATATATATATATATATATACATATACATAATGTATATATATATATAATGTACAAAGTAAAACCCTGCACTCTATGAAGTTTAATGAATGTTACGATTATCCCCACTAAAATACTAATAAACGTAAGTGTATACAACAATGTGTAACTAAAGTAGTTATTGATTACATATTCCATATGATAAACTTAATAATTACATTCGTATATATACATGCATTTTAAACTGTTTACTAATTTGATAATCACCTATATATATTACAAACAATACTTAATATCAATTATATTAACTATTATAAAAATACTACAGAAAATCTACGACAACAAAAACTTATATTCTCAACCCACTCGACGTTCTACGGGGGTAAGCCGATTCACAACAATCCGTCCGAAGACAATTAGGTACCGACTGCGTGTGCGCGCGCGTGTGCTCGTTACGACGCACGCACTCGATATCGGCCCGCCCCTAAACGCCTCTATAAAGAACCGCAGTCACTTTAGATTCCCGGGGATACAGCGGGGAAACCTTAGTGTTATTAGTATAACAGAGAAATCGTTTGTTTACCGCTGGTTTTGTATGGGGCTATACGAGGCAGCGTGCGCTATAACCTTACATAATAATAATAAGTACGGCACTACCTAGCTCGTGTTCAGAGCCGATATCACCGATATGAATCATTATATTTATGGTGGTTATTTATGATATTTTATATTTATATATATATATATATTAATGCATTGATTATGTTATGTATTATATTATCACAAGTTTTCTATAAACTATTGTTTGATAAAATATTAATATTAATAAAACACAAGCATTGATAATATAATTGTGAAAGATATTAGTTTATATATATACATATGTTCCTGGTAAATATCAGTGCTGGGAGTGATGCACTATCATGAATACATATTAATATATCAGGCTCATAGTATTGCAATACGGGAGACTGGAAAGTTATGCGGAGAGCATGCGATGTTATTATCAGTAGAAATAGTTAAGTAAGCGTGCGTGCGCGCGTGTGAGGAGTGTAATCGTGGTGCTATGTTACCATGGTTACCGTGGTTACTAACCATGGAGACGTGTAAACATCCGTTGCTAGTCCGACGGGCGATAAATATCGGTTGGACTGCCTGCTATTTTAATTATGAGTGCATTGTTAATATCATATTCCAGTAATAATAATAATAATAATAATAGTAGTGATTTTGGTGATAATAATGATAATGTTAATAATAATAATAATAATAATAATAATAATAATTAATTTTCATTATCGATAATTCGTGATCATCACTTTATTAAAATATAAATAGTGTATTAAAATGATATACGCATTATAGACATTATATGACCTAGGCCGTATGCCCTATGGGCATAGAACTAGATAGATAAGTTTTTTTCTCTAGCTCTATGCCTATGGGCTATGGGATTTATTGTTACTGACTTTCGAGATTTGTGATGTATATGGGAATCATGTATACTTATACAAATACTTGAAGCATTAATTTTCTTAGTTATTCATATTAATCATTAAACTTACCATGTTAAATTTTACATTTTTAGAAACTACTCATT
>OZ025242.1:58217859-58242859 GCA_964019155.1 Osedax fenrisi
GGTTTCGGATATTTCTAGTGGTGGGTTTTAGGAGTTTAAGGGTTTTAGGAGTTTAAGGGTTGGGTGTTCTATACTTAGTTTAGTTATTCACCTGATTTGTGTATAAATAAACAATTACTATATAACCCCATAATAAAACCCATAATAATATGTATTATTACAACCCGTAAATACATGAATTGAAGAAACACACTTACCGCCGGTAATTTACCGGTTTTTAATGATAGGTGAAAACCTATAACTAAATGCATCTTTATGCATCTTTATATTGTTTTTTTTTTACAATGTACAACACCTAATTAATAGTTCTAGTACGAGTGGGGTAAACGGGGTTTAAAGACAGGTCCGCGTGAGGATGTACCCCTACATTGTAGGGATATGAATCTATCCTCGATATAAGTTAGGTTATACCCTATATCGGACATTCCCCGTATATGGGCAAGTGATGGGGAAATGGTGCACCAAGGAAGGATATAGTGGTAGTAGAATGGGAAGAATTAATGATCCTATATTTCTATAACCGCGCGCATAACTTATACATTTGTGGGATCGTGACGAGTTCAAACGCGCCTAAGTACGCACGTAAGGAGGCGCGCTCGTACGCATGACTCATCACGTCTATAAATAGCGCACACGTCATCAGTGCGATGTGTGATAACCCGGCAAGGCATACCGTTATGCGTGTACGCGGAGTGTGCGCGTGTGTGTGCGCGTATGTGTGTGCGACACTGACACTGCGCTTGTATGTCATCGATATAAATAAGCTTTCTTTACATCTATGGAGTACGTATGAAGCTACTTAAATCGGCGCAATGCATTCTTTATAGGGTTGCATTCTATCTCGTTCCATACTATTGCTTTACTAGTAAATTAGTAGCATTGTTAACATTATTAGCATTACTATCATAGTAGTATTATTAACATTGTTATTATTGTTATTATTATGTTTATATTAACTCTACAATAGAGTTATAAATCTATATGGGTTTAGAGTGCAAATCGGTCTGAAAGGAACGAAAACCGATGAAACGGAAGCAGAAAGTAGGATTTTAGTAGAGATTAAGTAGGGGCTTTTTATGTAGATACTCCGGGCTAGGTCACACATACCTTATGTACGACGAAGGGGTCAGCGAAACGCTGCGACGTCCGTAAGAAGGGTCAATGCTGACCGATCTACTTCTTGACCTATCGAACACCATTATCCGTATATAGTCTGCGCGCGTGTATGCGTGTATGCGTATGTGTATGTAAGTGTAGGGGTTTCCTTGTGTGTAAGTGTGTAGATGCGTGCTTCTAGGCGTGTATATCCCTACGTCGAATACGATTGTTATGCATTCGCCGGGAAGGACGGTTAACACCTGCGAGGGGGCGTAACTTTCGCGGGGGCGTTACTTTTGAGGTAAGGGGGTGTATCTAACGATCGATGTTTTCCGCGTACTGCTAGGAACTTAAGAAAACGTATTTACTATATAATATATATATATATATATATAAACTTGAATATTATACTGACTCTCGTTTATTTATACATTAATGGTGTTTATCTGTATGCATGCTTATATAATATGTAATGTAGGTAGGGTAGTGTCCGTTGTGTATCTATAAATAGATGCCCAACTAACAAGTACTTATAATAAAGTACTGATATGTTATTTTGAAAACTCAATATTGAGGAAATTATGGTAATTGTTATATATATATATATATATATATATATATATATATATATTTATATATACATTGGTTTATTAATTTAATATATATTATTTATCCTAATTATTTTATAATTAGGTAGGAGAATAATATATTAAATATCTTAATAGTATTTATAATAATGTAAATATTTAAAGTTCTGTAGAATGTATTTAATATTTGTAAAATAAAAATGTATTAATTAATCTATATATAAAAAAAGATATGTAAATAATATAAATACAATAAATTAATTACAAATTTGTAAATACTATTATTTATAAAAGTCAATATTTTACAATAATCTTATATCTAATATAAATTTCTTATCATTAAATTAATAAAGAATTTAAAAAAATAAATACAACAACAATAATAAATAGGAATTATATGTAATTAACATATGAAATATATACTTTATCATAGTATATATATGTTATACACATGTATACATATATGTATGTTACAAATTGTAAGTACATTGTACATTGTACAGTGTGCAGTGTACACTGTATACACCGTGCACACCATATGTAATCTGATGCATACATGCAACAATACAATTTCTATTAACATGGGTTATCTTTAAGCATACACTAGTGATGTAAATGATGCCGAGCCGAGACTTTCATTTTCGGAAAAAAAACGAGCCCGAGCCGAGACCCTAGCCAAATGAGCCCGAGCCGAACCGAGACTTTAGCCAAACGAGCCCAAGCCGAGCCGATACTTTAGTCAAACGAGCCGATACTCTAGTCAAACGATCCCGAGCCGATATGAGACTCTTACAAAACATAATCGAACCGAAATTATGCTTTTTTGAAGTTACATTTTAAACATAATTTTTATATATTTATCCATATTTTTATTAATTTTTCCTATTTCATGTGACATAATATTAATTATATGTATCGATAGGTGGCTATTTTATTTATAATATACTCATATGTTCGTATAGTATACGAATATTTTAAAAATTACAAAATCTAATCGTAGTTAGGTAATCCTATATAATTTAGATATGTTAATATTTTTGCATAAAAATAAAGATTTATAAAAACATTACATTTCTTATATAAATATGTTATTATTTTTTAATTAGATTTCATATATGTCATAATTTTAATATGTAATAGCATATGAATAATAGGTATGATAATATCTTAATTATTGTATTTCAATTTAATCGCTATTTATATTATCTTATTAGTATTGTAACGAAAATTCTTTTGATAACTATATATTATTATTTATTTTAGTTTAAACTATAATTATTCTATAATTATAGACTTTTTAAATGATAATTAACAAAAGTTGTGTTTATAATAACAAGGTAATATGAGATAAAAAAAAATGTTAATTAACATATATTAATATATGCTCGTGATATATTAAATAACAATAAGTACTTTATAAATCATAGGCAATTATAAATAAATGAGTTTTTAATAATGTCTTGAATGATGATATTGATACACAAGGTCTTAAATCAATATCGAGCTTGTTTCACTCGATAGGTGCCGCTATACTAAATTATCAATTGACACTCCGATATTTTTTTCCTTATCTGATAGTTTGTATTGTATATTATTTATTGTAATGACATTATTTTCATTTGATATACAAAACAATGATTCTGGTAAATGACACTGAAACTATATTGAGCTTATGAAAACTGAGACTAACACTTAAATGATGCCTTTAATAAGCATTAGTTAATAACAATGCATTTTATAGAGACTGAGACTGCACCGATGCTTTAGGTAACCCATTGTGAGACTTAAACTATGCTATTGCTATTTACATTGAGACTGAATCGATGCTTTAGATTTGAGCATCATTTGCATCCCTAGCATACACTGAATAGACATCATATTCTGAGAGGTATGTAATTGTAAATCATTGATCAAAATCACATTTCAAAAATTAATCTATATTGTTTTAATTATTGTTATATATATATATATATATATATTATTTATTATAATAATAATTATATTTTAAATTATATATAATATATATATTAATATATATAATAATATATATTACATTACGGTGCTTTAAACCGGGATAATGGTGAACACAATGCCTGGGTAGTGTTGCCTGGGTAACGTATCGTCATTACTGGCAGCTTTACGTATAGGTCACCACTACCACCACCCCCCCCCCCCCCTTGCCCACTATATCCACCCCCCCACGATATCCACCCCCAGGGCTCCAATACTACCTCATACGGTATGGGTCCTGTGTGCAACACGTACATTACTATTAACGGTGCATGAGAGATGCATCGACACCGTGTTGTTTATGATCAATCTATTTCATTTACATGCATATATGCATAGAGTATACTCTAGTATTATATATATATATATATACAAATATAAAAATTATCCATATATTTCATATTATAATAATATATATTTATATAATATTATATACATGTATATATATATATATATATATATATATATATATATATATATATATATATATATATATATATAATAATGTACTGGGCTTCATATAAATAGATCGTGAAATAAATCCCTAGCTGTTAAAAAAGGTAAATCTATAAATAAATATATATTCTTGGCAATTCGGTCTGTATATTATAGTCCGCATGTAAAAGTATATATAACTTCGAGACCATAGTCCTATATATATATATATACTATAGTGTAGCATGATTATCGTCTAACTACATACTGGTTATATAGCTCGAATAATTATATAATAGCTATATAACTTGAATAAGGAATCCGATTGACTTTAAGCATTGCCTGTATACAGGTATACGACACATAAGTAATGCTTAGAGTCAACCGGGTTCCTTATTAGGTACCCTACAGTGTACTACCTCAAAGCCCGAGTGATATCCACCCCTCCTTATATAATATACGATTATCATGTGTGATCTTAATTGTACTTTAATTATAAATAATATTATTAGTATGAATGTTATATCACCTAATCATTTTTCGAAAATAATTAAATCTGATTTGTAATCATATATATATTATATATAATATATATATATATATATATATATATATATATATATATATATATATATATATATATATATATATATATATATATATATGACTACACGTATTGCATTGGTAAATAAATATATACGCATAAATGCATCGTTGATATACTGATAAATAGATAAATGAATATGTGTGTGTATATTTATAGAAATAGATGTTATATTTATAGATGGATGAATTGATGGATACTTAATTAGATAAATAGGTGAAATTAATACTACGAAATAATCATTATTTCTATTAATAGAATAATAGAATCAATACAAAATAAATAAATAATAATAAAAACATTAGATTGAATATATATATATATATATATATATATATATATATATATATATATATATATATATATATATTACCTTACTAGGTCGAGCTTTCTCAGCATATCATGACACGTTTTCACCATTCATCTCTGTCTCCCATCACCGTCTTCAGTTCATCTGTAGTGCATCTGCTGTCGTCTCTAAGTAGCACAGTATACGTCTTCTGCGGCCGTCCAGGTTTTCGTTGTCCATGTAGAGGTTCCCACAGAAGCACTTCGCTGATCATTTCTTCTCTGCTTCGCCAACAATTTCCTGAGAAACACATCCTATGTTCTCTAATTGTAATCGTTATCTTCGGGATATTTCCATATAATTCATTATATTTTATGAACTTGACATCTTTTATTTAAAGCAGCGCGTAGCATTCTTGTATATGCTCCATCAATCTTGTTCTCTAAAGAAGATGTTAATGTCCATGTGATGGAGTCATATACAAAAACCGATTCGACTGTGGCCCTGAATACATTTTTCTTCAGCCATACAGAGAAATTAGATTTCTATATTGATGTCATATTGTTTAGTGCGGCCCATACCTGGCCTATCCTTACATTGACGTCACGATCAGTTGATGCTACATAGCTTCCAAGATAGATTCCAATATACTTTAAATCGTGTACTTGTTTGATGATCATATCCCTTTAGACTTTTTATACCATTATTATTGTTCTGGTTCATAGAGATATATTCCGTTTTGTCTGCGTTTACACGTAATCATATTTCAGCATTTTATTTGCATCTTTAACGTTGTCTAACGTAATGTTAAATCATCAGCATAATCAATGTCAGTTATTTATATTGCAGGATGTAGATTACTCATTCATTATTTTATGGTGAGACCGAGATTTTTGTTATCATCTAATCATTTTCTCAAGATATAGTCTAGACATATTATAAAAAGGAAAGGTACAATCGTGTCTCCTTGTACCCCAGTAGTTATATCGTAGTAGGATGTATTTCCATATAGTGATATAACCATTGATCTTGTATCTATATAGAGTATCATAACTACTTCTACTGTTTCTGTGGGTATTCCATACGCAGAGAGAATATTTTTCATTTTACCGCGATGCATTGAATCAAATTATTTGTCGAAATCTATAGATAATAGTGTGGACTGTAAATTCTTTGATTTTACTCAATCAATTATACGTCGGAATGTCAATATGTATCCTGTAATTTATCTATTCTAGCGGATACCGTTCTGATTTTTCCATAGGATAACTTCGATGTCTGGTCTTATGCGACTTAGGAGCATCAAATCATAATTGTTTTTCTGCATTGGACGTTAGAGTTATTTCTTTATAATGTGTGGGCTGAGAAGTATCTCCTTTCTTCGGGAACGGTAAACGACATTATTAGGTCCATATTCTTATTTGATTTTGTGAATATACGCTGTCACAGAAATTTAGCAATATATTTTGATATTCTGTCAGTTTCCAAACTTCAGCTGGGATTTCATCTAATCCGCAAGCTTTGCCATTATTTATTCTTTTATGTGCATTGTTAAGTTATTGTATAGTGAAAAGACCTTTTTGATATTCAACTCATTATGTATTGGTAGTATTTCTTCATCATCATCAGTTATGTTAAGCGGACTTCTTGGAAATTGTTATGCTATAGTTTGATCCTCTCTCCATTGTTAACTGCTTTTAGTTTTGCGCTGTTTGAGTTATTTCTACCACTTATTTAATTTCTGATTTTCAATGCAATACAAAATTGTTTGTTTGCTGTTGCTATTTCGATATCTTTGATTTTTCTGTTGACATATTTATTCTATTCTGACTCATATGCACAAGTTAATTTTTCTTTTGTTTTATTAAATATTGTCTGATTTTCAGAAGATATTTGTGAATATTTAAGTTTTGCTGCTGTATGTAAATCCTTGCGTTTTTAACAAACTTCTTGATTTTACAAGGGGGCCCTATTATTCTGTTTTGGCTTTAATGGTATATATTTAGCAGATTATTCTTTGCATGCAGTTTCAAAGAAGGTGTATGCTGTGTTGGCTGATATTATTTCTTCATTATTTTGCAGAGCTTCGAAACGGTTTTAAACTTCAATTATGAACTTTTTTGTATATCTGCATTGTTTTTTAGGTTACTCCAGTCATACGACTTTATTCTACTAGATTTGTTTTTATTAGCTCGTAGTACTACGAGTAACACGTGTTAGTTTTATTAAGCCATATTGGCTGTTACAATGATGTGGTCCGATGCTACACTAATAAACGAATTATATGCTCTGCAATTTGTTGCACTGTTTTTCCACTTCTTATTTATTAGCACATAATCAAGTTGAGCTGAGGTCTTGTTTGGTGCTTTATGTATCCATAATTTTCCAACTTTTTTCTCTAAGTGTGTATTTAAACATATTAGGTTATTTTCATTTATGAAGTTGTGCAACATATTGCCATTTCTGTTAGCATTTGTGTGATAGGAGAACTTCGAATTATTTAACTGACCAAGTTGTGCATTGAAATCACCTCCTATTACTTGCATATTGTATGTGGGTATTGTGAGGGATGCCAATTCCAAATAGAATTGTTCAACTTCAAGTTCTTCGCTTACATTTATTGGGCTATTGCATGATATTATAGTGGTATTTGGATTTCCATTGAAAGTAGCCACCATTATTCTTGGTGATATAATTTCAATATTAGAGATAGAACTGTATTCTCTTGAATTAACGAGTGATTCCCATTGTAGAAGCATTTACACTGTTTGTCCATGCTGAGCAGGTTATTAGCTTCTAATTACCATAGGGTTGTTCTGTTATGATGATTTCATCATGTATTGCCCTATGTTCTTGAATAGATATAATATATTGACCTGTAGTTTCGGCAGAGGTTATTAATTCTAGTATTTTCCCATTTGTTTGTGGTGTATTGAAGGTTGAGATCTTAATATCTATTTTTGCCTTCATCATCCAATTTTGGTTTTTGATCTCAGTATCTAATTTTTCGATTGCAATCTGAGAATTTGCAGAACGCACTCCTTGTTTAACCGCGCGACGAGCGAAACGGAATGAGAATGTATGTGTGTGTATTATGTTATTACTTTCAATAGTTAATATATCACGTATATGTTAAGTGTGGTCGCTACTCCATACATAAGTAACAGTTTTATAAATCCGAGTAAAGATGCCTCACCGAAAACTTTCTAATCATAGACATTAAGATATCGCCTTGCCACTTCCAACATCCTTCCCCTGATGATTGAACGTTACCCTAATCGGGTGGCTGACAGGTACTATGCCTTGCCAAAGAGTAACCTGGATTTTGTCTGGCACCGCTTATTGGTTATTCGTAGCTAACCATTATATCTAATGGCTGTTCCCCTATCCGCAATATGGGTATCCGGTGGATTGGAGTTATCATCACCACATCACCATATTAATTTGCAGATATATATGAAGAAATATGGGCCTAGGATCCTACGAAAACTTAGCTTTCCAAAATGTTTCACAAATATATATATATGCACTATATTGCGATATATATATATATATATATATCTATTATATTCATAACAATTAAATATGTACTGAATTATACATATTTCCTCATAAGTTCCTCATTGAGTTCCATGTTAAATATTAAGTATTTAGTTCTGGTCATAATTCTGAATTCTCAGATACATCCAGTAATATATTTTTATAGTTTATTGTTTTACGTTGGAACTTATAATCAAGATAATGTTCACCGTAATGATTATGTAGTCCGAGAACATTATTATTTAATATATATTATATCGTATATATATATATATATATATATATATATATATATATATATATATCCTTGTATTAGTATCACGATAGCTACTGAATATTTATAATTTGCCTATACACTTGCTGTATTCGTTAACGTATGTGATTGGCTTAACCTGCGCATGCGTAGTCACTGACGAGTTACTTGCCATGCGTATGTTATAAGTGATATGAACGTATGCTGTATGATGTATGTAGTACATTCTATGTACACATTACACTGCATCTTTACTTGAAATCAAAGTTAAAATCTCTAATGTTTAAACGATATATATATATATATATATATATATATAAAATATAATATAGATGATACTGGTCTATAGATGATAATGCTATGTTTTTAGAGTCAAACCTATGTCTTACAATAAATAATAATGACAGAAAATATGAATAATATAAAATATATATATAAGTTGTGATTTACTTACTTTTAATGTTAGTCCCGTGACTCGGAAATCGTAGGGAAATCAAGTATAGTCCTTTCTACCTTAACGACATATTGTCTTCAGCCATCGCGATCGTGGACTTTGTGTAATAGTTAGTTCGCGTCCATCTTAGTCCAATCAGATATATTGTCGAACCATTGACTCTTCGGACGACCTTGCTTTCGCAAACCTTCATCCATACTTTGTATTATCGTTTTGCTGAGACCGTCATGTCTAGATGTGCGGCACATTGTGCGCCCATACAATTTTAATTTACGTCGTTTGATCACGTGTAACAGATGATCATATTTGCCGATTATTGCTTCCATATTTGTCAATCATCTTCTCTTTTACATACGCGTCCGTAATTTTTTCTGATATGTTATGCCAAGCAGATTTAGGTGTGATTTATTTTCAAATTCTTGCAGTTCTTGTAGTCTTATGCATTGCTGCATTAGTGGACCAAGCCTCACATCCATAAGTTAATATTGAAAGGACGAGTAGACTGTATCAATTGTATTTTAGCTTAAAATATATGTAGGCTGTTCCATATAACATATAGTCGTATCATGTCTGAAGTCGCAATATCTAGTCGTATCCTGATATGAGTTTCACGTGAACCATCCTTTGATAGAGTTTCTCCTAAGTAACAGAATGTGTTGACTTCTTCCAGTGTATTATCATTTAGTGTGATGTCATCATGCAAAGAGAGGAGTCATTACTATTTACCATTACCTTGATTTTTCTGAATTGATTTCCATGCCATATCTGCTAGCACATTTAGACAGTTGATTGGTCATATATTGAAGACCTTTATTGGTGCCCACTAGTAAATCAATATCATCTGCTAATTTCATATTCCAAATTGACCTACCACCTATTGATATTTATAGCGTTAGCTTGTCATATACTTCCGACATAATTTACTCACTGAATATATTGAAGAGTACAGGTAATAGTAGACATCATCGACGTACTCTAACCGTTGATTTGAATGAATTACCTGGGTTATTACTAGTCAGAACTGTACTGGAATTGTTACTATATCAATCTTTAATCATTGAAAGTATTACGTGATGGATACCACACCTTTGAAGTGTTGACCACAGTCCTTCATGATAGACTCTGTCAAATGCCTTCCTAAAATCAATGAAGTTATGGAACAGGTTTGTTTAGGAATTAAGGTGATTTTCTATAAGGGTTTTGACATTTGTAATCTGTTCGAACGTACTAAGTACGTCGTACTTCTGCATTTCCGAAACCCTGCTTGTTCCTCATATATAATGTGTTCAGCTTGGGGTGTTAGCCTTTTAAGTATTATTTTCAGTAATATCTTACTTGAATAGCATATTTAGCTTAGGGTTATATAATTTTTAAATGTATTCTGGTCACCTTTCTTGGGGATAGGTATTACCAATTAGTGAGTCTATTGGGTGGCCAGTTTTTATTAGCCCAAGATGTTTAGGATACATATCTGAATGAGTATCTTAGTTGTCGAACTTCCCCCAGTTCGCTTGGTATACAATATATATTGTCAATTCATGGTGATTTCCCTTCTTTTAACGTTTTTATAGCATCGCTAACTTCTGATTTGAGTATTGTCTGATCAGGGTCTGAGTCTTTGCTGATAATTTCAGTTTATTTCAGTATTTTAACATCAAATTGTATAAGATAATTATATAAGTTGTGGCAGTATTCAGTCCAACGGTTTAGAATCGACGATTCTTCAGATTGTACAATTACTCTTTCGAAATTGAGTTGTTATTTATACATACCGAAATAAAATAAAATAATAATAAAGACAATATTTGGGATTTTATCCCAACAAGCTGAATACTAACTAAATAATACTAATCAAATAATTAGTGAAGAAGTATCGGTTTGGTCAGTCTCGTATATGACTATAAACACATTATAAATCCTGATTGATGGGTGTTCCATGTATTTTAGTTGTTAGACATCTCCTCCACCTAGAATATCTAATGATTACATCAAGTAAGATTATATATCCAACTAAAGTTACAGATATGTACCAAAATAATTACAAAAATAAAACGAAAACGAGAAAAACAATAAAATATAAACGAACGACATCATATGAATGTATGTTGAATATAAAAATGTGTTTGCATATTTATAATATTAGTATTTTTGTTAAATAAGCTAATAGGTTTAACTAAAGCAACGATACGTGAGAGTGATCTTAAACAGTACTCACCCTGTTGTCGAAATAATTGATCGTTGCTTTATTAATGTATATTTCTTTATCGTAACTTAATAATTATTAAGTTGTCCACAATTACTGCTAGAATACGTTGTCAATACCGATGTTTTCTCTATATTCTCGATATATCAATAAGATCGTTTAGTATCTTGAAAGTCATAATTAGGTCAGATCTCAGTTTACGGCTATATCATTTCATTAATTTGAGAAAATAATATCTATTTTTATAATTTGAATTGTGAAAATTGCATCTGCAGTATATCTATTTTTATAAATGTAATATCAACATTACATCTGAAGTAATAAGTTCATATAGGCCTAAGCCAATACATTCATTTTCTGGATTCCAAATAGATGAATCACATTTATATTTGCAGATTGACATTGAAGCGTATTTTTTAAATGCAATTTGAAGATTCCATTTTACCGTACAATCATATATATCGGATAATACTGATTGAAGAATATTCCTTTCGGTAGTATTCTTATAGGATAGCGAAATATTAGTATCAGCTGCAAAAAGAGAACTTATCGGGGTGAAAATATCGAAGTAATGACATTAATATATATCAGAAAGAGAAGAGGTCAGACAACTTAACCTTGAGGAACACATTAACTTTCATAAATATAATCAGAAAATGAACTATGTACCTTATTTATTTGAAATCGATTGATAATTTATTTATTTATTTATTTGTTTAAAGACTTCATAAATGAAAATCATTTTTCGACGTCATAACAATTAGTTAAGAGTTTACATAAATAAAATAAATAGAAAATATAGAAAATAATAATATAATAATAATAATAATAATATAATAATATAACATATAAACGAAGATAAAAATAATCGCAAAATACATATTCATTTCACTAAATAATGTCTAAATAGTCTACTTTTGAATTGAGATCGAGAGTTGTCGTACGAATAATATTCTGAAGTAAATTCCATAGAGTTGGTACCGCAACAGAAAAAGCAGAGTTACCAAAACATGAATTTGTATGAGGCATAACAAGTTTCATTGCATGGCAATCCCGTCTTGGTCTGTTACTGGTAACAATTGATAATAAGTCAGCCAGATACTTAGGTACACCCGTGTAGATTGATTTATGAGCTAAACATAATAATTTGAGTTTACAAAGATCACGATATCTGAGCCAACCAAGGGTTAACATAATATTTGATATAGATATATAGTTACTACCCGTATTAGTATTTCTATTATTCTTAATTTTATATAAAACTCGAACAGCTCTCCTTTAAATTTTTTCAAATTGTATCATAATATTATCAGGGACAAAAACAAAAAGTGAATTGCAGTAGTCGAATATACTAAAAATCAATGAATTTATAAGTGATTTAGTGTTATCAAAAGAGAGCTTAGCACGAGCCTTATGTATATTATATAAATAAAAATTAGCAGTACGAATAACATTAAGAATGTGACTGTCATATTTCATAATAGAGTCAATTGTTATACCGAGTGTAATGATGTTGTTAGATAAAGGCAGCGTGGCAAGAAAACTATCAGTTATTTTAACAATTGAAGGTATTTTAGAGAATAAAATAGTATCAGTTTTTGAAACATTTAATGATAATGAATTACTAGTGAACCAATTTTGTATATCAGTAATACAGTTTTTAATGTTGGATTGGATTATAGAGTGATCAGTAGATTGAGGAAAGGAAGTATAAAGCTGTAAATCATCAGCATATAGATGATAATGAATGTAAGGATATTTTTAAAAAATAGAAGAAACAGGTAATATATAAATCAAGAAAAGTATTGGGCCCAGAACAGATCCTTGAGGAACACCATGAGTGTGCATAAATGATTTTGAAAAATTGTTATTAATCTTAATTGATGAAAAACGAGATGTTACAAAAGACATTAACCAATTGTGCACCTATCCATGAATACCTATCTCTTTATGCCGACTTGATAAAATTGTATGATCCAGAGTGTCAAAAGCACTAGATAGATCAAGTAATACTAAGTAGCATGGCATTTTAGTAATATATAAATGTAACCACTTAAATGCATTACCACTAATCTATAATGTATACATCTTCAATAGAAGTTCACTTTTTACTCTAGCAATATCGATACAGATTGTATCAGTATTACAATAATGGTTATTAGCTTTATTTATATTTCTATAAGTTGGCGTTCAGTTTATCTACCAGCTAAAATCCATAATATTTCGTACATAATAGTTTAAACTAATACATTTATTAGGTCTTAAATTGTATAATAAATAATGAGATAATATATTTTCAAAAATAACAAGAATAGGTGGTAATAAACTAATTGGACCGTAATTGGAGGCAAAAAGAATCATTTTTTTTTAATTAGGAATAATATTGGCTAACTTACATATAGTTGGGCATTGACCTTCATATAGATAATTGACCTTCCTTTAGAATATATTGTTATCCAATAGATCTTGGATGACAACGTTAATCAAATAGTAACGTAATAATTCCTTTGGGTAAACTATCAGGTGAGTTATATTTAATTGGAAGTTTACAATGAAATTTCTTTACGATTTCCTATGATATATGAACATCGTTAAACCTAGAATATTTCATTATTAATAGATAAATGGAATTATTCGACTTGAGAAAAATAGATGAACACTGTCAGGATGACAATTTGTTTCTTAAAGTATGTATAAATTATATTACGATTGAGTACATTTCTGAGTGAGGGTAGAGAATTTGTATTATTTAATGTGTTTAATGTGTTTATATAATTACAAAAAGTTGATTTTTAGTTAATGAGAGTATTTAATACTCTGCATTAATATAGTAGTTTCTTAATTGGCAAAGGATATTAATGAATTTTAATATAATAAGTATGGGTATAGCCTATTACTCAATGATGTTATTAGCAATATTAATAGAAGGGAGTAGTGGACGATATTTTGTATGACTTTGTAGAATTGTAATATATCGATGAATAGTTGATGTTATAATTTCATATTTTCAAATGTTATAGAATATGTATCGTTATATATTATAGCTATTTTAATTTGTACTTTAACTCATATATTTCTAGTATTAATATCAGTTTAGTTACACTCAAAAAATAGCGCAAGAAGGGAGTAGTGGATTTTAGTACCAACATAAATCAATAGGTGTCTCGCTATATATATATATAGTATACTCGATTCATTTTTTCAGTTTTTATTATTTTAATAATATATTTTGTTATATTCATGCCGACGCACGCATTTTATTTAAGATTTAGATTTTTAAAATTATGAACAAAAATTAATGAAAAAAATTAGACCTATATTACTCGATTTTGATTGGTTTATTTTCATCCACTATATCGATATAGTAGAAGGATCCTTCTCAGTTCGTCCACTATATCCATTTGAATATGGTACTTTAGAATACCTATATATTTTTACTAATACAATATTTTCATATACTATAAACATAACTTAGATAACAAATTATATTTTATTAATATATAAGAAAATATGTATTTATAATTAATAATCAATGCAGTACAGTACATTTCCAAAACTGGTTTTTATGGAATTTTGAAAAAAAAATATTATGTAATTAATTTAATATATTGATTAATTATTTTTGAAAAAAATTACTCATTGTTGTAGATATTGTAATTGTCTAAATATTTTGTATATATATTTTTTTTGTATCTATGACCATTTTCGCGTAAATGTAAATTACCACTACTCCCTTCTCGTCCGATACTCCCTTCTATCCCCTATAGGTTTTGATTATAATTGAACTATAGTTCATCACAATCATTGCACGAAGACAGCATATTAATCAAGTTTAGTATCAAAACATGGGTTTTAATACTAACGATGTATCACTTTTATTATAATTGAGCTGTATGGTTGGACATTTGTATTGATTATGATTGCCAGAATGTAAATAATTATCTGGGATTATTATATCGCAGTAAATAGAAAATGGTACCTAATATATTCATCAAATTCAAAATAACATAGGTGTTTAAAGGTGTTTAAGACCTAGATGTTTAATATTATATATCCTATATATATATATATATATATATATAATTATGGTATTATTTGTAAGTATTAAATCTAATATTATTTTCTAGTATTAAAATTAATCAGTTGTATTATATATATATATATACATATGATTGAAACTAGGTATATATATACTAACCTATATATAAAGATATTTTTCCTGTTTTTTTTCCTTTTTATTTTCATGTTCCATTAATTTCCAATAATTGTTTGACTTCATTGATTCCTAAAAGTTATAATTCTATTGATCTCTCTAAATATTTAGCGATAATAATATCATCATTAGTAAATAATGATTTTATAAAAAAATTTCTAGACCTATTGAAAATACTGTTATATTGGATAGGTCTAATATTATACTCGTCGAAATGAATTTATTATGTGAAATATCATTGCTATATATATTTTATTATTAACATTTTAAATATATCAGCATATACAACTCTACATATCTTACAGTATATTTATTAGATCTAATTATATAGTATCTAAGATAGACTTTGTATCTCACAACCTAATTTTTAATATTTATGATATATCGTATTTTCCTAAATCAAAAATATAGTTCATTAACACACTTTCACAAATTATAATACGAAACTTAACGTAAAAGTCATATCGCCTATTTAATTAAGCTAGTCGTAGTTTAAAATAGGGATAGCTCATTACTCATTACATAAAATCATTACTTGTACTAAGTATAATAAATAATTAAACTTTTATTAATATATAATATATATATCTTACAAATTCTAACCGATAAAAAATGTCATCTTTTTAGGTGGTGGTTTCAACTACCAACATATACCTCTCTCGGTTTATATTACCGAATGTTATAGGATGTATACATCGATAATCTTATATTATTGACAATATATGTCATTCCACTTAGATGAATCAATTAAATACGCGCAAATAAAAATCCTATAATAGAAACATTTACAATAATATACTTTTAAAATAACAACTACCATTATAGTATAATATAGTATAGTATAATATCTGCATATATTATGATTACATATCAGTAAATAGTAATACCTCAATTGCATTACATTAGATAATACTGCTTATAATCAATAAGTATTGTTTAGTTCTGCGGACGGATGAAGTATCGTGTGTGATAGTAATCACGCTCTACATAAGCACATTAGCACATTATATATTAGTAAGTTGATAAAATCCTTCAATAAAATATTACCAGAATATAATTGATACGAAAAAGTATTATACAACTCTTCGTGTTGACAATTACGAGGTATTCAATCGGCTTTCACCAGAAAAGATATATTATTTTTAGGGCTGAGAAATGTGAGTCAATTTTTCTTAAATCAAATAGTAAGGATTCTCTAACATCTTTTTATCGTCAAACTGACAAACAATTTTCCAATTTCCCTCGGTAGGTACATTTAGAAAGTATATGTATTTATTACCAAATAAATATAATAATTCATATGATTCAAAAGAGTAATGAGAATTATTGTATATGAATTGTGTATCCATATTTTTATAATTTACTCTCCAATTATAAATTAAGAAAATGTTCAGCTAATTGGAAATAATTGCAAATAACTGTTTTATATAATAAAATCAATATATCTATAAAATTACAGACCTATTAGCATCCTATTAAATAATTAATCCTAGTAGGATTATTTAATAGTTAATCCCTATAGGGAAGTGTATACACTGTTATTATTTGAAAATGTGTATCATATTATCTTACTTTATACAAACTTTAAAGAACTATAAAGAGCAATTTTAGTATTTGTCTGGTAGTTCAACATAACTACAACTGGATGATTATAAATAATATTATAATGGACACGAATAACTCCTACAATACTGATATCGTACACGTAGATATGGAGAAGGCTTTCGATAACGTGCCTCGCGATGAACAAATATTAGAAGTGAGCACAGGTGGCATGTGTGGACACTTGTGATTAGTGTTGTCGTACATTACTAATCGCTCTCGGACAGTAAGGGTGAATAATTATGTGGAACTCAAAGTGCACTCATCGTTCCGCTATTATTTGTATTATATATAAATGACCTTCCATCTGTATGACCATATTTGGACTATGCAGACTAGATGCTAAATATATATATATATATATATATTTCATATTCACGAATGAGTGATACATTTAAAACATATCCTAAATATATATATATATGGGAACTTTTACATTTCTATTGGATAATGTTTAGTAATGAAAATAAAATGTTCTTTGAATCATTTGTATACATTAAATAATGTATAACTTGCTAAGTGTATGGGATTTAAAGATATCGGCATTATGTATACAAATAAGATTTAAATCTCATGTGAATAATTATATTCTAAATCTCTAACTATATTTAATGTTATATTTGGATATTTTATATCCAGTGATCATGTTAATTTTGTTAACCTATAAGACATATGTTAGACCAATATTTGAATATTATTCATCTATTTTGAATCCTGGTTCAGATTTCATTAGTATGAATTCAAGTATAGATAACATTCAGAGAATAATCACCAAACGCTTATTTTATAGATGTAATATAAAGTATACATAATGACATACTAACTTTTCTTAATTAATAATTCCCAATCGAGTATAAAAAGTTGATTTTGTACACATATTACAAATTATGAATAATCTAGTTGACATCGATAAGTCATTTATTAACAAATTTGCATCGAGAACATGTAGTTATCTTCTCGAATTACAAAACGAATGTACCTTCTAGAGTGTATATTAATTCCTTCAGTAATAGAGTAACAACACCACTGAATACCTTCCTTCTAATATTAAAGATTCTTCAATTGTATTAATGTTTACACAAATTTTATATCTTAATATTGACCTTATTTTTTTTTAATTTACATATTTATTCTATTTCAATTTTAGTATTTATTTAATTATATGTTTAATCTATTAATAGACAATAATTATTACATTATATTGGTATTACCGTTATGTTACTGATTATATATGATTAATTATAGGTAGTATAAGGCGTCAACAACCAATACCTCCTATAACCTCCTATAACATTATAGGAGGTCTTGCAACAACTTTGCACACCATGGGATGATTAACCCTTAGGAATGTATCCGTTCTACGAGCCAAACTGCGATGTATTCTCACTAGTGGTTAGTTATAGAGTGAACACCTCCTATAACCTCGCGAGATTATAGGTTATAGGATGTCTTGGTTATATTTACTTTGTTTATGTTTGGTAATATAATGCAGTACAACATTAATATATATATAAGTAGTGTATTAACCTAATGTTGATAGGTATTGATATTCTTCTCACTGTGGTTGCGTGAGGTCTAGATTTAAATCGAAATTACTAACGTAATAGATGAATAAAATATCCATATGTGTTGTGGCTTCTAATTATGATTAATATGTATAAGCCTATATACGTTCATGTTTATTCAATTAGTTTTATTTTGCTATACGTTATGTAAATTGGATAGGATTAATAAGGTAATGATTGGATAAATTGATTGTAATAATTTATAATAGTTGTCAAGACAATAAATTACCAACAATATATAGTATTATACATTGGTGAATAGTTATTTATAACTAGACTACATTTGTTGGTAAATAAATACGTAGTAAAATAATAATATAATAGGTATGTATGTAAAGATAATATATATGTGGCTTACTATATATAGGTCTAAATTCGTATTATAATATTAACATCGTATATCACGTTATTGTCACTTTAACTACTATATATTGTTGCTTGTATTTTGTTGATATATTATTAAATATAAATATATATATATATATATATATATATATATATATATATATATGTATGTGTATATATATATATACCTATATATATTACATAAATATATTATACTCACTATATAAATATATAAAAAATATGATACATATAATATGTAGATGAAACTATATAATTTAGATCGTAGACATTCTTAATAATTAAATAATTGTAAATTTAATTTTTATTTATTCTATATAGGGGAAATTAATCGAATACGGACAGTGCCCGAATACGGACACTATATGTATCTAAGAAACCATAAATCCTACAAAAAAATGTTAATGAATAAAATATTCATAATTATATAAATAGTCTAAAAAAGTATTTTTTTATTTTAATAATTCAAAATATTGCTGATATATCCAATAAACTGATTTTTTTATTACGTTTTTAAATTTATGAAAAAAAAATTCAACTTAAAACCTTCTCAAGAATATAAAATGTATCAATATAAAATATATAAAATATAATACTATATTATTTAAAAAAATAAAGCATTCTAAAATTATATTTATAATTTCTATATTTTTTATCAGATAATCATTAAGTTATAAGTATATATCTAGAGGTCATATAAGTCCCTAATACGGACACTCTAGATGTCTTACTATGTATACCCTATACCCAAACAGTGCGCAGCGTATGAACTATTCTAATATTCATAAAAATCGAGTGCGTTATAATATTAATACCACCAATAAAGCTAAATCTAACAATTGTTATTATTTAGATACTTAAATTGTATTATTAATTAAAACATAATAAAAATAAATAAATTATTAAATAATTAAATTAGAATAAATTATTCATCAAATTAATTATAATTTATAAATAATGTAATTGTAATTTTTCTGATTAATTCATCAATAATATATAGTTTATCTAGTGGTATATATCAATACCTCCTTTAACCTCTAGGTTATATGAGGTATTGTATATAGGGTATCCGTATTCGGACATGGGTACCGAATACGGACACCCCCGTTATCTATGGAATTAAAAGATTAAATAAAATTATAAAATCACAATAATATCTATACTCATATAATATTAATATATTGTAATTTTTGAATAAAACTAATGATTAATAAAATGTTAAGACCATGTATTGTTACACTTTGTCCGTATTAGGTTACTTTACCCTATAAACAGTGATGGGCAGGATTGTGATCATTGATCAGTGATACGATCAGGAGCGGGATCGGGATCGGCAAATGATCGGGTAACGAATAGAGGATCTGGATCGGGATAGGGAAAAGGATATATCTCTATATAGATCGCCGATCCATAAAAAATGATCGGTGCCCATCATTGCATATAGGGATACTCTAATGTTATTTTATATCTACCTACGATACTCTAATATTATTATATTTATTTATAAGGATATTAACAACATGTTAGTATTGTATTATTACATTGATATGATATTGTATTGATCATTATTTTATAATGTTTTCCAAGGTATTGCAAGACTAGGTTAAACCTAGTAGGGGAGGGAAGGGAGTAGTGGCCGATAAATAATATGCCTCAGAAGATTTCTAATATATCGATAAATACTGAATTTTAGACTATTATTTTTTTGAATTAGAAATTATATAGTTCTAGAATACTGTGATTTCACTTTTATATATAAAGTGTTTTACCTAATAATATAAACGTTTGATTAGGCATTAAAAAAAGCACTCAAATAAGGCAAGGCCGTACCCAACAAACAATTTATTCAGAACTTTTTAGAACTATTGGAACTATTGAGAACTTTTTGGAACTTTTTGGAACTTTAGTTCTCAATAATTATAATGGGAACTTTTTTAGAACTTTTGAGAACTTTAGTTCCAATAATATTTTATATTGAGAACTTTTTAGAACTTTTGGGAACTTTAGTTCCAATAATATTTTATATTGAGAACTTTTTAGAACTTTTGGGAACTTTAGTTCCAATAATTATAATTGGAACTTTTTAGAACTTTTGAGAACTTTAGTTCCAATAATATTATAATATAATTCTAAAATTAGTGATATCACCCATTAAAATCATAGATTTTATAGATTTATAGTTTGGTAAAATTAAAATCTAAGATTACAGTGTAAACAAATATATGTAAATATATTTTTATATTTAAATATTTAATTTATAATTATACACATACATTTGAATTAATTATATTACAATTTATAAAAACAAGAATGTCTTCTCAAAATAGTTAGTAAATAATTATTTAGATTATAATATATATTTATCAGTTTAATGGTAATAATTATAATAATAAGATATTTTAAATTAAATTAAATATATTTGATGATTGATAAATTATAATTATATAATATAATTGTATATATATATATATACATTTATGTATTTATATGTATTTAGGAATATAATATGCTAATTTTTAAAATAAAATGTTGTTATTAACGTTCAATGATTAACATTAATAACTTATTTTATATTAATTAAATAATTTAATTAGTTTATATATATTATTATATGTTATTTACTTTTTATCACTTATAAATTAAATTAGTATACATATATTATATATTAATTACATTTATTACTACTTAATTTCATTACTTAATTAAATTATCAATTGAATTAATTAATTCATTTAATTATAAATTTTAAAAAATGATCATAGGGAAGGAAGGGTAATTTGGCCGATGCGGGTAATTTGGCCGACTCTGATATCTCAGAAACTATTAATGATACCAAAAAAAATTCTATAAACAATTTATAGTATTTCATAATATCTTTAAGAATAGTTAAAATTTATTTTAATAAATAATCAATAATTATTAGTATTTATTGATTTTTATTAAAATCAGGAATTTAAACAAAATAGGTGTTTGTTAATCTGTTTGTCATTTCATAAATACATGTTGGATTGTGATATTTTTTAAACCCAAATAAAATATAATATGTTCTTGATTCTATATGTAAATATCTACATATTATATCAATATGATACAAAGCTATTGCTGAAATAACAACGTACGTCAAATCGGGTAATTTGGCCGATAAAAGTCGGGTAATTTGGCCGATCATTAACCAATCAGATATCAGATAGTAAAATGATAGAATGTATATACAAATTGAGGGTGTATCATTGAATTGTATATAATTGTAATATATAATTTATAATATAAATGGCCATACCTCATATTTTAATATATATTTATATATTTGTATAAGGATTTATATATATATATATATAATATCATTAATATTAATAATTAATAATGTCTAACATATTAATTACATTTATTATTTAATTTATTTATCAATTATCAAATATTATATAAATGTATTGATATTAGAAGTTCATGGAGTAACTTATACAATATATATATATATATATATATATATATAATATATAACATTCCTAATTATATAATGATGATTCTATATCCTATACTATATAATTATAATATTTTGAATTAGGCATATATAAACGAATGAAAACGTATACATTGAAACCTCTTTATAAGAACATGTGTATCATATTTGGAATTCAACTTTTCCACATTACAAAAACCTCTATAAGAAAATATTATTTAGGAAACACCTCTTTATGAGACAATTATTTTTAGTTTGTTTTGGAAATGTTACCTCTCTATATTACAAAATTTGATGTAGTAGTTTATATCTAAATTTAGGTTTATATTATAATGTAGATGTAAAAATAGTTAATTGCAATTAGTGAATGTGTTTTATTATTCTCAATGCAGTGAGCTCATAAATAGTAACAGGTATGAAGAACTAATTAATAAAAGGTAATATACTGATTGTAGTCAGTACAACAATTATCCAAACAAGTGTTAACAACTATTTTAAATTAAATTAAATTAAACCATATGTGATAGAAATATATTTATGATCTATTATTTTGATTACTACTTTTAAATAAATAAATTTACTAAATATATTAGAGAGGTTTCACTGAATATATAAATAAATGATTATTATATAAATACAATACAAATATCTACATTTATTTTCTAATCTATATATTATTGTATATCCAACACAGTATGATAATTTCGTTTTAATAAAAGTACTATTGTAACCTATATTAAATATTCTAATATCAATCTGATATATATTGAAGATTATTTTCTAATTAAAATATTGTTATTTTGTTGCTAATTATTGTTTATACATTATATATTTAATACACACATTATAATATCAATAATTGTGTATTTGTAAATATAACTATTCACATATGAGTGAGTAATGTTTGTATATTTTTAATCCTTTTTAATCCAACAATTATAATATATTTATTTATTTATAAAAAGTATTATACTCAATATCATTTATTCACATAAATCGCATTTCTCGAACGTATCTCAACGTATCGACATAAATGCATACATCGTGACACACTTGTCTACATTGAATAGATTGAGTAGATGAATCGACTGATTCATCGATATTCTCCGCACACATTATACAATTAACATTTATTTCACTGGTAATTTTCTTTTTCTTGTTACTCACCGTCTTTTTAACCACCTTCTTCGTCTTATCAGCATTAGCATTTTCTAAGTATTTTTTATACTGTGAATCAGTAATAATTGCTGCGAATCCACGTAGTTTACCTTATAAAGAATTAAAATACCAATTAAAATATCATTTAAAATATCACTTAATAATATTTATAATTACATATTGTAAATTAAATATAAATAAAAAAAGTATATAAATAAATAAGATTTAGAACATATTTTATTAAATGTGTTAAGTATAAACATTTAACTTCTGTTATCACCCTATCACTTTACCACTGCATACTTGTATCGATATAATAGGTCTATCGGTTGTATAACGAATATTATTAGATAGATATATATAGTAATACCAAGTAATACCAAGCCCAGTGCTTTTGTAATACTATATAGTATTATATTTTACGAATATCAAATGTAAGTTAAGTTAATTATTAATTGAACTCAAAAGAGATATCTACAATTTAATATCTTTATTGTTTATAATATATTACATCAATTAAAATGAATTTAATAATTATTGTATTATTATATTATTTAATAGATTCTATAGAATTATAATTCAATTATATAAAATTATATTCGATTATAAATTTAATTATTAATATAAACGATATTAATATTAAAAGAAATAATGATTGAAATGAATGAATTATTTAAATAAAATAAATTAAATTAATTAAAATATATCCAATAATACAAAAATAACTTTTTATAATATATTATATTATTTATATACAATATTGATTTCAATTAATTTCAGTTAATTAACATATACTATCATATACATATATATCAATAAATACATTAAATAATTACATACAAATGAGATAACATTATTAACCTATGCTCCCACATGCGAAGTATTGCTTACTGCATGGTACAGTCGACACTGGAAAGATGTAGTGGTCCTATATGTTATATAAGTAATATGATTATATCATGATTCAATTAAATCATAAACATTTTTTAGATATATATATTAAGAAAAATAACTTTAATGTAACGAATGAAACAAATTTAACATATTGATATAATGCATTTAATAAATTATTATTTTATAATATTTATTAATATGATTCTAATCAATTATATAAAATATATTTAATTATTAATCTAGACTTAATGGAAATAAAAATAAATTAAAAA
>OZ025242.1:58247859-58392859 GCA_964019155.1 Osedax fenrisi
AGAGTATACTCTATATATATAGTAACGATTGTATATATGATTTCCTAGTACAGGGCCATTATTTGATCAACCAATTATTACACGATGATAAATAATGACTTAAAATAATCCTTCTCTTGGTCTATGATTCATTTGCGTCTAATTTTCTTTTATATAACCGAATTTGATTTGTATTTCTAAGAAAGTCTCCCAGATTGTTATATGATATCTTGACTTGGAGTACTATAGTACTATAAGCAGTAGGACTTGTAGTACCTACCTACATTACTTTGCTACTCTACCTACCCAGCTAACAATAATAGCCTCATAATAGTAACATAATAGCATATATAATAGCCTCACATGTTCACATTGTACTATTATGCTGCTATTATGTAGCCATTAACATTCTATTATGCCTCTATTAATTTGTCATGCTATTATGTTGCCATTAAAAGTCTATTATGCTATTATTATTCTGCTATTAATTTTAAAAGTATATTATGCTGATATTATGTTGTTATTATGAGGCTATTACTGTTAGCTGGGAATTGGTAAATTATTATTAATAGTAAGTTTTGTATAGGTATATTATAGTATAATATTAATAATTCTTGAACTTTTAGGCTCCTTTTGTCCACAAAACTACCCAAAAGTTCTCAAAAGTTCTAAATAATTGTTTGTTGGGTAGTAGTGGCCGCTAGTATCAGAAAATGCGATAGGTGTCTCGTAATGTATTTGATTTATATTTTTTTAATTATGTAATATTAAATAATTATATGTATGATGCATACGCACCTTATTTGATTCAATGATTTAATAATATATACATACTCTTACACATAAATAAGCATAAATATATATAATCGTGTTTTTGTCAAAATTTGATAAAAAATGATTATATAATAAATGAGAGTAATTAATTAATTATTTAAACAAATGTTTACTATATATTATAGATATTTTGATTATTTAAATATTGTATATAGGACTTGTTATCCTATCAAGCACCATTTAAACGTTAACTAAAACGGCCACTACTACGTCCTCGGCCACTACCCCCTTCCCTCCCCTATTTAAATAATACTTGTTATTTTTACAATAATATAATGTTATCAATTGAGATCATATAAGTAAACCACCGACTTTGACTCAACGTACATTGTATGTCGTACAATGAGTAGATATTTGTATCCAATTCAATGCATTAATATAAATAAATTATATGTAATTCACTATATCATATAGTTTATATTATATACATTCAATATATGCATTTAAATTCAATTAACTTATTATTGGAATATAATACAATATATTAATAATAAATATTATTTACAATTATTAACAATTGATATATACATATATGGTATAATACTTATAGGTAGGTTTATACTTATTATACCTACATATATATATTGTTTCGAATTATGAAATAAAATCGTATTAATTAAATATAGGTAATAAATAATATCGTAATCGGGATCGGGATCGGGTAAGAAACTTAGGATCGAGAAAGGATCGGGTAACGAATTGAGGATCGGGATCGGGAAAATGATTGTATAAGCAATACCTCCTATAAACTAGAGGTTATAGGAGGTATTGGTATAAGAGAATAAATAGAGGATCGTAATCGGGATAGCAGATCCAGAAAAAAAAGGATCGGTGCCCATCCCTGTATATAAATAATATAAATCGTGTTCAATACACAATGTGTAAACTTTATTAAACTACATTTAACTGGTGTATAGACGTTATAACTCTATAGCTTATAGAGTTTTTAATTGAAAATGTTACTACGATAAATCGTCTATATACACGGCCTCCTACAACCTCTCGATTTCGATACATGTCCCTCTGACACTCTATTAACCATGTTTTCAATATCATATATTATGCATTCGGTTAGAGAAAGAAATTCACGTTTGTTCGATTTCGATAAATTTATAAATAATATTATATTATTCGTTATTATAAAGATGTTTCTCGGAAAAATCTTCCATTTATATCTAGATCCAAATATTACCTATATAAAATGATGTCATATTTATAATTTTCTAGTATCTTTGGTAAGCAATTACACAAGTAAGTTTCATGAAACTTGCCAAAACAAATGATTTGTATTTATATTTGACTCACTACCATAATTTATTCAACTGATCAAGTGGATCTAATTAATTTAATGATATTATTAATTAGCAATTGTATTACTATTACTAGCCATTCTACAATTTACATATACTGCAGTGAAATACTATAATATATATTTTTTTTAATATTCAATTTCGTTATTTTTATATATATTGAGATAAATTATTCCTATACATTATTAATTTAAAATGCCAGAATTTTATGATGTTCTCGTTTATGATTCAAAATTTACATTATTAAAAAGATATCAAAGAGTGGATAAATGTGGAAAAGGTGCACAAGGTATCGTTTGGTTAGTTTGTTAATTTATAACAATTATTAAATTAATTTTAAATTAATAAATTAAATTTATCATACATTTTATGAATTTCATATTAATTTATAATTTAATAACATATATTAAAACAGTAATATCGTATTGAATATATATTTTTAATATTATAATAATTATTTATTCAATATTTATTATAAAATTATAATTTTAATACTGACATAGTAGTTATAGCTCAAATGTATTATATTATAATTCTACTTTTTTTTTTCTATAAATTTTTTGTCAATTTGAATTTTAATAAATATATATATAAATTTGATTAATCAAATCTTATTAAAACTATTATTAGTTATACATTCTATTTAACTACGAGTATTTTCCTTTATATTAGTTAATATATAATTCTACATTATTATAATGATTATAATATAATCAGATTATATATACAAATATTTGAACTTGATATGTACTTAATAAATACTACATGCATATTATGTGATAATGCATGTCTAGTACATTTACATTTATATTTATAACATTTTATTAATTGTCCGTAATAGTTAAAAATTGCACTTTTTCATTTATTCACTATATTAATTTATTTAATGTAATCGTATTTTATTTAATACATTGCACACTCGACGTAACTAACTTTATTTGTAATTATCTAACAAATTCTATAATTATTACAGTATAAATATGTATATATATATAGAAAATAATATTTATTTTATATTCTCTTTTCATAATCTATTAATGTGTATTATATTTTCTAAACGTTGTACAACACTAACTTAAAACTGTGGAACTCATTTGTACATTTCTGACAATATCGCAACCTATACGAAGGTCATACATCAATCCCAACTATATACTTATTGTATATTAATACGTAGTATATATTAGCGACATATCAATAATGATGTGTATTATATCTATATATATATATATATATATATATATACATGTATGTATGTGTATGTATACATGTATGTGTTTACAAATTACGTCCGAGTTACAATACCTATTACATGAGTCATACATCGCCTCGATGATAGCAAAGAGAAGTTAGATCGTTAGAGTGGAAGTATAACAATTATTCTAATTATTATATAGTATATGTTATGGTTATTATAATTATCATTAGTAATAGAGTTAGAATCATGTATAGTATTAGTAATAAGATTGTAGCAGTATATATATATATATATAAATATCTATTATATAGATATACAATGTAGGAATAATCAAAATATGAAATATATGGTATACGTTATGCATCATTAGTTCATAAAATGGGAGAAGATATTTTTTAATAAAGGAAATGAATCACGATTAATCATAATGATTTATGAATTTATACGTTTGTAATAATCGTAGTTATCTAAGAATTATGATGGAATACAGTACACTCATCTTATTTTCATCTATATGTTATCGGATCGCATACAGGCATGAGTATTGTACATCGATGTTATTGATATTTTACTCGAGATACGTGCAATCGAATTACTCGGTTTCAATGTTATAATATAATTCTTTATCGGAGAGTACCCTCTTTGTGAGTATAGATTACGAGCTAATCTCTGGTACTCTCCTTTGAGCAGAAATTGTATTTTCTTTCTGAACTCAATAAACTATATCCTCTCCTATCTTATCCTATCATGGTTTAATGGTGAAACTTTCACCTATACATACATACGCATTATCTCTAGTGTATCGACATGTAGACGATTATCTCATCGGCTACTTGTTAATGTTTACGCCATCGTGGATAGATGAGCATTCATCAGTTAGCGAGGTCGAGCATCGTGTCACCGATGCCTTCAGCGATGCACATTCATTCATATCAGTAGTCAGTTCTCTCCATTGTATCGTAGAAGCTACCGGATTATAATCTATTGTGTTTCCACGTAAGATTAGTTTACGCGCGATCGTTGATATTTATATTAGTTAATATTTAGCGAAGATGACAGATTTATTGTAATCAATCAATAACGGTTATTGGATTTGCAATTTCTATATCATTTCTATATATATATATATATATATCTATTTTTATACTTTACTATATTATACTGTCAATAATAGATATTATAATAGATATTATATTTGGTTCGTACAAATTTATAAGTTATAAATTTGAATTATCCCAACTACATTCTGCCTATCCCTAATGACACATTTTCCATAAATCTGCATGAATCTAATTCATCTTATTCATAATTTATTTATTACATTTCGAGTTCTATGTGTGTATGTCATATTTTATCTAATCTGTAATTGTATTATTCAATTGCAAATAATATATGTCAATCTCATATTTTATAATCTTTATTGTTTGTCATCAGATTTTGTATTAAAACTAGAATATGATATGAAGTAATCTTTACATTTGTTGTATTCTTTTGTAATATTGTATTTCATTCAATAAATTTTATTATGTTAATTAATGTAGTATAATTTTTAATTAATACTATATAATTAATTATATATAAATAATATTATTTCATTCTTAATAAACAAATAACGTTATTCGTATATTTGACTTATGATGAAATAAGTATAACTATTGAACCCTACCTTCAAAACAATGTAGATCATTATCTATGTAAACAGTATATGCATTTATTATATATATTTATTATGTTTATTTTATGAATAATAATAATATATTAACTTTATATAATTATATAATTATATAATTATAATAATACAGTTTGCACTTCCGCATAGTTATATATTTATACTTTATCAATGATCAAACTATTAACTAACTTGTGTTCTCTTGTGTCCCAGATCTATTGTTTCAATAGATAGAGTGTGTGGATGTGTACAGTTCAACACTCAGTGGTATTATGCAACATTATGACTACCATTGTTTGTGTAAATCATCTGTTATGATAGTGCATGTAAGATATTCACAATTCAAGTAGCTAAGTATTACTATATATATATATATATATATGCATACGATAAGAGTCCGGGCATTACCCAGTTATAGATTGTTTATATAATTGTGTATATACATTTTTTAAATTTAATAATTTGTTTAAATGTTCACCGGTATCGCTGTGATGTTATTTGATCAAAAGTGTTGATGTATAATGGGGCCGGTATTGCCCAATTATTTATATTGTATATGCGTTTAGATGTATATATATATATAGACTCTATATTATAGAGGGTCCTGGTTTCGCTAGTTATTAATATTATTGATATGCGCTTAAAGTACATTAATGTAAGCGATTTCAAACATCCTAATTATCATCGTAAATCAACTAATTATCACGAAAACAGCACTGGTCTTTACTGCGATTAATATAAAAATTGCAACTATGACGATAACATTTCGATACCCCTATTTTTCTATCTGATGAAAGCAATCTAAAAGTTAGACCTCAGCCATGTTAAACCTCTCTAATGAGTGGTTCTTACATGAGACAGGGCGTTGTCCTCTTCTCATCAAATACACAAACACACACACATATATACACATATATAAACAAACAAACACAATTTTCTTCATATAAAATAATATATATATATATCTATATCTATATATCATTTCATAAAAGTATATATACATATTTGATAGTAAAAAGAGAGTGTATATAAGTAAATATTGCTGAGAAGGGGTAACAGTCATTCCATATCGCGCATACACATAATACATGTTATCATATATTTGTTTGATTGTTTATTTAAAATATTATTAATATATATTATATATATATGTAAGTATATTATGTAAATATAGTATTTTAATATACCTATATCAATTTATGTGTGTGTATATATATATTAGTTGATGTCAATAATATTGTGTATTTAGCATAATAGAGCTTTAATGGAAATAAAATATCAGATTACTAATTAATAACAACAAACACTAGTGTGTATAGTATGCTTAGTATAGTATAGTATAGTATAATTTGTATAATGTACCCACAAAAAAAGACTATTATTCATGTACACTCTTGTATACTAAAGGAATAGGAGGTAATAACAATGAGCCTATTGTGTTGTTAGATCATCATCATCATCACCAGTCTCTTGATGATGATGTAACAGATGCAGATGATGAGAATTACTAGACAACCATCTTGTACACATCACTGAATTGTTATAGTACTTGTGCACACTACCTCCATAATAACTATAACTTCTGAAACCTTCCATGAGGAGGATATTCAGTATTCATTTAGTAATAACAATAACAATAACAATTAACAATAATAATAATAATTGTAATGATAAGAATATAGATAATACATATAATGAAAATACAAGCATTGAAAATAAAAGAAAGAAAGTATAAATTAGATTATTAAATAATAAATATGCGTATTATTTTAAATAAGTTAATTATTTAGAATTCTAATAATATCAGGAATTGTATTGCCTACGTGTACAATGTATTCCCATGTATCACTAGTGTCTACCTTGTATACATTCATACAACTGTCTACCTTGTATACATTCATACAACTGTCTACCTTGTATACATTCATACAACTGTCTACCTTGTATACCTTCATACACCTGTCTACCTTATATACCTTCATACACCTGTCTACCTTGTATACATTCATACACCTGTCTACCTTGTATACCTTCATACACCTGTCTACCTTATATACCTTCATACACCTGTCTACCTTGTATACCTTCATACAACTGTCTACCTTGTATACCTTCATACATCTGTCTACCTTGTATACCTTCATACACCTGTCTACCTTGTATACATTCATACACCTGTCTACCTTGTATACCTTCATACACCTGTCTACCTTATATACCTTCATACACCTGTCTACCTTGTATACCTTCATACAACTGTCTACCTTGTATACCTTCATACATCTGTCTACCTTGTATACCTTCATACACCTGTCTACCTTGTATACCTTCATACACCTGTCTACCTTGTATACCTTCATACACCTGTCTACCTTGTATACCTTCATACACCTGTCTACCTTGTATACCTTCATACACCTGTCTACCTTGTATACATTCATACACCTGTCTACCTTGTATATATTCATACACCTGTCTACCTTGTATACCTTCATACACCTGTCTACATTGTATACCTTCATACACCTGTCTACCTTGTATACCTTCATACACCTGTCTACCTTGTATACCTTCATACACCTGTCTACCTTGTATACCTTCATACACCTGTCTACCTTGTATACCTTCATACACCTGTCTACCTTATATACCTTCATACACCTGTCTACCTTGTATACCTTCATACACCTGTCTACCTTGTATACATTCATACACCTGTCTACCTTGTATACCTTCATACACCTGTCTACATTGTATACCTTCATACATCTGTCTACCTTGTATACCTTCATACACCTGTCTACCTTGTATACCTTCATACACCTGTCTACATTGTATACCTTCATACACCTGTCTACCTTATATACCTTCATACACCTGTCTACCTTGTATACCTTCATACACCTGTCTACATTGTATACCTTCATACATCTGTCTACCTTGTATACCTTCATACACCTGTCTACCTTGTATACCTTCATACACCTGTCTACATTGTATACCTTCATACACCTGTCTACCTTATATACCTTCATACACCTGTCTACCTTGTATACCTTCATACACCTGTCTACATTGTATACCTTCATACACCTGTCTACCTTGTATACATTCATACACCTGTCTACATTGTATACCTTCATACAACTGTCTACCTTGTATACCTTCATACAACTGTCTACCTTGTATACCTTCATACAACTGTCTACCTTGACAGGGCCGGCTTAAATGTACTATGGGCCCCGGGCAAAAAAAACACATGGGCCCCATATTCATTTGTATAACATATTATGGTCATTCTAGCAATAACTAATATATTTATAACTATTAAATTTATATATATATATATATATATATACATATATATAAATGATATAGGTTATATTATTATTCTATGCATAATACAATTATGTACAAATATTTAAAATCTTTAAATGTGGAGTTTTATAAATGTTAGTCTTTCATATATATTTACATATTTCGTGTGAAGGAGGTGCCCTTTGAGATATGTATAATACATAGGGGGGGGGCAACTCATTCACTCCATGGATGCATATATATATATATAAGTTGCACCCTTACATTCATTGCAATATAATATTGTATAAGATAATAAATTAATTAATTAGTAAAAATTAAAAATGATATAAGTATAATTAAATATTTATGTTACTCGATTTCATCTCTAAAAAATGAGTAGTATGTATAAATTGCATTAATTAGCTTTGATTATAAAGATAATGTATCCATACTTAAAAGTATTTATTTATGTCAGAACATTTTATAGAATATTATTTATAATTTTAAGTTTCGAGAAACTTAAGCTATTATCTCTCAAGTTTAATTATTTGCCATTAAATACAAGGTATATTCGAATGAAAATGTCTACATTTATATATATATACATCTATCCCACCATATATTGTATATAATAGTGTTTGGATAGTCCATTCCTTTGAGGTGTATATCAATACAGTATACTATTTATTAAAAAAATGTTATATACCTACTTATCAATTAAATTGTCAAATATTGGTAGAAAATAGTTATTTTGAACTTGCATATGATGTAAATTCAATATTTGATCAAGTGATATCATTATACTAATTATTTTGTAATTTGTTTTGTTTGTATACTCCAATAAAATCCTCATAATCATTTATTTTCTCGCCTATGTATTTAATGAGTATATAAATATTTTTTATTACCGCTATTATTTCCTCAATTGTACCTAATTGCAACACTTTCATGATCGACTTTATTCTACAAAGTAATTAGCTTCACGTATTTCATAATATTGAAGTATCAAATTCTTGCATTTTACTGAATAAATAGGTTACTACATTGACTCTATTAATGTAATTTACGTAAAGTACATATATAATATCAGATATTTATCGTAGTTATATAACTTATGTAATAATAGGAAGTCCACAATATATATATATTGTTAACTTCCTATTATAATGCACTATAGTTATTATATTATAATAGCATTATAATAGCATTAGCTTGTGATGACCATATTATATTCGACAATTCTTTTAATACAAAATAATATATCCTTTCTTTAATCTAGATGTTAAAATATTATATATTTAGGTTTGCTAAATAAACTATATTGATTTATTATGAAACCAAAAATATTGCTGCAATTGTAGTTGATTCAACGGTATTTTGCCCAACCAGATTTAACAAAGGCGCAGCTCAGGTATTGCCAATAGACTATGGTTTATTATGAAATATTGCATTTCATTTAATATTCCAGACATATTGCTGACATTGTCATAATCTTGAGCTCTATAATCTTTTATATTTATATTATTATTAAAAAATATTCTAATAAATCATTAGCTAAATATTTACCAGTGTGATAATTAATCTCTAGGTAGGAATTATATCCTATCCTTTTTCTCCCAATCTCATTCTTACATCAATAAATATTAAGTAATCATACCTTACTTGGCATATATGATTGTTAACTGATCTATATGTGATATATCTTGAGTTAAGTCCACTGATATACTATATACTATATATATTTTGAATTTTTATTTCTTCAATAATTTATATCTCACCTGTTCTCATTTTAATATCGTCATTATGGGCGTGTATATGTAAATAGATATACGAGGGTGATGTCGATATAATAATTCATTTGTAAGTAGCCTACTAGTTAGCTAATTGCAACAACAAAATCCTTTAGTTTTATATATATAAATAATATACTTTTCAATAAATATAAATATAATTTATATCTGTAAATATTATAGTAAAAAGATAATATTTTTTTTTACAGAATTTCATTAATAGGTAATTATTAAAAAAAAACTATAAAGCAGAATACTCATATTTGAATTGAACTATATACACACATATATATATATACACTAAAAATATAATAATATATACACTATAACAAGATAAATATTTTTGTAATACGCCCGCGTAGATAGAGAAAATTTAATTATTTTGAGAACAATAATTTTGAAAATATTTTATTAGTCTTAATTACTATTATACGTATTTCGTAATTTATAATCAATATAATTCTTTAAATATGTCAGAAATTATAGTTAACATATATCTGAATCATTTTAATTTTAATAAAAAAAACGTTAATAAATATTTGTGTTCTCGATGTAGTGGTTAATAATCCTTTACATTTATCTAGTATCATTAATCGCTTCCAGGTTTATCAATCAAATATTTATCAATTCGTTTCATACTATTTCATCTGATAATCTGATATGTGTGAGGTAGTAGGTACATGTGACCTATATGGTGTTCACTATTAGCATGTGCTCCAACATATTCATTTACCTGTTACCGTAATATCTTCATATAAATTTTTTGTAAAATTCACTTATTTTCTCATATGCCTAAATAACTCATATTTAATTAATTTATTATATTATTTGTATTTGTTTAATTAAAATTAATAATATATAAGAAAATAGAATGAATGAAAAAAAATACTGTTTATAAATATTTTTTTTTTAATAAATAGTAAAAAAATGTATCTCAAATAATTTATGGGCCCCCCAAAATGTTGGGCCCCGGGCAAATGCCCGGTTTGCCCCCCCCCTTTGAGCCAGCCCTGTACCTTGTATACCTTCATACACCTGTCTACCTTGTATACCTTTATACACCTGTCTACCTTGTATACCTTCATACACCTGTCTACCTTGTATACCTTCATACAACTGTCTACCTTGTATACATTCATACACCTGTCTACCTTGTATACCTTCATACACCTGTCTACCTTGTATACCTTCATACAACTGTCTACCTTGTATACCTTCATACACCTGTCTACCTTGTATACCTTCATACACCTGTCTACCTTGTATACCTTCATACAACTGTCTACCTTGTATACCTTCATACAACTGTCTACCTTGTATACCTTCATACACCTGTCTACCTTGTATACCTATTGTACCTATGTATTAACCCTACATATATTGCACTCTCAATACCTCTATCTATTGCACTATGAACACTAGTATACTTAAATATTAACGTTTAAATATTAAAATGAATATTATATAATTCAGATAATTGTATCTATAATTTATATATACATATATATATATATATATATATATATATATATATATATAAGTGTAATGATGATGATGATGATGATGATGCTATTGATACACTGTTAATAATAGTATTTGAACTATTCTCAAACTTTAGGAAATCAAGAACGTGTATATTATAGGCAATTTATATATATCACATCAATTGTTTTTCATTTTTCATCCTTCTATCTTAATTCGCAGAATGGATGAAATTGACGATAATATATACCCTCTCACATCAATACCTATACTTATATATTATATCACCACCTAATTGTAAATAAACTGTCATTCATATAAAGTAACAATTATTTAAATAACCAATGTAGTGACACCTATTATTACACACAATGATTAATTTTCATCAGTCGATGTATTTGTCTGTCAAAAATAGTATTATTTCTATTATAATTTATCAATCGATAAAATAGAGATCTGTTAATCCGCCAAACAGATGAAAATAGATAGATGGCAATTCAACAGACAATGCATTGATGTGAGACCCCTATTACATAAATAATTATAAACAGAATATAAAAAATAGAGTTTTAAAAAGTCATATGAATATACAGTTCACCACAAGTGTAAAGTATATATATATAAAGATTTCAGAGTTGTTCGGTTTTTTTCGTATTTATATATAAAATTATTGTTAAATATATTAATTTCTAATACTATAGTATCATTTAATATTAGTATCAATATTATTATTAATAGCAAAGATTTTGCGAAGCAAAGATATAACACTCCCTATGCATGCAACGTAATTTAGTAATATCCCCTGCCACTGCTAGCAGTAGTATCGAACTGAAAGAGATTTAGGTTCGGCTCTGTTTGCATACAACAATGTTTTCATTGCTCTATTAAATTACATGCAATATAAATTAGCTTTTACTTACTAAATATATATTTATAGAATTTAAAACATAAATATTATATTTGTTTGTTATATATTAGTAATGAACACTTAGTTGTCATCATATAAATATTAATTTAAAGCATATTATTTAACATTTTAAAAGTGTATAGTTAAATACGAATTTACATTATAAACAACACATAGTTCCTAAAAGTAACCCGCTATAGGTGGCACTGGGGTATTTTGTATACAAATTCGAATTACACGATTTCGCGTAAGTGTTATATCTTTCCTTCGGAAAATCTTTGTTAATAGTATATAATATGTGTATTATATAAATTTATGTATTTAATAAACATGCCTGACCTAAAGAAAAATATAATTTGTAAATAAATTACTGAATCTATGTATAAAGTATAATATAATACTTTTTAATACACAAAATATTCAATAATAATCATAGAAGTATTGATTACAAATAACATTCAATATAATAATTTATTAACACAAATTATTTAATATATAAAAAACCAATATTCTTCACAAAAAAACCAATAACACTGATATATATATATATTATATAGTATCTAGAATATAAGTTTTATAGATTTTTAAGAATATTAAGTAAAAACTATAAATTACAGATAATAATTAATCTTAATAATAGATGTACTTGTTGACAGTTATATCTGTGTTTATCCTGTGAATGTTTCGTATAATTTCCATTATGTATTTCATTCTCTATCACATTATCTATCAAATATTTCAACATAATTATGTTGACCATAACACAATGTATTAGAATGCTCATTATATAGTTATTCTATTGACCTCACAAACACAATAGTGACCACAAGTTATGAGTCAGCACCTGTGGTCAATGATTATATCATGTGTGTAGTCTGACTAATAGTGTACAAACTAATCTATTCTTTAAGTTTGATCATAAATAGAATGCAATGTTATATTAGCCATTCAACTTATATTTAAATAAATAATATATATATAGTAAATATATAATACATATTTATAAAGATATAACTTGTAATATGTAAATAATATAATATCAGCCTATTAACATTTATTTTGAAACACGTGACTTGATATATAAACACGTTATCATGTGACACTAGACGCCCCCCCACCCTATATTTACCCCTCCACCCTACCACTCGTTTAGTTCCGCATTCGACACCCTCCTCAACAAAATGGTAGCCATAAAGAAGCTTAGTAAACCTTTTCACAATGTGACGCACGCCAAGCGAGCGTTCCGTGAATATATTCTCATGAAGGTTTCCAACCACAAAAATGTTAGTACCGGCCATCACCACTAGTCTGTCAACCCTATCATCTGACTCCCTAACTCTATCACTATTGAACCACTTGAATATTAGTACCTCCCGTCACCACTAATCTAACCCTATCAACTCCCCCCACCCCTTGATATGTCTACACATCCCCCATGTAACATTCATACATTGACCACTACCTCCTGACCACTTGACCACTACCTCATTACCACTTGACCACTACATCCTTACCACTTGACCACTTCCTCCCAACCACTTGACCACTTCCTCCCAACCACTTGACCACTACCTCCAAACCACTTGACCACTACCTCCTTACCACTTGACCACTTCCTCCCAACCACTTGACCACTACCTCCCGACCACTTGACCACTACCTCCTTACCACTTGACCACTTCCTCCCACCCACTTGACCACTTCCTCCCAACCACTTGACCACTACCTCCCGACCACTTAACCACTACCTCCTTACCACTTGACCACTACCTCCCGACCACTTGACCACTACCTCCTGACCACTTGACCACTACCTCCTGACCACTTGACCACTTCCTCCCGACCACTTGACCACTACCTATGATCACTTGACCACTACACAGATAATTAAGCTGCTAAATGTGTTCACCCCACAATCAAGTCTCGATACATTCTGCGATGTGTAAGTATATCAGCATCATTCATGTAAATCATCTCCCTCTCTCTGCTTCATCTTCAATTGCTTACATCTTATCACTTAATGTAGTGTGTGTGTTCCACATATATCAACTGTATATATAGTACGATTTATGTTATTACCATATCTCTATCAAAATCTCTATATATATATCTATTTATATCTATGCATATCTCAGTATATCTCAGTATATATATATATATATATATATATATAGAGTAATATAATAAAAACATTACAAATATTATGAATACTTGTGTAATCATGTGTATTTTATTATTGATTCATGATTATATAATATCAACATGTACTTAGAAATATAACTAATATATATATATATATATATATATGTATATATTTATATTATTTATGTATATATTTATATTAATGTATATATTTATATTATTTATATATATATATATATATATATATATATATATATATTAGATTGATTATTATGATTTCATAATGAAATTATGATGTTATATAATGCTATTATTATAAATACCTTACCTCAGCATTATGATATTGTTACAACAGCCATTGAGAACAGAATGGATACCTAGATGATTTGTGACCTACATACAGTATATCTATGTTCTTATTTCTCTCTATACACAGCCATAGAAACTTTATCTGTAGCCCTCTATTCACTATTTCATATGTTTTGTATTATTCAGATAGAAATGTAAATTTGCATTTATTTCATCTTTATACTATCAAGAATATATTCGCTTGAATAAAAAAAAGAAAAAAATCAATCAAAAATCAATAATTCTACAAGTCTAGTATTGATGTATCTATTCATGCGTTTCTCTCTATCTCTACATCAGTTTTTTATACCATACATTATCATCATGCTATTGTCACTACTACCATTACCATCATGCTATCATCACTACTACTACTATCACCTCTACCATCATGCTATCATATTTAAACCAGGCTCTATGTATGCCTACTCAATAAACAGTTCTAAATGCTCGATGACCTTTAACCTTTGTGTACCTATCTTCGTCATGCCATCATCATCATCATCTTCATACTAAAGTGTATGGTTGTATGCTTGTTTACCCAGTTTTATTACAAGCATCATCTTAGTGTTATTAGCAGTTTGTGTAGTGTTCATATTACTATTGATAGTATCTACCCATTGCACTAACATTCATGTATACTGTATAGTATTCACACCCTTTGAGATATATCTCAAATATATATATACATATATATACTTGGTATATTATAATATCTCTATTAATACGTTTATTAACCCACCCATATATATCGATGCCTGATTGATTATCATATATTTAACAAATGTATAGATACAATATATCAACTATTACTAACTAACTATTTACTATGGACGATAACTCTGTTGTATTAAACCCTCGTCTCCCCCTTGCCCTTCACAGCTACATCGTAATGGAATACATGGACTCCAACATGTGTCAGGTGATCCAGATGGAGCTCGATCACGAACGTATGTCCTACCTCATGTATCAGATTCTCTGCGGTATTAAACATCTTCACACTGCCGGCATCATTCATAGGGTAAGCACCCCACCCCACCCCATCATCATAGGGTAAGCACCCCACCCTTTCATTCATAGAGTAAGCCCACTGCGCCCTCTCTACACTTACAGCTCATACATTATGTAATACCTATTGTATACCGCACGTAATAGGTTATGTAATACCTGTTGCGTAATACCTCTCATATGTACTAACATATCGCATGATTGTGCATGGGTTCAAACCCCGTTGAAGTATTTCCCTACAAAGTAGGTCCTATACCCCGCCCTGCCCCGCCCCCCATTCATCAATAAAGCATCAATCCATATGCATGAAATACTGCTTGCTTCACTAGAATGAAAACTATATACAATTTAATAATTCAGAGTGTAACAATAACTTTATACCTTGACTAGACATCTATTCTAAATATGTTTAATTCATTTAAATACATATTAAATATAATTAACTTGTGTCATATTATGGTGGTATTTAATATATTTGTCTGGTTCATACCAAAAATGTAGTCTAAAATCCCAATGTGATATAAATAGAGTTACAAATATTCTAAATAATAGTAAAAATAAGATATTTGATATTCTGTGAGAAATATAATTCAGTTTTTTATCTTCGGAATATAAACAATAATCTGCATATAGTTGATTTTTAAATTCTGAGATTTAAAAAATAAAATACTTATTAATAATTAATAATACTTATACTTGTATTAATAAATATATTTGACTATATTAGTTTATTAACTTGATTATATATCATTATATATAATTATTTATTACATCTATATATAATGAATATAATTTATTAAAATTTGTTATGTGCTATGAAACCAGCCATTGCATGTATATTAAATATAGATATATTAAATAATGGGTCTACACAAAACTAGGCACTTAGATTTCTATTCATTGAATCAATCTGTTTTTTTTGTATTGTATTTATAATATATGCATGTATACCTGAATAGACATATATTTATAATATATAGCCTGCTGTGTATATATATATATATATATATATATATATATATATATATATAAATTACCATTTTAAATTGTTATTTATTGTCATTTATTCTATAGAAATTGTATGTTTACTATTAGAAAATAATATTTATTTAACAATATATTTGTGAAATATATCTCTACTAAAATATATAAACAGATATTCTTTGTATAATATAAAAAAAATAAGAATATAGCTATAATAGTTTTTATATAAATAGCCTTTACATGCACTGTTAGTGTGAATTCATTATTTATAGAAAATAGCATTTCTATATGAATATATTTTATATTATATAAATGAAAATATATAAACCACTTTTTATGTCATTTCTAGACTGTTTTCATGAATAATTTTTTTACAGATATTAAAAAACATATAGAGTAGTATTATTAAATAAACAACATTTTAAATAACAAATTATTTTCACCAAAACAAGAAGTGTGACATCCCCTAAATAATGAGTACTTATTTATTCTAATGTGGAAATTAAACCATATTAAATATATTGTTTTATAGTATATAATATTTCTTAATATATAATGAACAAATTTAATATATTTATTATATATTATAACATCAGCGAAATTTATATACATATATATGTGTATGTAAGTATGATAATATAAATATTATTAATCAAATATGAAAAAAAGTAGCTGCATATTAGTTGTATTTAATTATGTATTATGGATTATGTAAGGAGTAGGAAAACGCATGGCTTCATTTGTATAGTGATGACTGATTGTATGAGCAACACTGTTACCACCAGGTAATGTCTTCACGTATGATTTTAATGCCCTTAAGCAGTGTGTTGTTAATCTGTCCACCTCTAGTATTATCACTTCAACTAGTTATAATGATTTGGTTAATATTCACATTAAGTTATATGTAAGTAATAGAATAACGATTATCTTTAATTATTTAGCAGGCTGTATAATGTATATATTTATATATATATATGTTAATCAATATAGTATATATATAAACTTATTTATACAATACTAATGAATACTTTATTAAAGTGGTATCTTAATTTATTTATAATTAGGTGCTCTTCATTTCTAAGTTAATGATACACTATTAAAAGAGGTCATAATAATAATGTAATTATTCCTATCTCCTCTATATTAACTGGTTCTGCTAAAATTCCCATTACAATTTCATAAAATATATTCTGATAATCTTATGTACTACATTCATATTAGATGAATCTATGACAATAAGATATCATATAAATTATGAAAGTGACACATATTTTGTGTTTTCGTAGGAAGAAAATTAATTTAAATTTATAATGTGTGTGAGTGTATATGTGTAAATATCTATATTTTGTACAAATTATTGATATTTACAATAATATAAACATTAACAAAAAAGTAATATACAGTAAAAGCCGCTTGTATCGACAGCCACATGTATCGATATATCGGTTCTAACGACAATTTCAAATATATTTGTTGGAATTTCCATCTAATACATGTTACAGAATATCGCGTGTATCGACAATCGGCTGTATCGACAAAATTTTTCTATACAATTTAGAAATGTTCATCATGTGTATCGACATTATGAAAATAGTACACATTTTTACCATATATACTATAGTATGTATGATATAGAGTTGAGCATATTAATAAACTATGGACTATAGTACATATATATATGTATATTATCAAATAAGGATGATATGAAGAATTAATCTTTGTATTATTGTAGATTCACTACACTATGCACATTTTTATATATATATATATATTACCCATATACACGCATACCCATTTATATATATATGCATATACCCCTATATACATATATATTAATATCATGTTTGATACTACGCAGTATTGTATACTCGTACGTAGATATTCGTACGCCAGCATTTTTGCCCATATATAGACTCATACGAATGTCCCTACCACGCTGGGTTAATTCCATGACTTGTTATTGCTAACGCACGCTTCTCTGGAATGTGAGCGCGCGCGATATTACGTAATCGAAGTCGTTCGCATTAATAGTAATAGTATTAACTTAATATACACAATTAACGATATAATAGAAATTAAGGATAGCATATATGTGATATTTGATAATACAAGTACATATTCTATTAAGTGGGCGTAATTTAAAATTAGCCACGCCTTCATCATATGTAACGACAATCGGATGTATCGACATATTTTTGGATCTCCTGGGATGTCGATACAAGCGGCTTTTACTGTATATTATGAAAAAAAGTTATTTTCTAGCAAAGTTATATTTATAAACATAAGAAATGATAAAAACAGTTTTACCTATAAACAATAAATATAATTAATATAACTTATTATCTTTGGAAAATATTAGATTGTAAAGATTGTATACATTGATATAGATACACTTTTTTCTATAATACTATGATCTTTTTAAGATAAAAGAGCAGTAAATATTTTAAAATTAGTTTTAAAATTATCAAATGATTATTTTCGAAAATTATATCAAATATGTTTACACCACTAACGTATAATGTATACTATGTTACACATGTAACTAGCGAGTCAATCAAGTCAAGTTTTAAACATTTGTTTGTATTTGTTCTTATGCACTATTTATATGATTTCATAGCAACAATTGTCACAATTGAAACATTATTATGCATTTATGTGCTGTGCATTTCTTTATTGAGTAATTTTAATTAATTTATTGAAGATAAATAAATAAATAAGTCTCTATTACTACTATTTTATAGCTGTATTTTTATAGTTGCCAATATAGTATTGCTAAGTAAGGGATCTAATCATTTATCTCTTTATTTAATGTTCAAGTTTTCCTTTGTTTACTGCTTTAAATTGATGTTATTTACGATTATTATGACCAATGATTCATATCAATGAATCATGAACAGTATTGTAATATTGACATTGAAGATTAAAATAATAATATTCCATTTACTTTAAAGTGAGTCATTTATAGAAATATTATGGTAGACAATAAAATCATCAGTCATAACAACTGTATTTGTGAAGTCATTAATATCAAATTATTGGTGATAACAATTTATTTTATTTAACATGTATGTTGAATTTTAAGTCATTTTAATTAATTGAATAAATTATATATATTTAATTTTAAAATTTTAAATAACAAACTAAAACTGTGTTCAATCCTATAATACAGCACAATTTTAATAGCCAGATATCGTCGAATATCAGAATCTGTCAGTTTCGCTGTTAATGGCTATAATTGCAGTCGTATCATGGATGAAATATATACCGATATTCTAAAAAATTGGCAATATAACATATGTTTTACTATATTAATAGTAGATACATACAAAGTTTAGCATTTGATATATCACCTCGGCTATGGGTACTGATGGTGGAGATCACAGATTTCAATATAGCATATTATAATAATATATATAACATATACATTATATAGACATATACAGGCATAGATGTATTAGTATTAAAGATTCGAATAGTGATTTTAAAGTTTAGAACCCTACTAAACACTAAATCAATAATTTTGATACGCCTTGTTTCGAATAAATTATTAATAATGTGTATTTTAGTTTGCAAGTTATACACTAAATCAGTATACACTAAATCTGACTATGCGCATTACATCTATAATCATTGTACAAGCATTATCATATAATAATTAACGATATCAATTATTTGTATCTTTTCTCTGTTATACTATCTCCAACTATCCAATCATATCCCCCCCCCCCTATAGCTTATGATGGCATCTCCGATACTAGCCCCCCACCCCGCCTATAGCTTATTATGGCATCTCCGATACTAGCCCCCGGGGGCCCCCACCTAATAGTATCAACAGTAGCATTTTGTTTCAAGAAATTCCGTCAAATTTGTTATAATAACTAAACCCGCATAAAATTCTAAATAGTTCTGTTACCCAATACCATTACAACACTGACATACAGTGAGCCCTTGATTAACCTTATAATGGGCTGCTCCCGAGCTGACCGGTATAGTAAGGATGCCCTGTAATACCCCCACACTTATTAACTATGCCCCTTCCGTTCTACAGGATCTGAAGCCGTCTAACATAGTGGTGAAGTCTGACTGTTCACTGAAGATTCTAGACTTTGGTCTCGCCCGTACCGCAATCAACGAGTTCATGATGACCCCCTACGTCGTCACCAGGTTTCTATTTCGTATGATTTGAAGAGTGAGGTCCTAATTTAGTTACAGTAACGTTTTAATGAATCTGTAATGATAATGTGTAATTGTTATGCACTTAACCGTTGGGTAAATACTAGTTTTATATATATATATACCTTAATTTCATTAATATTTTACATATCCTATAGCCTGATTTATTTTATAATAATCATTTTAAAATTTAGGATTATTTAAAAAAAAATTACAACTATTCTGACTTATGATCTATTTATAGATATTGTAAATAAAGAAGAACATGTATAATCAAATGAACATTTAAAAAATCAACTAATCATTCAATATGTAATATTTTTTAATTAATTTTGTAGACTCAATTCATAATACAACACTTACTATTAGCAAGGGCAGTACATATCTGCTTGCTATCTCTGCAATGGTATCTTGTTGTACTCCGAAATAGATACATTTCAGTGGTATATTCAATCTTTTATCAAATATATCAAATATTTTATCTATAAATATATTATTAAAAATAAAAATGTATATAATTTTATAGATTTTTTTTAATTTAATTTATTTCATCATTCTAAATAATATAATGTGTATTAAAATTACATTAAATTATGATTTTAATATGATTTTATTAATAAATCATTTATTTAAAAACAAAATTTTACAATAATTTGTATATAAAATTAAAATATGTACTCCTGGACCATATGATGACCATACAATAAAATCACTCAAGCGTAAAATAAAAATGTCATAAAATATTGTTTGTAGAAACGTTTCCTGTCCTTTCTATTATTATTCACGTAATCAACGTAATCATAACTATAATACAAATGTGATCAATTAAGGAATAATATTTAATAAATATTCTAATTTTTATGTATTATATTTGTAATAATTCATTTTTTTTTAATTATTTTATTAATTCATTTATACATTTTTATTATATTCTACCTGACAATTGTAATTGAAAATAATCATCATTGGATGAGTTTTAATATTTGTATATAGTTCAATGTATATAATTGAAATAATGGAAATAAGAGAGGAAAATTAATAGAAGATGTAGTATTTATTTTTTGTGATTAAATGTTATGCATTTCAATAACATTAAATAGCTTAGCTTATATAATAGCTTATAATGTCAGATAATGTTAGTTTTTATGTATGTATTATTACAATATTTGAAAAATAAAGTATTCTATTATTTAATATTTAATTATATTATGTATTCTTATTAATAAATAAATATATGGTATATATGTTAAAAAAATGGTATATATTTTGGTATATATTTTGGTATTAATTTTAACAAATATTATTTATTTTTAGAAAATGTTCGAAGTTCACCTAATTGCCACTTTATACTGATAAGTAATATTACACACACACATATTCATACACATCTCTATTATCTGACAACTATTATCTCTGTTATCTGACCATGATACTACGTGTACAGATATTACCGCGCCCCAGAAGTGATACTGGGGATTGTGTACACATTCAACGTAGACATCTGGTCGGTGGGTTGTATTATGGCCGAAATGATTCACGGAAAAGTCATGTTTCCTGGTACCGATCGTTAGTAGTCAACCTATGTATTATCTTTGTTGTTATTGTTGTTGTGGGCCGATGTACACCTCTACATACAACAATGTCTACAGTGTCTAGATAATCTATTTATTAATACATGTTCTATAATAAATATTTATGGTAAACTTTTCTTAATTTCTTATTGTTTTAATATACATATTTTATAAGTTATATTTCACGTTGTAACATAATTTAAAAGATTATATTTTATGTATTTGAATATACAATGACGTTTATTTGAAATTAATATTTTGTTGAGTACTCTTTTTTCTATTAATATATTTTCTAACTGATATTCTATGTTTGCATGCAGTGAATGATAATGGTAACAATAGTTAGTATATTAATTTGAATGAATTCACATTATTAGTTATCAAATGAACTTTATTTCCGCAATTCTTTCATTGCAGCACGAGATAATTGAATGTTTACTAAACCTCTCTAAGCTATGGCAAATTTTATCATTATTATATATGACATTATTTAATTTTGAAAAAATGTCAGTTTTTAAATTTATTTAATTAAATCTCTATTTTAATGCCAATTAGAAGCAACCTAAAATATAAACCTATATTGAATACTATATATTAATTGATGATTACTTTGTATATATTTATTCTAAATTTACAATTTTCAATAAGTTAATAGTTATATATAGCCCTTCAGAAGAAATAATAACATTTGTACTCATATTTATTTTATATATAAAAAAACTTCTAATAATTTATTATTATTATCATTACTGTTATTATACCTGATGATTTATACTATTTGATATTAGAAACAATATCTATAGTGGTTATAGTTGGATATAATTATAGTGAAGGATTATTTAATGTGTTTAATATGGTTAATCATTTATAAAGTTTACAGTTTATAATACTAATATAAGAATTATAAAATAATCTATACATTGACATATATTATACTACTTGAATTAGTTTTATATAATATACACATATTTCAATATTTCTTTATTTATAGTTGATTCTTATCATTCCGCAGAATATAATTTTTTATATTTAAAAAGTTATTAATACAATTATTTCATTCTATAAATATCTATTAATGTTATAACAATCGTAACAACTTAATATGATGTTCTGTTTAGATTTCAATCAGTGGATAAAGATTATAGAACTCCTGGGAACCCCTCCTGATGAATTCGTTGGAATATTACAGGTACATATTACATAACCACGTGATAACATCAAGTATTACATCATCGCCATGGTCACTAGTATTGCATCATCAAGTATTACATCATCATTACATTACTTTCATCACTACTATTACATCATCTATGTTACCATTATTGCATCATCACCACCACCACCACCATTATTGCATCATCACCACCATTATTGCATCATCACCACAAGTATTGCATCATCACTATTACATCATGCAGGACAGCGTCGCGAGTTATGTAAAGAATCTCAATTATTTCCCGGCTAAGAATATGCAGGAGATCTTCAAGAATGATCAATTCCCGGAGGACAGTAGAGATCACCCAGGATTGTGTGTACGTATCACCCCCTAGTGGGCAAATATTGCATTAGATTGCCACCTCTATTAGCTTGCCCCCTGGTAATAGTTACAATAACTGATACCTCCCTTTACTATGACTGCAGTATCACCACCACTATCTCTACCTCTACTGCCACCACTACCGCCACCACTATCTCTACTGCCACCACTATCTCTACCTCTACTGCCACCACTATCTCTACCGCCACCGCTATCTCTATCTCTACTGCCACCACTACCGCCACCACTATCTCTACTGCCCCTGCCACCACCCCTACCTCTACCCCCACCTCTACCCCTGCCACCACCCCTACATTACCTCAACCCCTGACACACAGGCAGACATGGCTCGAGACCTACTTAGCAAGATGCTGGTAATAGATCCCAGACGAAGGATATCAGTAAACGAAGCTCTGGATCATCCATACATTAAAGTGTGGTTCGAAGATAGGGAAGTCAATGGGGTTTGTTACACATTCCACTATACATACCACTACACACACCACTACACACATACCACTACACATACCACTACACACACCACTACACACACCACTACACACACAACTACACACATCACTACACATACCACTACACACACCACTACACACCTCTACACATACCACTACACACACCACTACACACATACCACTACACAAACACCACTACACATACCACTAAACTCACCACTACACTACACACCACTATACACACCACTACACACACCACTACACACACCACTAAACTCACCACTACACATAACACTACACAGCCTCCTCCTGATACATACAATCATTCGATATACGATGAAAATGAATTTCCGATATCAAGATGGAAAGGTTGCATAAAGTATATATATATTATAGAAATAAATAAAATTGCAGCTGATGGCATTTCTAATTGAAAATATATTATTAAATTATTATTTATTTTTACACAAAATATGTATTTAATTTATTTAAAAACATACACTGTAATATGTTATATTATATAACTTATATATGTTATATAATCTTGAGAGATGATTATATTCTCATATTTCCATATTTAAAATAAATATTTATATCAAATATAAAAAAGCCAAATAATTACAAAATATTATTTTTAAATATTTTATGTACAGCATTTCATTATAAAACATAATGTGTACATTATTTCATCAGATTTCTCTATAGAATAGTCAGTCTATTTATTTTCTTTTGTACATGTGTATAAATGTATTATCTTATATTAAAATAAATATAAATATCATAAAATTAAAGTAACATGTGCAATCATCCCATTTATAATGCATTCAATCATAAGTTTGTGTGTTTCAGTGATAATTGACAAATATTCTAATTAGAACTTTTTCTATTTTTTGCAATTTATATGGCAACGCACTCACAAGTATTTTTGTGTACGTCATAACCTTTATATGTCAATCGATTTAGAATAATAAACTATTTAAAAGATAAATATTTAATCTTTCTGATTATTTTTTAACTGATTAAACATAATATATAATATAATATATTTAACTGATTAAACATATTTTATTAAACTTTTATAAAAATGTTATTAAATAAGTTGAAATATTATAAATTATATATAAATATATATAAATTTTCCAAAATATAATTAAATGCTCATTAATATAATGAATTAAGCTTACTCTAGAATATAATATAAAAGCTTAAAAAATACTTAAATATTTATACATATTACTAATATTTACTCATGTGAACACCTTCAAATATATCACTCTAATATATTGTAGAATTTTATTTTTATGTATTTTGTGTGTAATGTTTTCACATGTTTAAATGATGCTATATATTAAATTTAGTGAAACTTTTTTATTTAAAAAAAAATAATAAATAAAATAATATTTTAATATATTTAATTATCGTAAAATCCCTTTATTGATCATACTAATTATTATAAATATATATTGATACACTTATTTATATTATACTAATTAAAATATAATTTTTAATTTTAAATATCATTTTATATATGCTATGATTTATAAAATAATTATTTTTTCTAAAAATATTTAATTTGAAATTTTGAAATTTTATTTTAATAAAAATATATATATATATATATAATGTTTATAAAACTGATTTAAAATAATATAGATACAAATTTATTTTATTTAAATGATTTTATTTTTATAATATGATATTTACTAGAGTTAATAATACCTGGGGATAAAAGTGTTATTGTGTGCGCATCTGCAAGATATTATATATGAAAGATTATAATCAACAAATGTATAGATAAATCTCTTGATTCACACTATTTATAAATATGAATATGTTATAATATAAATTATAATGAAATGAATCTACTTCAACACAGAAATGATATATGAAGAAATACAAAACTTTACTGAATGAAGTCCGCGCAGTAAAGGTCCTCACTAATATATGCAAGTTCAAAAACAATTGAAGATCTATAATTTTTGTTCTTATGACTATTATTACTATTATTATTATTTGTTAATAAATTATTGATCGCTTTTATTCAATTATCACGTTTTAATTTCAGTTTTACAATTCCTTTTTTCTTGCTGATCTTCAAGCACTTCTTTCATATTCTATTTTAATAATAATATTACTGTTATCAATAGTGCTGCATTATGGGTGATACAGTTATAGACATTGAGGATGGTTTCATTTTAAATAAATATTTCAATATATACTAAAATCTATTTAATTATTTATAATTTAATTCTAATACTTGATATTTATATATTATGCTTTAATATTTTTGTGTTGATAAATTATTATATTTACCATTAAGGATAGGTGCAACCTATGTTCTATAAATATATTTGTACATGTATTTAATAGGAAAAATAGTGATCTACTAAAAGTGTATTACATTTTTTTTAATTTATTTATTAAATACAATATGTAACATAATAATAGATATTATATAGATAATTATTATTTAACATAATAATAGATTATATTAGATCTATAATAATTGCACTTTTTATAGAATATAAAAAACATATTTAATATAAAATTATGTTTTAACTAATAAATTATTATTATTTTTAATATAAAAGATAAAATTATGAATATTTTAAAATTTATTATAATGATTTTATTAAAAAAAATTATATATATTCTAAATTACCTGAAAATTTAAATTCACTAAAAGCATTATTGAAAGACTTTGATCGTTTTTGAATGAGTGAAATTAGTCAAAATAATTATTATGAGTAAATTCAATTTAAATATTTACAATATAATTATGAAAATGTATGAAATATATATACAGACGATAAATTATCACATTATATTATTATGAATAAATAGCCACCTATGAATATTTGTTGTTTAAATTTATATATAATATTCTTTATTTTATATTTTAAGATTCTAAAAATAATCTTATACATCAAATATTTAATTTTTAATTTTTTTTAATTATTATAATTTATTCAAATATACTTTTAAAAGTGTTTATTTTATAGTTATATTTTACCTAAAAACATAATTTATATATCATTTTAAAGATAATATTTTTTTATATATAAAAAGTTTATATTTTTTTCTCAATTGCAGAGTATCACTTAAATATAATATTAATTTTTTTTAATTTATTAAAAAAGTAAATTTTGTTAATTATGAAAATAAATATTTGTTAATAATAAGAATAGAACAATAGAATTTAAAAAATTATATGAATATCTTTAGGAATATATTGAACAAAATTATAATATACATATAAATATGGGGCTTGGCTCAGACATTGGAATTAGGTAGATTGCTATTTCTATAAATCTGCAATGTATTTTGTTCACCATTTGAACAATCTGCATACATTGATAATTCATTGAATTAAATATATTGATTCTAATATAATTCAGTGATATTGTTTATAATTTGTCAATATATATGAAAAATATATAAATAGTAGTTGTAAATATCTAATTATAATATACATTTAATTGACATTTATCACATATTAAATTACTTTTATATTAATCTAGAATTGTGTAATCTCCATTTTATATAAGCTAATTATTTAGAAAATTGATATTTAGTCGTTAAATTAAATATTTAAAAATAAATATTATATAACTTTATTTGTTACTAGGTTTGGTATACTTATTTTATAATATAATATATGGTAAGTGTATTAATTTGTATAATGTTAATCATTTGCTTATTGTAATAGATTTATCATAATTATTATTAGTCATTATAGTAATGTAAATGAATTTGAATTTTTATTGTAAATGTGATGTAAACACAATGGAGGTTTGTCATTCAAATTGGTAAACAAACTTTATCTACAATGGCAATCTACCTAATTCTAATGTCTGGCTTGGCTTCTTCTTCAATAGTGTAGTGTTGTTCTCACCCATTCATACAAGGACAATGGTTATTTCTATTCAGTGTCAATTAAACCATAATCCTTCGCCAATAAAACAGTTGATAGTTAGAATCGTGACCTTGAAGATTGTAAAGACTTCGACCCCTACCTTAACCCGGTGTCATTCTTACAACCTAATGGTGTAGGTATGCAGTTTAGTAAGTTGTCGATCAATGCTGGTTGAGATTAAGAACGGAATAGAAGGCAACATATGCAGCGTAGATAGATCGATATTTATTCTAAATTAAGTAATTATTAGATATTTATCAAAATCAATAAAGGTTTCTATGTTAAAAAAGGTAACCAGAAAAATTGTTGATACTTTCAAACTAACCTTTATGATAAAAACAGGAAAATAAAAATAATATATTTAAAAATCACCCACCTACATCGGATATTAGGCGATGCATATGTAGAGTGAATGAATAGTTTGGCGATGGTAAGATTTCAGATAAGACCGGTGTATGTTTAACGGGTTTTAATGGTGACGAAGATCTAACCTGCGCGGTTAGATGGGGTTTAACTAGCACCCCTACGATGTGGCCGCAATGCCTGGACATCTGATCCCCCACCGCTATCCGACGTAAGTGTCTACCAGCCACTATCACCGCAGTCAACACTAGTAGCGCCACCACGCCTAGTGCGAACAGTTCATCTCTAGCTTCTTTGTAGGCCGAGATGTCATCCGTATCTATGTGCGAGTGGGCGGGGGGGTAATTTATATAGTCTACGATCTTTGCGAGATATTAAGTAACTATTATGAGAGTCGCTTAATACTTAAATTTAATAATCGGTTTATTATTGTTATTTTATTTCGGTGGAGTCCTTTCATCCCATCCAGGAACTTAGATGAAGTTTTCACTTATAACCATATATGGCTCTAATATCCCTTCGAAGCCGCTCTCACATTAAGGCATCCATGGTTTTAACGAGAGTCGATCATCTTACACAATTATATAAGATCACTTCTAAATATACAGTTGACCTTGACATTTCGTAGCGGTGATGATTTCAGCCGGTGTATAGTGGGACTAGTTCAGTGGGCGTGCGTTAACATTAGCAGAGATGTTGACGCTTAGTCATAACGGTGCAATAATAGTAATTATTAACTTCGGTGTGTGCGCGTTGTGTAATTATAATAAATGGCATCATTAAATTCATATTTTTTATTAAAATAAAGTGTGTCAATAATATTATGTATTAATATGCGTGTTGTGTATTAATAAGCAGTCGCTATTGGATATCCTACATAGAACAGGGAGTTTGTTATTAGGTGACGTTTAACATACTCTACGCATTCAAAATAATCTGATAATACAACATATAGTTAGTAATAATAGGGTAACGTTGTGATAAAACTATTTATAAATGCATAGAAATATTTCCGATGTAAAATCATCTTGGCATTATAATTAAAACTGAGGTATGAGTATATTTCTCATTGTAGGTTAACTTGCGTATTATGTAAAGTAACCTAGAAGTACACTATCTACATGTTACCAAAGGGCTTTGATGTTACTATTACTATGTACTTGTAATATATAGTAGCAACACAAGGACTTAGTTGTATTAGCGAGGACAGGACCTCCGCTCACTATCTCTACAATGGTTACTTCTTATACTCCGAGCCTCATACTTTTCAGTGGTATATTTAATTATATTTCAATGATTTAAATTTTTGAATCAAAGATAGCTAGGATATTTATTTTTTGTTGAATAAAAATGCCTTCATATTTTAAATTTTAATTCTCTATAAATATTTTATTAAAAATACGAATTTATTTATAAATTATGTTAGATTTGAAAGATGTTTTTTTATATTATTTATCTCGACGTCCCAAATAATATAATGTGTATTAAATTATTATTATCATTAAATTATATTATGAATTAAATATAATTATATTGAAATCATTGATTTTTGTATCAAATTCCAATTTGTACTGATGGAAGATAATGCAATACAATAAAATTATTCAATCGGAAAATAAAATGTTTACAAAATATGCGTTAGTAGACGTACTTAATAATATCAAAGGGCTTTGGTAATATATAGTCCCCATATATGGGGATTATAGTGGACTTATTATATAACATTTATATGGCTAAATGATATTAATATTTTATATATATATATAATATATTAATATCATTTAGGTATATAAGGAGGGGGGATATAAATAAATAGCTTAAAGGGGAAATAGCAAAAAGGTATATAAATGAGATATATAAATAAATTATATTATAATTATTTAATAAATTACATTTATGTTAACGAATATCATAATTATTCAAATCTATTATTTTATTAGGATACATAGTGATTCCTATATAATACTCACATTTATCAAAATTAACAATAATTTATTAATTATTAATGTTATAAATTATTCCCAGAATGTTATCCACATGCATTGTAATCTTAATATTCTCTATAATCTCATATTAATAACACATCATATAATAATTTTATAAATATTTCTTATTCGTATTATATTATATAAGAATCAAATTATACGATTAACAAATATAAAAATCTAATAATTTGACAAAATAATTATTTGAACATTAACTTTCACCTATCTCAAATGGATAAAAATCGATTCCAACTATGATTCATAGTCTATGAATGCCTTATTTATTTGAAGATAGTCTAATAGCTATATTAGCTTATATTATTAGTGTATAAGTAGTCTATAATATACACTGTACTTCAATAAATCTACCATTCTGTGGATATACTAAATTTAGATTCTAGCATATAGGTATGATTATAGAGGTATAATATAGCTATATAATATATTCTATGTAACACTATATGTTTATAAAACCTACGATATATTATATACAGGTTAACCTAGGTTTAGCTAAACTATATTACACCTATGTAAACCTTTCAATAAATATATAATATCAGGATAGTTGCAATTTTATATATCAAGGTATAGGTTACTTATCAAAATAAGGTTATTTTTAACTTTTAATTTAAAAGTTTTCTTAACTTAACCTTTACTTTACACTTCAGATATAGATTATATTTGATAGCCTTTAAAGACTATACATAATAAGTTATATAATGTATTATGTAACTTGTTATCTAATCTGTTACGTAACTTGTTATGAATTCGTCGCACGTGGTTCCCCTGTAGTTATGGAAACATGCGCACTCGAATGTAGAGTTGGGTTTGTTAGTGCAGGTACCTCGACGGCATGGGTGGTCCGTGTTACATAGATCTAGCGGGTCAGAGGTTACGTAATCACGGGTTGACGTCATAGTGAACACGTGGTTTGCGAGTCGTGTGTGTGGGTGTATGTGTGTATGTGTATGTGTGGTATTACGTATAAACAATAGGCCTACCCATAAATACATATAAGGGACGAAGCCTATTTTATAGGTATTGATATCTAATGTATTTAGGCTTATATATATAAGATTTAGGCGTATATATATATATATATATATATATATATATGCGTTGATTGGTTATAGGTGTCCGTATTAGGGAATTATATGTCCTCTAGATATATGCTTATAACTTAATAAATATTTGATAACAAATATAGAAATTATATATATATATAATTTTTAGAATGCTTTGGTTTTTAATAATATATTGTTATATTTCATATGGATACATTTGTATATTCTTGAGAAGGTTTTAAGTTGATATTTTTTTTCATAAATTTAAAAACGTAATAAAAAAATCAGTTTATTTGATATATCAGCTCTATTTTGAATAATTAAAAATGAAGAAAATTCTTATATTATATTAGACTATTTATATAATTATGAATGTTTTATTCATTAAACATTTTTTTGTAGGATTTATGGTTTCTGAGATACCGAGAGTGTCCGTATTCGGTTACTTTCCCCTACCTAACTTATAAGAGATAATACCAATGTATAGTAAATTACTATTAGTAATGTATAGTATTTACATATTAAATATATATATATATATATATATATATATATATATGTGTGTGTGTGTGTGTGTGTGTGTGTGTGTGTGCACTAGTGAGGAACTACCGATAGCGATGAGTGATAGAGAGGGATTGAGGAAACGTGTAATGAACTGCAGAGCAGGCTCGACTTTGTAAGGTAAGGATATATATATATATATATAATTATTATTATTATAATAAATATATATTATATATATATATTATTTGTCAGGTACAATACAGTGTATTTATATGTATTTATATGGAGCTAAGATCAAGAAGGACGTACCTGATTCGTTCAGCCTCCGGAAATCCTTCAATACGAGGTCTACCTCGGTTGCTAGCGGGTAATCGATATCGCGTGACCTCTGAACTAAGGACACGAAGGTCATCACCTGGTAGACAAGCGCTACTATTAAGGTTACCTGTACTAACATATGTGCAGGAGTTGGTAACGTGTTGTGTGTATAGGCTTAGAGATGGTAACGGTGGAAATGTTTTATTATTTATTTAATAACCAATAATATTTTAATTATTCTTTAATAATATATATATATATATATATATATATATATATATTACTAAATGTATATATATATAGGATATTATAATGATATTTACATTGAACAGAACAAAGTATGCAGTGAACTTCCCATGTGATACTGTATCGCTGCAGTTTTGAAATAAATAGGCCCATATATCATTTAAAGTATATTTCATTCATTGTGATTCTACATGCACGACCTATATTGTATGTTTATAACCCGACATAAATGTAGGGCAAGTAAATCAATAACTATCTATTTATTGATACTGTTACCCTCTATTTATCCCCATATATGGGGTATACCATATGTAGAATCTCATTTCATACGAGTCAAAGATGCATTGTCATCTATAGACGATTGGGAGAATAGGGATACTTGAGCAACTTTTTTACAAAAATGTATAGGCACACCTCTTCTAAATTATAAAAGTAAACATCACATTTGTTAAACATGTTTGATATACTATAATTAATAAATATAATATTGTTCTCTTTATACATATTAATAGAAAATGTTTATTGGATTAATAAAAACTTATAAAATCCTCAAATAATGGAAAGACGTAAGATATTTTAATTGTTTAATTGTTTTACTCCAACACCTCTTCACTAAAGAGATGTTGATCAGTGGTGTTGGTTTGTAGGTCAGTGCTAAGTCCTAATCGAATATATAACGACATAGTTCACCGTTAATACGTACTATGTTAATGTTACAGTATACTATATATATATAGTCTTACCAATACATATTTATATACAATGTATTGTATATTAATATGTATAGGTATATAATATATATATATACCTACATTGTATATTGTATATTGTAGTGCGTATAATGTACATATTACATTATACAGTGTACACTGTATATAAATGTAAAGAGAAGTAATTAAATTGTAAATATTAATATTAATATAAATACCTACTCCCTTGATAAATACAATGGTTATGTAAGGCTGTCAGAATTGTGATAAAAGTATATGTATGCATGAACACAATATAGGTATTCTATAAAGTATTGATAAAATGTATAAAAAAATTTATTAAATGTATGATAAGAATATATATATATATTATTTGGTGCGGTACAAACGACTGTTGGTCTATATACAGTGACATGAATGCATGTAATTATATGTTGAAGATAATGTATATATGTGTTTGTAGTTAGGCTCTCGTTAAAACCATGGCCATCCAGATGACACGAGAGAGCTTAACACGAGAGCGGCTTCGAAGGGATATTAGAGTCATATATGGTCATATATGGTTAACGTTAAAACTTCATCTAAGTTCCTGTATGGGATGAAAGGACTTCACCAAATAAAAATAACAATAACACTAACAATATATATATATATATATATATATATATATATATATATATATATTGATGGTATTGTATAACTCATTATAATATAGGTATACTATAGGCCTATAGGCCTACTATAATACAGGCCTACTATAGTATAGGTCTACTTACTAAAGTAGATGACCTGTGTAGAACACACGTGACGTAATCAAGTGCCACTCGTTGTTCATTGCGCGTCGTATACAGTGTACACTGTATAGTGACTATATAGTGTATAGTGACGTATACTATAGTAGGACATCTGGAGAATGTTCAAGCGAACACCATTCATCGATATAAAGAGAAACTTTCTTTATATCGATGACGCCATTGCGTGACGCCATTCGTGTGTGTGTCAGTGTGTATGTGCGACGCCTAGTGTGCGTGTGTATCACATCGATATACATATATAACTTTCTTTATGTCGATGGTGTGTCTTCGTAGTTCGATAAAGGTGAAATTGTAGCAATCTAGGCTTATATCATCGATAAAGAATTCTTTATAAATAATTCTTAAGTTATATATGTATATCGATGATACACAAGCACATTGTTTGTCGCACATACACACTGTGACACACACACGTCGTGCGCATGCCGTCACAGACTTTAAATTCTTCGATATAAATATATCAATACTTCGATATATCCTATCATCGATATACATATTTATTTATATCGATGGCTTATATATATAGCCGCCGGAACTAGTTTTTCCCAGGGGGTGTTTTAAGAAATAAGTATAATTTATCAACTAAATACGAGTACCAGTAAACTCGGACCAAGTAAACTCGGACCAGGTAAACTCGGACCACTTTTGAGGTAAACTCGGACCACTTTTAAAGTAAACTCGGACCACTTTTTAAAAACATAAAGTAAACTCGGACCACTTATTAAAATAACTATATTTTGTATATTTCTATAATATAATATGCTTTAACTTACTTCCACCTTATATAATTATATTATATCTGTTAAATACATTATAAAAAGAGTCATTTAATATGATATTTTTGTGGAATTATATATGTAAATAGGTAAACATTTAATTTGAACTCGCACCACTTTTGAAGTAAACTCGGACCACTTGTGAAGTAAACTCGGATAACTTGTGAAGTAAACTCGGACCACTTATTAAAATAACTAATATATTGTATACTTCTATCATAATAAATATAGCTTCTATCGTGGGTCTCGTCGGTGATATACATAGAGCTAGAGAGAAATTTATCTCTAGCTATGTGGTGATATACGACAATTTAAATTATGTTAAGTTATTAAATGATTATATTATGTATGTGTAGTAATATCGGAATACTCGCAATTATATACAGTGAAATTATACTTTTAACTTATAAGTTAAAGCATATTATATGTTAGAAATATACAATATATAGTTTATACGGTTGGTCCGAATCTTCTTTATGTTTTTAATAAGTGGTCCGAGTTTACTTCACAAGTGGTCCGAGTTTACTTCACAAGTGGTCCGAGTTTACTTCAAAAGTGGTGCGAGTTCAAATTAAATGTTTACCTATTTAAATATATAATTCCACAAAAATATCATATTAAATGACTCTTTTTATAATTTATTTAACAGATATAATATAATTATATAATGTGGAAGTAAGTTAAAGCATATTATATTATAGAAATATACACAATAATAATTATTTAATAAGTGGTCCGAGTTTACTTTATGTTTTTAAAAAGTGGTCCGAGTTTACTTTAAAAGTGGTCCGAGTTTACCTCAAAAGTGGTCCGAGTTTACCTGGTCCGAATTTACCTGGTCCGAGTTTACTGGTATTCCTAAATACTAGACTGTCATTATTTTAAAATATATCTTGTAACATATAATAGAGTACAAATTATGATTTATTTTAAATGTTAAAATATATAATTATAATTATACTTAGTTAATTAACAAAATATGAATCCCATAATGAACATATCTAGAATATTTTAAATAAATATGTATATTATAACAAGAATAAATCCCAAAAAGTTTATATATTTATTATGTTATACTTATAAACAATTTTGTACAATTATTTCTTTGGCAAAATTCTTTTATAAATTTATTGTTGTCAATAGAATCTAATATATCCTGATGTGCATTGCAGATAGCCAATATGTTTATTTTTTCTGTGTGATTTGTGACCTTCCCAGCAAACAATTTATCGACGCTTTTGGACGCTTTTGAGAATTTATGGGCACTTTTTCGACGCTTTTGGACGCTTTGATTCCGAATCGATATATTCGTCGCAAATTCGACGCTTTTGGACGCTTCAGTTCCGAATCATATTGAATTCGTTGCAAATTCGACGCTTTTGGGCGCAACAGCGTCCAAAATACAATAGAATAATTCGACGCTTTTGGCGCAAATTGTCATCAAAGCGACGAATTTATTCCGGAACTTTTTGGCGTATGGCGTCCAAAAGCGTTGAATATATTGTTTTCTGGGTTAACCACGTCTTGAATCTTCTTAACATTAAAATTAACATAGAAAAGCTTCTCTCACAGGACACTGGCGTAGGGGAAAGTAACCTAATACGGACACTTTAACAATAAATGGTTTTAACTTTTTATGACTCATTATTTTTAATCAAAAATTACAATATATCAATATTATATGATTATAGATATTATTGTAATTTTAAAATGTTATTTAATATTTAAATTCCACAGATAACGGGGGTGTCCGTATTCGGTACCCATGTCCGAATACGGACACCCTGTGTTATAATACGGACACCCTATATACAATTAGATAAACTATATAATATTGATGAATCAATCAGAAAAATTACAATTACGTTATTTATAATTAATTTTATAAAAAATATATTGTAATTTAATTAGTTAATAATTTATTTATTTTTATTATTTTTTAATTAATAATACAATTTAAGTATTTAAATAATACTTTTTTTATAATTAGCTTTATTGATAGTATTAATATTATAACGCACGCGATTTTTATGAAAATCAGTATTGTTCATACGCTGCGCGCTGATTGGTTATAGGGTGTCCGTATTAATACATTTATAGTGTCCGTATTAGGAACTTATATGACCTCTAGATATATGCTTATAACTTAATGAATATTTGATAAAAAATATAGAAATTAAAAATACAATTTTTAGAATGCTTTATTTTTTAATAATATAGTATTATATTTTATATCGATACATTTATATAATATTGAGAAGATTTTAAGTTGAAATTTGTTTTCATAAATTTAAAAACGTAATAAAAAAATAAGTTTATTGGATATATCATAAATATTTTGAATAATGAAAAAATAAAAAATACTTTTTTAGACTATTTTTATAATTATGAATATTTTATTCATCAAACATTTTTCTGTATGATTTATGGTTTCTGAGATACCGAGAGTGTCCGTATTCGGGCACTGTCCGTATTAGGTTACTTTCCCCTACTTGGTTGTACCATCAATAAATTGATTAATTTTGTTGTTTCTATAAAAATAATTAATATTAAATTAATAAATATATAAGATAATATATATATATATATATATATATATATATATATATATATATATATATATATATATATATATATATATATATATATATATATATATATATATTCTATATATAAATATTATATAATATATATATGTATTAGTACATAATTCTTTTAGGCAATCTTTTGCATTGATCATATTCCCTAATGAATCTATTAAAGATTGAGAATTGAAATTTCAATGGTACCATATGGTTCTTGAACATAGGTAGTTCGAGTTTTAAAGCTTGAACACTTAATTCAGGATATTTATTTATCTGAAAAATTAATAAAATATAATATAGAATATTGTATTTGTAATATAGTAAATATTCTATATTATGTTTTATTAATTTTTCAGATAAATAATTATCCTTAATTAAGTATACTTACTTCAGCATAATCAAATATATTTGTATTTAATAATGACAATAATAATTTATCATATGAAATTTTACTTTGATTATTTTTCAAAAATCTTTTGATGTTCTTTTCTAATGTTTTATTATTAAAAAAATATTAAATAAATAGATTATTTGTGTACAACCTCAGTATAATATTGATATTATTGGTGTCGTAATAAACATTGTTTTCTTTTCCATTGCCCGCGCAACACCCTGATTTAATAAATAAATTTTTTTTTTTTAATATTTTGTATATAATAATCATAATATTTGATTAATTCTCTTTACAATGGTATATATCACAGTGCATAAAAATACTTAAAAGTGACATAAATAAGCATTTATAAATACGAGCTGAAAAATAGATCATATAAATATGATGATTTTTTCTAATCTCTAATTTTTAAAACGTGAATATCTCTGAATTAAAAAAAAACTGTTACCATCTATGTTTGAACCACTTTCGATTATAGAAATACATATTCAAATAACATGAAATTTTCACAGTATATTAATATTATCTTCAGATATAACTATATAAAACTAATACATTATTCAATGATATATAATATTTTTTATATTTTATTGAAATTTCTTACATATTTTTTTATCTAGAAATAGCTAATATGTTAGTCCATTTTTAATATGATTTTAATAATCTAAATCTCATAATCGATAGTTATATTTGTAGATAAATATTAGTTATATAATATATAAAAAAAATAAGTTGATATTTTGAAGTATTTATAGATTGAATATATTTTTAGTATTACATGATTTTCCTATCTCCACCATGTTAAACTCATGGTGTTGCGCTGGCCCTTAAAAAGTCTAAAAATATTTATAATTACAATTAAATAAGATTATATATATATATATATATATATTAATATATGATACAAACTTTGATGGAATTTTACGTTTTCTAGGAATAAGTAATGGTAGCAAATATAGATTTTCAGATTATTTTAAAATCTTTTCTAAATAAATGTGACAATTTATTCGTTTGTTCCTACAGTATACTGTGTCGATTAACATATTAATGAGTAAAACAATATCTTCATAGAAAGTAGCCTTTGATCCAATTACACTTATCTAATGAAATATATTTTATAACTTTTAAAATAAATATATAAATATAAATTAATATAATTAATATAAATATATATTTCTGTAATCAAGAATAATTAGTATAAGCTATAAGTAACACTAACCAATTTTTCTAATAAAGTGAATATATGAAATGATATATTTAATGAAATATATGTAGGTAGATGTTTCTAGTAGAGTATTCTTATATGAATATGCTTTGGCGATTAGTTCAGTACTATTTACGCTTGCCATTATCAGTTTTTCTAATGCATTTATAATATATAAATAGTTATTTAAGACTGCTGATATAGCCTTACATCTGATTGTCCATCTTGTAGGACACATTTATTTGAATCTGGTTTTATCATTATCAATAGATTGGTATAAATTGCTAAATTTTCCAGATTTGCTAAAAAGAACACCAATATTATTCACAATGGATAGAGAACCAAGTAAAGCTTTACTTTGAGCAACATATTTACAAACACGATTTAGGCGATGAGAACTATAATATGTGTAATATGCCAAAGTTTGTTCTTTTTGTATCAGGGCGTGTGTTCCTTTGTATACAGCTAACATAGTAGACGCTCCATCATAACATTGTCCACGTAAATTAAACATGGATAGACCGATACGAATATTGGTGTCTTTCAGAATATGTGCAACATATTCGCTAGTACTTGATGTAGATGAATAAAATCCTATACATTTTTCTTGTACTTTTAGATTTTCATCAATGTATATAACCACAATCGATTCCTGGTTTTCCAAAGTTATATCTTGGGTTCCATCGCACATTATAGAGAATGGTCATAAGAAAAATTCTTCATTTTACCTAAATGGCAGGAATACCAGTAAACTCGGACCAAGTAAACTCGGACCAGGTAAACTCGGACCACTTTTGAAATAAAATTCGGATCACTTTTGAAGAAGATTCGGACCAATTTAAAATAACTCTATATAGTATACTTCTATAATATGGATTAAAACATAAAAGTGGTCCGAGTTTTCTTCAAAAGTGTTCCTAGTTTATTTCAAAAGTGGTCCGAGTTTACCTGGTCCGAATTTACCTGGTCCGAGTTTACTGGTACCCAATGGCAGGGGGGGTTTTAGGTATCAAAACCCCCCCTTTATTTTGCCAGGGGGGGTTGCAACCCCCCAAACCCCCCCTGTTCCGGCGCCCATACTTATATATGTGTATACTTTATTTAGTGGAGGTATTTTGATATTTCAAAATGAAATGTCTTCAATGTTTATTAAACCAAATTCTCTTGCGAACAAACACACTCCGTTAATCAAGTCAGCTGATGCTATAGTTAAGTATAAATAGTATAAGGATATACAACATTAATGTTGTTCATTAGAGTCTCTGCAGAATCTGTATGTCATATATGGGGTACATTATTGGCAGGGTAGGTATGTGCATAAAGGAATATTATTATCATTTGTTGTGCAATTGAAATTATTTAAATTAAAATATATTTTGTAATATATTATTGTATTATAAATATGGTATCCATGTTCTCCTAGCCAAGGCCTCCTAAACCTCACAATTGTTTACAAAATTCCTTAATTATACCTATATGTCTATGTAACATTTATATTGTGAATGTACGGCGTACATTGTACGCCATGACATTTTATGTCGTATACTAAAGCATATATTCTTTAGCTGTTTCACGTTCTAATAATAGCCACCTATCTTTATCAATATATATATATTATAATACAAGGGGATGTATTCAAATGGTTATAATGTTCCCTTCCAATTTTATATTATATTATTGGTATGAAATATCCTATATAACCCCCAATTTAAAAAAGTCAAAAACCCTCTAAATATATGTATAATGTATACATATTATATGGGTATAATGTACATATATACATGGTATTATATTATATAATATTATATATAATTTATATATAGTATTTTATATATTTATCTATATTTATTATATCCTATATGTTATCCATTTAGTGTATAACGTACGACATACACTTACATTGTAGGTATGCAGTGTACTAATGTATAAAATGTATGTATAATATATGTAGTATATATATATCCTTTATAATACATAATATACCTACTAACAAATGGCATTGGTATTACTGGCCCAGTCTGCCCAATCATTATGTTATATACCTAAATAATGTAATATTACCGAGAAACACATGACGGAATACTAAATACCACCCGCCACGCAATTCACTGATGATGACCGTTACCTTTTTTCGCAGAACGTCCGCAAACCACCGGCTCTCGACCAATCGGATAGCTCGTTTTAAACGAGCGCTTCCATACGTCCACCACTATAAAAGCGCCGATACCACTGGTCACGACCTCTTTCATCCTCAGGACAACCTTAGGTAAGTACTAAACCCATGTATAGTCTTAGTACCTGGAAGAGTGGACCTCCTCGGTAGTACCCATCTCTAGTATCATCTCTGCTAATAACAACGACATCGAATTACATAGACTTATATCTCACCGGTATCGTTATATTGTATCATTCTTTATGCATTTAATGGCACATATATTCATACTTTGAGAGAAAATCGTAAGCAACGAGCTATATGATATAGCTGGTATAATATAGCTCTATGTTAGGTACACACTGCCTGTTTCCATGCTCACATCTCCGAATTATTATTCATCTCATATACGAGAGGCATAGTAATACAAAATGTGTATTGTCAAGTTTGTTGTTTACTTTATGTATGTCTATAATTTATAATATTTTATAAAATATTTTTTATTTTACTTTCATAATTTATATATACTTTCAAATTTAATAAATAATAATTTGTTATTATGTTACATATTATACAATACAGTATATTTATATTTTGTCTAATATGATAATTACATAATTTGTTGTATACATGTACTATATTGTAATTATTTATAAAATTATTTAAAAATTAAATTCAATAATAAATTATAATTTATAAATAATATAGAAGTATGATAATACATATGTTCTAAATATGTAATAACTAAGTTATTATAACAAGTACAAATTTATATAAATGATATGTTGTATATAAAATATATATAGAAATATGATAATAAATAATATATTTTAGATATTTAATAACTAAAGTTATTATAACAAGTACACATTTATATAAATGATATGTTGTATATAAAATATATATTGAAATATGATAATAAATAATATATGTTAGATATTCAATAACTAATTATTATAATAATTACAAATTTATATAAATTATATTTTATATATAAAACTATATGTAAAAGATAATTTGGGAATGAAATAATGTCACCATACACTAATGAAGTGATTACATAATAGCCTATTTACAAACACTTGTATTACATAACAATACCTCTCTGATACAGATGGACACGTCACTCATCATGATTACAGAACACACGCAACTGAAGGACTTGACTAAGGTCGACTACGACAGGTATGTAGCTAGAGTATAGTCTATAAATAGATTATAGTATAGCTATTGTAGTATATAGCTAGATCATAGTATAGTCTATTGCTAGCTTATAGTATAGCTATCATATAGTAATCAATAGCTATATATATATATATATATCGTGTAGTCTATATTATAACTAGCTTATAGTATAGTATATAGTATAGTTAGTATGTATTATAGCTAGAGTATAGTGAACCCGCCCACACTGGTTAACCCCGCACTTCATTACACCCCATGCTGCTACCCCCTTCTCGCCCCTTACCCTCATTGCTTCTCTTCCCTTTACCTAGTCGCCCTCACCACTCTTATCCTTTACCCCCTTTCATCCCTTACCCCCTTTCACCTCACCGCCCCTGCGCGCTAGGATCGTAGATAGCAATGTTCAGCGCGTGGTTCTGAAGAGGACGGACATGGCCGACTACAAACAGAGGTTCGCGGTCGTGATATGCATGCAAGCCATGGAACACTTCTACTACTACAAAGATATCGCCGGCTACGTTAAAAGGCAGTTCGACGCCAGGTTTGTGCCAGCCTCCTTTGATATCAACTCCCTCCATCCCTCGAAACCATTACAACATCAACGACGGCCTTCAAACGTAAACTAAAGAAGTACCTCCTTGTTCACGATATCTGAACTTTAATATTCGTTTGCGCAACTCTATACACTCGTGTGTACTAATTATTACATTTATTTATTGTATTTTATGTATTATCGTCACACAAAGTATTTTATAATTAAATTAGTGATTAAATCATCACCACCATCATCATGATCATCATCAGGTACAGCCCCACGTGGCATTGTATCGTCGGTAAGCGGTTCTCCAGCTACATCACGTACGAGGCGAAGGAGTACGTCTACTTCCTGGTCGGTGATATCGCCGTACTACTGTTCCGATTCTGAACAGAGTTCTCGTTCCGTTATACTCTCGGTGTAAACTACGTGATGTAGGTTATCGATTTATGTATCGAATCTGTTTGATCGATCTTTTAGTTATCGTTTATGATTTAGAAAAGTGTTTACGATGTTACGATGTGAATAAAATATAGAAAATTGAGGCGCATAATTCTTGACTTCTTTATTTCAATCAAATAATGAACAAATATTTCATAAATATACAAATAGCGGTCTTGAACATTTTCTTCGCGAGTCATCTTCCTTTCTTTAGTTATAATTCGCATACGAAATCATAGCTCATCATTCGTCTAAAATTTTATTATCGCAGCGCTAATAATGCTATTCTTTAGAACATTCCGGATTCGATCTTTACAATATTCATCTTATTAATTGTCTGTAAATGATATTTCAATGGTTATAGATATGTGGATGCGATTGTATCAAACTTTACATTAAGCTATCTCATCATTAAGAGAATAACATAACAAATAATATTGTAACTTGATTATGTTATACATATTAACAGCAATAGACATAATTAATAATTAATTAAACAATAGCAGTTTCATAAATGGTTATGTAATTTCTACAATAGAAAATGTCAATAGATGAGAAGATGATATAATGTATTAATAGATTAAATAACGACAAACAGCTGAATTCATTGTTAACTAATATTTAAATTATTTGTAAAATATTATAATATTTGTTAACTAAAATATAAATAAAATATAATATTTGTTCAGTAAATAATAAAATGTTAATTATTTTAATATATATATATATATATAATACTTATGGGGAATACACACATTTATTTTTAAATAATCGCATGTAGATACATAGGTCTATCTCACAAATCAAATTCGTAAAGATCTATTAATTGTATTGAGCTACTTTTTTTCTATTATGTTTAATTTATATATGCACAGATAAATGGCGAACAATACTTATATTATATAATATATCATATACATATACAAAACATATTTTTAAGTTGTGATATATCTAGAAATTGTATTTTTTACAAATATTACAAAATAGTTTCATAAAATATTTTTCTCTGTATTTATTTATAAATATATACTTTATTTAAAGCGAAATAAATTAGTATAGCTATTATGGTTTATTTGAAAAATTCTTTATGCATACACCATCGATGTAAAGAAAGTGGATAAGCAATTGAATGTAGTGTATAGAACTTTGCGATAGAGGCGCTGCAGTCGCAGCCCACAACTAAATTTTAAATTAATATTATTTATTTATACATATATATTGATAATTACACCCAATTTTAATGTACTATCTATACTAAAAATAATATTATATATTTAAAATACATCAACAATATTCCTAGTAATTTTGTGTATTTAAATTGAAGATATCATACTATTTTATTGATATTTATAATCTAAATCCATTGATATAGATAGAAGTAACTTTAATCTATTTCAACGAAAAGCTAACTCTTTTAATATTTGACATATATAATATGACTAATATCCAATAAAAATCACTGATGCCATTTTATTAATTTATCTATAAAAGTGCCATTCGCCTATCTATCTTTACATGCATTGCGTGTGTCAATTGTTTATCCACTTTCTTTATATCGATGGCATACCCACACAGTGATAAATCGTCATCATAAAGTAAACAGAATTCAAAATTCATGTCAAAATAAAATCAATATTGCAAATATGTTATTTATTATTTTATGTCCTAAAAACCATTTTGTATGTGATTTATAAACTCTTCATTTGTAATGTTTCACAGATACTAAAAAACATAAAATATTAATATAGAGTAAATACAAATAATAATGCGATGTCCCCAAAGTATATTCTACGAGTGTTTCTAATCTGATAATGCACCTCTACGTTACACAAGTAATGTAGAGCTAATGATGCAATAGCTAGTATGCTATAATGACATCATCACAGGTGTACATTTAATATAATCTTTTAGAATTATTTAATTATATTCTAAAATTAGATTGAAATATATAGATGACCTAGAATTACGTAATCTTATTGTTAATCTATGTAATAGACGACATGATATGTATTATATACTGCTATTGATATACTATTATTATGACAATTATGATATTAACCTGTACTGTAATAGTACTATTACGATACTCTCGAAGACATCTAGCTCCACCTGGTGTGTAGAGCCCGCAGTCACATGATCTAATGTGGAATGTCACGTTATCTATTGTGGAATGTCACTCTTGAGTTCTGTAATACAATACACTTTGTAGGGGTTGACATCTTTAAATATAGCGTAGAATTGATGCAATATATAGATAGTAATGTAGACTCATATGAAAATATATATTCGATAACATAAAATAATACAAGTTTAATAATGCCAATATTAGAAGTAATATTAATTATTCACAAATACATTTGAATTTAGGAATATTATAATAATGTGGAGATTATATATCTAATAAGGAAAAGTAAAATTACGTTACATAAATAACGTTCTCAAGGATTGAATAGTAATCACAAATATATTATAACTACTTAATCTATTTAAAGGGGGCGCTATCTGTGACTTTACTCTAAGCTACACTACCCTTGTCGCCATGTGTATATATTTCACGAGTTTAATAACAAACGTTACTCCCCTCGTGTTCCTCTACTCGAGTCGGCTCGGAATATAGTGTGTTTATCTTTGTTTGTATCCATTAATTAGCTTATTGTTGCAATAATAATGTATATTACATCTGATATCTGTCTACATATTTCTTAATTTATTAATATTTTAATGAGATTTTATTTTTTAATAAATATATATATATAATATTCTACTTAAATACAAATATAATATTTATATTTATATATATGTAAGTAAGTAAATAAGTAATTATTTATTTATACATCAAAACTCAAACTAAAAGTTATTCGATAGTGTTTACAAATTAAATAAGATTAATCATGATAATAATAGACGGCAGTTATAACATTAGTAAAATAATAATAGAAACTATATTGTAGTGTGATAGGTATATGTTTGTGTATGTGTGTATGTGTGTGTGAGTATGTGTGTATGTGTATGTGAGTGTGAGTATGTTGATATATATAGGTATGTATTTGAGTCGGGTTCAGTAATTGTAAGTAGTTAGCAGGAGTTGATGCTGATGAAGAGAGAGTAACAACATTTTCCGATATAGGTGTGATAATAATAATACGATAATCAGTGATGGGCAGGATCGCGATAATTGATCGGGGATCGGGTAAGAAAGAGAGGATCGGGTAATGAATGGAGGATCGGGAAAAGGATAGAGATCGGCGATCCCGATCCATAAAAAGGAACGGTGCCCATCATTGCATATAGGATACTCTAATATTATTATATTTATTTATAAGAATATTAATAACATTTTAGTATTGTATTATTACATTGATATGATATTGTATTGATCATTATTTTGTAATATTTTCCAAGGTGTTGCAAGACTAGATAAAACCTACGTAGTATTTAAATAATAATTTTTATTTTTACCATAATAGAATTTAATCAATTGATATCATATAAGTAAACCACAGACTTTGACTCAACATAAATTGTACTTCGTACAATGAGTAGATATTTGTATCCAATTCAATGCATTTATATAAATAAATTATATTTAATTCACTATATCATATACATTATATAGTCTATATGATATACATTCAATATATGCATTTAATTCAATTGAATTATTATTGAAATATAATACAATATATTAATAATAAATATTATTTAAAATTAATAACAATTTATATTACATAGGTATTATACCTACATACCTACATACCAATATATTGTTTCGAATTATGAAATAAAATCGTATTAATTAAATATCTAAATAATATCGGGATCGGGTAAGAAACTTAGGATCGGGATCGGGAAAGGATCAGGTAACGAATTGAGGATCGGGATCGGAAAAAGTATCTCATAAGAGAATAAATAGAGGATCGGGATCGCCGATCCAGGAAAAAAAGGATCGGTACCCATCACTGACGATAATAATTAGATAATAATAATACAATGAAGATAAATGTGACAAAAATAACGAATACAAAAATAATAAATTGGATGATTTAGTGATTAGAGGAAGAGAGAAAAGAAGAAGTAAGATTTATAAAACATTTGAGGGGTCAAATAGAGCTTATAGTAGGAGGAAGGGAATTCCATAGAGTGGGACCGAAATTTCTAATAGCTCTAGAATTAAGGGAAGTTTTACTATAGTTCAGGGAGATTAGGAAAGGAACATTTTGGTAACGAATAGAAAGTAATATTGTACGTTTTTGAATTATATCAGATATATAGCTAGTGTTGAAATAATATACAGAATTATGGATAATGGAGAGAACCAATAGTTTAGACCTGAGGGAGAAGTGTAGCCACCTACAACATGATTAATGACAAGTTGTAACAGAGTGGTCCAGTCTTGTTATGCAGTAAGTAGTACATATTTAGGAACAGATAATATGATTTAGTGGAGCAATAGATTTAGCAGGAAATCCATTCAGTATGGAAGAATAGTAGTCAAGTCGGGAAAGTACAAGAGATTTTATTAGTTATATATAAAACATATAGATATATATATATATATATATATATATTTATAAATACTCGATATATACTTGATTTTCTAATTATTTGTAAGTGCCACCTACAAAGCCCACTACAATTCTAATATACCACGTTGCTCTATTAGAACATGGGAGGAAGGATTAATGTTTGCTATGTATACTTGTATTTGCTGTGATGAGAACATGATGAGGTTGTGACAGTTGTGATGGTTGCGAGTGTTGATGACTCATGTTATGGGGCTAACCTTAAAAAAATTAGTATCAGCTGCAAAAAGAGAACTTATCGGGGTGAAAATATCGAAGTAATGACATTAATATATATCAGAAAGAGAAGAGGTCAGACAACTTAACCTTGAGGAACACATTAACTTTCATAAATATAATCAGAAAATGAACTATGTACCTTATTTATTTGAAATCGATTGATAATTTATTTATTTATTTATTTGTTTAAAGACTTCATAAATGAAAATCATTTTTCGACGTCATAACAATTAGTTAAGAGTTTACATAAATAAAATAAATAGAAAATATAGAAAATAATAATATAATAATAATAATAATAATATAATAATATAACATATAAACGAAGATAAAAATAATCGCAAAATACATATTCATTTCACTAAATAATGTCTAAATAGTCTACTTTTGAATTGAGATCGAGAGTTGTCGTACGAATAATATTCTGAAGTAAATTCCATAGAGTTGGTACCGCAACAGAAAAAGCAGAGTTACCAAAACATGAATTTGTATGAGGCATAACAAGTTTCATTGCATGGCAATCCCGTCTTGGTCTGTTACTGGTAACAATTGATAATAAGTCAGCCAGATACTTAGGTACACCCGTGTAGATTGCTTTATGAGCTAAACATAATAATTTGAGTTTACAAAGATCACGATATCTGAGCCAACCAAGGGTTAACATAATATTTGATATAGATATATAGTTACTACCCGTATTAGTATTTCTATTATTCTTAATTTTATATAAAACTCGAACAGCTCTCCTTTAAATTTTTTCAAATTGTATCATAATATTATCAGGGACAAAAACAAAAAGTGAATTGCAGTAGCCGAATATACTAAAAATCAATGAATTTATAAGTGATTTAGTGTTATCAAAAGAGAGCTTAGCACGAGCCTTATGTATATTATATAAATAAAAATTAGCAGTACGAATAACATTAAGAATGTGACTGTCATATTTCATAATAGAGTCAATTGTTATACCGAGTGTAATGATGTTGTTAGATAAAGGCAGCGTGGCAAGAAAACTATCAGTTATTTTAACAATTGAAGGTATTTTAGAGAATAAAATAGTATCAGTTTTTGAAACATTTAATGATAATGAATTACTAGTGAACCAATTTTGTATATCAGTAATACAGTTTTTAATGTTGGATTGGATTATAGAGTGATCAGTAGATTGAGGAAAGGAAGTATAAAGCTGTAAATCATCAGCATATAGATGATAATGAATGTAAGGATATTTTTAAAAAATAGAAGAAACAGGTAATATATAAATCAAGAAAAGTATTGGGCCCAGAACAGATCCTTGAGGAACACCATGAGTGTGCATAAATGATTTTGAAAAATTGTTATTAATCTTAATTGATGAAAAACGAGATGTTACAAAAGACATTAACCAATTGTGCACCTATCCATGAATACCTATCTCTTTATGCCGACTTGATAAAATTGTATGATCCAGAGTGTCAAAAGCACTAGATAGATCAAGTAATACTAAGTAGCATGGCATTTTAGTAATATATAAATGTAACCACTTAAATGCATTACCACTAATCTATAATGTATACATCTTCAATAGAAGTTCACTTTTTACTCTAGCAATATCGATACAGATTGTATCAGTATTACAATAATGGTTATTAGCTTTATTTATATTTCTATAAGTTGGCGTTCAGTTTATCTACCAGCTAAAATCCATAATATTTCGTACATAATAGTTTAAACTAATACATTTATTAGGTCTTAAATTGTATAATAAATAATGAGATAATATATTTTCAAAAATAACAAGAATAGGTGGTAATAAACTAATTGGACCGTAATTGGAGGCAAAAAGAATCATTTTTTTTTAATTAGGAATAATATTGGCTAACTTACATATAGTTGGGCATTGACCTTCATATAGATAATTGACCTTCCTTTAGAATATATTGTTATCCAATAGATCTTGGATGACAACGTTAATCAAATAGTAACGTAATAATTCCTTTGGGTAAACTATCAGGTGAGTTATATTTAATTGGAAGTTTACAATGAAATTTCTTTACGATTTCCTATGATATATGAACATCGTTAAACCTAGAATATTTCATTATTAATAGATAAATGGAATTATTCGACTTGAGAAAAATAGATGAACACTGTCAGGATGACAATTTGTTTCTTAAAGTATGTATAAATTATATTACGATTGAGTACATTTCTGAGTGAGGGTAGAGAATTTGTATTATTTAATGTGTTTAATGTGTTTATATAATTACAAAAAGTTGATTTTTAGTTAATGAGAGTATTTAATACTCTGCATTAATATAGTAGTTTCTTAATTGGCAAAGGATATTAATGAATTTTAATATAATAAGTATGGGTATAGCCTATTACTCAATGATGTTATTAGCAATATTAATAGAAGGGAGTAGTGGACGATATTTTGTATGACTTTGTAGAATTGTAATATATCGATGAATAGTTGATGTTATAATTTCATATTTTCAAATGTTATAGAATATGTATCGTTATATATTATAGCTATTTTAATTTGTACTTTAACTCATATATTTCTAGTATTAATATCAGTTTAGTTACACTCAAAAAATAGCGCAAGAAGGGAGTAGTGGATTTTAGTACCAACATAAATCAATAGGTGTCTCGCTATATATATATATAGTATACTCGATTCATTTTTTCAGTTTTTATTATTTTAATAATATATTTTGTTATATTCATGCCGACGCACGCATTTTATTTAAGATTTAGATTTTTAAAATTATGAACAAAAATTAATGAAAAAAATTAGACCTATATTACTCGATTTTGATTGGTTTATTTTCATCCACTATATCGATATAGTAGAAGGATCCTTCTCAGTTCGTCCACTATATCCATTTGAATATGGTACTTTAGAATACCTATATATTTTTACTAATACAATATTTTCATATACTATAAACATAACTTAGATAACAAATTATATTTTATTAATATATAAGAAAATATGTATTTATAATTAATAATCAATGCAGTACAGTACATTTCCAAAACTGGTTTTTATGGAATTTTGAAAAAAAAATATTATGTAATTAATTTAATATATTGATTAATTATTTTTGAAAAAAATTACTCATTGTTGTAGATATTGTAATTGTCTAAATATTTTGTATATATATTTTTTTTGTATCTATGACCATTTTCGCGTAAATGTAAATTACCACTACTCCCTTCTCGTCCGATACTCCCTTCTATCCCCTATAGGTTTTGATTATAATTGAACTATAGTTCATCACAATCATTGCACGAAGACAGCATATTAATCAAGTTTAGTATCAAAACATGGGTTTTAATACTAACGATGTATCACTTTTATTATAATTGAGCTGTATGGTTGGACATTTGTATTGATTATGATTGCCAGAATGTAAATAATTATCTGGGATTATTATATCGCAGTAAATAGAAAATGGTACCTAATATATTCATCAAATTCAAAATAACATAGGTGTTTAAAGGTGTTTAAGACCTAGATGTTTAATATTATATATCCTATATATATATATATATATATATATATATAATTATGGTATTATTTGTAAGTATTAAATCTAATATTATTTTCTAGTATTAAAATTAATCAGTTGTATTATATATATATATATACATATGATTGAAACTAGGTATATATATACTAACCTATATATAAAGATATTTTTCCTGTTTTTTTTCCTTTTTATTTTCATGTTCCATTAATTTCCAATAATTGTTTGACTTCATTGATTCCTAAAAGTTATAATTCTATTGATCTCTCTAAATATTTAGCGATAATAATATCATCATTAGTAAATAATGATTTTATAAAAAAATTTCTAGACCTATTGAAAATACTGTTATATTGGATAGGTCTAATATTATACTCGTCGAAATGAATTTATTATGTGAAATATCATTGCTATATATATTTTATTATTAACATTTTAAATATATCAGCATATACAACTCTACATATCTTACAGTATATTTATTAGATCTAATTATATAGTATCTAAGATAGACTTTGTATCTCACAACCTAATTTTTAATATTTATGATATATCGTATTTTCCTAAATCAAAAATATAGTTCATTAACACACTTTCACAAATTATAATACGAAACTTAACGTAAAAGTCATATCGCCTATTTAATTAAGCTAGTCGTAGTTTAAAATAGGGATAGCTCATTACTCATTACATAAAATCATTACTTGTACTAAGTATAATAAATAATTAAACTTTTATTAATATATAATATATATATCTTACAAATTCTAACCGATAAAAAATGTCATCTTTTTAGGTGGTGGTTTCAACTACCAACATATACCTCTCTCGGTTTATATTACCGAATGTTATAGGATGTATACATCGATAATCTTATATTATTGACAATATATGTCATTCCACTTAGATGAATCAATTAAATACGCGCAAATAAAAATCCTATAATAGAAACATTTACAATAATATACTTTTAAAATAACAACTACCATTATAGTATAATATAGTATAGTATAATATCTGCATATATTATGATTACATATCAGTAAATAGTAATACCTCAATTGCATTACATTAGATAATACTGCTTATAATCAATAAGTATTGTTTAGTTCTGCGGACGGATGAAGTATCGTGTGTGATAGTAATCACGCTCTACATAAGCACATTAGCACATTATATATTAGTAAGTTGATAAAATCCTTCAATAAAATATTACCAGAATATAATTGATACGAAAAAGTATTATACAACTCTTCGTGTTGACAATTACGAGGTATTCAATCGGCTTTCACCAGAAAAGATATATTATTTTTAGGGCTGAGAAATGTGAGTCAATTTTTCTTAAATCAAATAGTAAGGATTCTCTAACATCTTTTTATCGTCAAACTGACAAACAATTTTCCAATTTCCCTCGGTAGGTACATTTAGAAAGTATATGTATTTATTACCAAATAAATATAATAATTCATATGATTCAAAAGAGTAATGAGAATTATTGTATATGAATTGTGTATCCATATTTTTATAATTTACTCTCCAATTATAAATTAAGAAAATGTTCAGCTAATTGGAAATAATTGCAAATAACTGTTTTATATAATAAAATCAATATATCTATAAAATTACAGACCTATTAGCATCCTATTAAATAATTAATCCTAGTAGGATTATTTAATAGTTAATCCCTATAGGGAAGTGTATACACTGTTATTATTTGAAAATGTGTATCATATTATCTTACTTTATACAAACTTTAAAGAACTATAAAGAGCAATTTTAGTATTTGTCTGGTAGTTCAACATAACTACAACTGGATGATTATAAATAATATTATAATGGACACGAATAACTCCTACAATACTGATATCGTACACGTAGATATGGAGAAGGCTTTCGATAACGTGCCTCGCGATGAACAAATATTAGAAGTGAGCACAGGTGGCATGTGTGGACACTTGTGATTAGTGTTGTCGTACATTACTAATCGCTCTCGGACAGTAAGGGTGAATAATTATGTGGAACTCAAAGTGCACTCATCGTTCCGCTATTATTTGTATTATATATAAATGACCTTCCATCTGTATGACCATATTTGGACTATGCAGACTAGATGCTAAATATATATATATATATATATATTTCATATTCACGAATGAGTGATACATTTAAAACATATCCTAAATATATATATATATGGGAACTTTTACATTTCTATTGGATAATGTTTAGTAATGAAAATAAAATGTTCTTTGAATCATTTGTATACATTAAATAATGTATAACTTGCTAAGTGTATGGGATTTAAAGATATCGGCATTATGTATACAAATAAGATTTAAATCTCATGTGAATAATTATATTCTAAATCTCTAACTATATTTAATGTTATATTTGGATATTTTATATCCAGTGATCATGTTAATTTTGTTAACCTATAAGACATATGTTAGACCAATATTTGAATATTATTCATCTATTTTGAATCCTGGTTCAGATTTCATTAGTATGAATTCAAGTATAGATAACATTCAGAGAATAATCACCAAACGCTTATTTTATAGATGTAATATAAAGTATACATAATGACATACTAACTTTTCTTAATTAATAATTCCCAATCGAGTATAAAAAGTTGATTTTGTACACATATTACAAATTATGAATAATCTAGTTGACATCGATAAGTCATTTATTAACAAATTTGCATCGAGAACATGTAGTTATCTTCTCGAATTACAAAACGAATGTACCTTCTAGAGTGTATATTAATTCCTTCAGTAATAGAGTAACAACACCACTGAATACCTTCCTTCTAATATTAAAGATTCTTCAATTGTATTAATGTTTACACAAATTTTATATCTTAATATTGACCTTATTTTTTTTTAATTTACATATTTATTCTATTTCAATTTTAGTATTTATTTAATTATATGTTTAATCTATTAATAGACAATAATTATTACATTATATTGGTATTACCGTTATGTTACTGATTATATATGATTAATTATAGGTAGTATAAGGCGTCAACAACCAATACCTCCTATAACCTCCTATAACATTATAGGAGGTCTTGCAACAACTTTGCACACCATGGGATGATTAACCCTTAGGAATGTATCCGTTCTACGAGCCAAACTGCGATGTATTCTCACTAGTGGTTAGTTATAGAGTGAACACCTCCTATAACCTCGCGAGATTATAGGTTATAGGATGTCTTGGTTATATTTACTTTGTTTATGTTTGGTAATATAATGCAGTACAACATTAATATATATATAAGTAGTGTATTAACCTAATGTTGATAGGTATTGATATTCTTCTCACTGTGGTTGCGTGAGGTCTAGATTTAAATCGAAATTACTAACGTAATAGATGAATAAAATATCCATATGTGTTGTGGCTTCTAATTATGATTAATATGTATAAGCCTATATACGTTCATGTTTATTCAATTAGTTTTATTTTGCTATACGTTATGTAAATTGGATAGGATTAATAAGGTAATGATTGGATAAATTGATTGTAATAATTTATAATAGTTGTCAAGACAATAAATTACCAACAATATATAGTATTATACATTGGTGAATAGTTATTTATAACTAGACTACATTTGTTGGTAAATAAATACGTAGTAAAATAATAATATAATAGGTATGTATGTAAAGATAATATATATGTGGCTTACTATATATAGGTCTAAATTCGTATTATAATATTAACATCGTATATCACGTTATTGTCACTTTAACTACTATATATTGTTGCTTGTATTTTGTTGATATATTATTAAATATAAATATATATATATATATATATATATATATATATATATATATATATATGTATGTGTATATATATATATACCTATATATATTACATAAATATATTATACTCACTATATAAATATATAAAAAATATGATACATATAATATGTAGATGAAACTATATAATTTAGATCGTAGACATTCTTAATAATTAAATAATTGTAAATTTAATTTTTATTTATTCTATATAGGGGAAATTAATCGAATACGGACAGTGCCCGAATACGGACACTATATGTATCTAAGAAACCATAAATCCTACAAAAAAATGTTAATGAATAAAATATTCATAATTATATAAATAGTCTAAAAAAGTATTTTTTTATTTTAATAATTCAAAATATTGCTGATATATCCAATAAACTGATTTTTTTATTACGTTTTTAAATTTATGAAAAAAAAATTCAACTTAAAACCTTCTCAAGAATATAAAATGTATCAATATAAAATATATAAAATATAATACTATATTATTTAAAAAAATAAAGCATTCTAAAATTATATTTATAATTTCTATATTTGTTATCAGATAATCATTAAGTTATAAGTATATATCTAGAGGTCATATAAGTCCCTAATACGGACACTCTAGATGTCTTACTATGTATACCCTATACCCAAACAGTGCGCAGCGTATGAACTATTCTAATATTCATAAAAATCGAGTGCGTTATAATATTAATACCACCAATAAAGCTAAATCTAACAATTGTTATTATTTAGATACTTAAATTGTATTATTAATTAAAACATAATAAAAATAAATAAATTATTAAATAATTAAATTAGAATAAATTATTCATCAAATTAATTATAATTTATAAATAATGTAATTGTAATTTTTCTGATTAATTCATCAATAATATATAGTTTATCTAGTGGTATATATCAATACCTCCTTTAACCTCTAGGTTATATGAGGTATTGTATATAGGGTATCCGTATTCGGACATGGGTACCGAATACGGACACCCCCGTTATCTATGGAATTAAAAGATTAAATAAAATTATAAAATCACAATAATATCTATACTCATATAATATTAATATATTGTAATTTTTGAATAAAACTAATGATTAATAAAATGTTAAGACCATGTATTGTTACACTTTGTCCGTATTAGGTTACTTTACCCTATAAACAGTGATGGGCAGGATTGTGATCATTGATCAGTGATACGATCAGGAGCGGGATCGGGATCGGCAAATGATCGGGTAACGAATAGAGGATCTGGATCGGGATAGGGAAAAGGATATATCTCTATATAGATCGCCGATCCATAAAAAATGATCGGTGCCCATCATTGCATATAGGGATACTCTAATGTTATTTTATATCTACCTACGATACTCTAATATTATTATATTTATTTATAAGGATATTAACAACATGTTAGTATTGTATTATTACATTGATATGATATTGTATTGATCATTATTTTATAATGTTTTCCAAGGTATTGCAAGACTAGGTTAAACCTAGTAGGGGAGGGAAGGGAGTAGTGGCCGATAAATAATATGCCTCAGAAGATTTCTAATATATCGATAAATACTGAATTTTAGACTATTATTTTTTTGAATTAGAAATTATATAGTTCTAGAATACTGTGATTTCACTTTTATATATAAAGTGTTTTACCTAATAATATAAACGTTTGATTAGGCATTAAAAAAAGCACTCAAATAAGGCAAGGCCGTACCCAACAAACAATTTATTCAGAACTTTTTAGAACTATTGGAACTATTGAGAACTTTTTGGAACTTTAGTTCTCAATAATTATAATGGGAACTTTTTTAGAACTTTTGAGAACTTTAGTTCCAATAATATTTTATATTGAGAACTTTTTAGAACTTTTGGGAACTTTAGTTCCAATAATATTTTATATTGAGAACTTTTTAGAACTTTTGGGAACTTTAGTTCCAATAATTATAATTGGAACTTTTTAGAACTTTTGAGAACTTTAGTTCCAATAATATTATAATATAATTCTAAAATTAGTGATATCACCCATTAAAATCATAGATTTTATAGATTTATAGTTTGGTAAAATTAAAATCTAAGATTACAGTGTAAACAAATATATGTAAATATATTTTTATATTTAAATATTTAATTTATAATTATACACATACATTTGAATTAATTATATTACAATTTATAAAAACAAGAATGTCTTCTCAAAATAGTTAGTAAATAATTATTTAGATTATAATATATATTTATCAGTTTAATGGTAATAATTATAATAATAAGATATTTTAAATTAAATTAAATATATTTGATGATTGATAAATTATAATTATATAATATAATTGTATATATATATATATACATTTATGTATTTATATGTATTTAGGAATATAATATGCTAATTTTTAAAATAAAATGTTGTTATTAACGTTCAATGATTAACATTAATAACTTATTTTATATTAATTAAATAATTTAATTAGTTTATATATATTATTATATGTTATTTACTTTTTATCACTTATAAATTAAATTAGTATACATATATTATATATTAATTACATTTATTACTACTTAATTTCATTACTTAATTAAATTATCAATTGAATTAATTAATTCATTTAATTATAAATTTTAAAAAATGATCATAGGGAAGGAAGGGTAATTTGGCCGATGCGGGTAATTTGGCCGACTCTGATATCTCAGAAACTATTAATGATACCAAAAAAAATTCTATAAACAATTTATAGTATTTCATAATATCTTTAAGAATAGTTAAAATTTATTTTAATAAATAATCAATAATTATTAGTATTTATTGATTTTTATTAAAATCAGGAATTTAAACAAAATAGGTGTTTGTTAATCTGTTTGTCATTTCATAAATACATGTTGGATTGTGATATTTTTTAAACCCAAATAAAATATAATATGTTCTTGATTCTATATGTAAATATCTACATATTATATCAATATGATACAAAGCTATTGCTGAAATAACAACGTACGTCAAATCGGGTAATTTGGCCGATAAAAGTCGGGTAATTTGGCCGATCATTAACCAATCAGATATCAGATAGTAAAATGATAGAATGTATATACAAATTGAGGGTGTATCATTGAATTGTATATAATTGTAATATATAATTTATAATATAAATGGCCATACCTCATATTTTAATATATATTTATATATTTGTATAAGGATTTATATATATATATATATAATATCATTAATATTAATAATTAATAATGTCTAACATATTAATTACATTTATTATTTAATTTATTTATCAATTATCAAATATTATATAAATGTATTGATATTAGAAGTTCATGGAGTAACTTATACAATATATATATATATATATAATATATAACATTCCTAATTATATAATGATGATTCTATATCCTATACTATATAATTATAATATTTTGAATTAGGCATATATAAACGAATGAAAACGTATACATTGAAACCTCTTTATAAGAACATGTGTATCATATTTGGAATTCAACTTTTCCACATTACAAAAACCTCTATAAGAAAATATTATTTAGGAAACACCTCTTTATGAGACAATTATTTTTAGTTTGTTTTGGAAATGTTACCTCTCTATATTACAAAATTTGATGTAGTAGTTTATATCTAAATTTAGGTTTATATTATAATGTAGATGTAAAAATAGTTAATTGCAATTAGTGAATGTGTTTTATTATTCTCAATGCAGTGAGCTCATAAATAGTAACAGGTATGAAGAACTAATTAATAAAAGGTAATATACTGATTGTAGTCAGTACAACAATTATCCAAACAAGTGTTAACAACTATTTTAAATTAAATTAAATTAAACCATATGTGATAGAAATATATTTATGATCTATTATTTTGATTACTACTTTTAAATAAATAAATTTACTAAATATATTAGAGAGGTTTCACTGAATATATAAATAAATGATTATTATATAAATACAATACAAATATCTACATTTATTTTCTAATCTATATATTATTGTATATCCAACACAGTATGATAATTTCGTTTTAATAAAAGTACTATTGTAACCTATATTAAATATTCTAATATCAATCTGATATATATTGAAGATTATTTTCTAATTAAAATATTGTTATTTTGTTGCTAATTATTGTTTATACATTAATTGTGTATTTGTAAATATAACTATTCACATATGAGTGAGTAATGTTTGTATATTTTTAATCCTTTTTAATCCAACAATTATAATATATTTATTTATTTATAAAAAGTATTATACTCAATATCATTTATTCACATAAATCGCATTTCTCGAACGTATCTCAACGTATCGACATAAATGCATACATCGTGACACACTTGTCTACATTGAATAGATTGAGTAGATGAATCGACTGATTCATCGATATTCTCCGCACACATTATACAATTAACATTTATTTCACTGGTAATTTTCTTTTTCTTGTTACTCACCGTCTTTTTAACCACCTTCTTCGTCTTATCAGCATTAGCATTTTCTAAGTATTTTTTATACTGTGAATCAGTAATAATTGCTGCGAATCCACGTAGTTTACCTTATAAAGAATTAAAATACCAATTAAAATATCATTTAAAATATCACTTAATAATATTTATAATTACATATTGTAAATTAAATATAAATAAAAAAAGTATATAAATAAATAAGATTTAGAACATATTTTATTAAATGTGTTAAGTATAAACATTTAACTTCTGTTATCACCCTATCACTTTACCACTTCATACTTGTATCGATATAATAGGTCTATCGGTTGTATAACGAATATTATTAGATAGATATATATAGTAATACCAAGTAATACCAAGCCCAGTGCTTTTGTAATACTATATAGTATTATATTTTACGAATATCAAATGTAAGTTAAGTTAATTATTAATTGAACTCAAAAGAGATATCTACAATTTAATATCTTTATTGTTTATAATATATTACATCAATTAAAATGAATTTAATAATTATTGTATTATTATATTATTTAATAGATTCTATAGAATTATAATTCAATTATATAAAATTATATTCGATTATAAATTTAATTATTAATATAAACGATATTAATATTAAAAGAAATAATGATTGAAATGAATGAATTATTTAAATAAAATAAATTAAATTAATTAAAATATATCCAATAATACAAAAATAACTTTTTATAATATATTATATTATTTATATACAATATTGATTTCAATTAATTTCAGTTAATTAACATATACTATCATATACATATATATCAATAAATACATTAAATAATTACATACAAATGAGATAACATTATTAACCTATGCTCCCACATGCGAAGTATTGCTTACTGCATGGTACAGTCGACACTGGAAAGATGTAGTGGTCCTATATGTTATATAAGTAATATGATTATATCATGATTCAATTAAATCATAAACATTTTTTAGATATATATATTAAGAAAAATAACTTTAATGTAACGAATGAAACAAATTTAACATATTGATATAATGCATTTAATAAATTATTATTTTATAATATTTATTAATATGATTCTAATCAATTATATAAAATATATTTAATTATTAATCTAGACTTAATGGAAATAAAAATAAATTAAAAAAATAAGTATAATATATTAGTGAAATAAATGAATTATTTAAAAATAACTTTTTATATTTTATATTATTTATATACAATATTGATTTAAAGTAACATATACATCAATAAATACATTCAATAATGACATACAAATGAGATAAAATTATTAACCAATATTTCCACATGCTGCGTTATCGGTACTGCATGGTACAGTCGACAGAGGAATTGGTGTAGTGGTCGTATCTATTATATAAGTAATATGATTATATCATGATTCAATTTTATCATAAAATGTTTTAATCATATATCTAAACTTACAAAATATAATGTTAAATGATATAATGTACTGAATGAAACATATTTAACTTATTGTTAAAATGCATTTAATAAATTATTATATTATATTATTTATTAATATGATTCTAATCAATTATATAAAATATATTTAATTATTAATCTAGACTTAATGGATATAAAAATAAATTAAAAAAATAAGTATAATATATTAGTGAAATAACTGAATTATTTAAAATGTATACAATATTTGTATATATTTTATATTATTTATATACAATATTGATTTCAATTAATATATACATCAATATATATCAACATATCAACACATTATATATATATATATATATATCAATACATACATTTAATAATGACATACAAATGATATCATATTATTAACCTATGCTCCCATATGCGGAGTATTGCTTACTGCATGGTCCAGTCGACACTGGGATGGTTATAGTGGTCGTAACTGTTATATAAGTAATATGATTATATCATGATTCAATTTTATCATACACATTTTTTAATTATATATATTAAGAAATATAACTTTAATGTAATGAATGTACTTTAATATACTGAAATGTATTAACCAATAATGTAATATATTATATTATTTATTAATATCAAAGATTTTCCGAAGGAAAGATATAACACTTACGCGAAATCGTGTAATTCGAATTTGTATACAAAATACCCTGGTGCCACCTATAGCGGGTTACTTTTAGGAACTATGCGTTGTTTATAATGTAAATTCTTATTTAACTATACACTTTTAAAATGTTAAATAATATGCTTTAAATTAATATTTATATGATAAAAACTAAGTGTTCATTACTAATATATAACAAACAAATATGATATGTATGTTTTAAATGCTATAAGTATATATTTAGTGAGTAAATGCTAATTTATATTGCATGTAATTTAATAGAGCAATGAAAACATTGTTGTATGCAAACAGAGCCGAACCTAAATCTATTTTAGTGATTTCGATACTACTGCTAGCAGCGGTTGGGGCTATTTCTAAATTACGTTGCATGCATAGGGAGTGTTATATCTTTGCTTCGCAAAATCTTTGTTAATATGATTCTAATTTAATTATATAAAATACTATTTAATTATTAATCTAGACTTAATAGAAATAAAATTAATTAAAAAGAAGTATAATATATTATAATATAGTGAAATAAATGAATTATTTAAAAATAACTTTTTATATTTTATATTATTTATATACAATATTGATTTAAAGTAACATATACATCAATAAATACATTCAATAATGACAGATAAAATTATTAACCAATGTTCCCACATGCTGAATTATCGGTACTGCATGGTACATTCGACATATGAATGGGTGTATTGTCTGTTATATGGGTGTAATCTGTTATATAAGTAATATGATGATATCATGATTCAATTTAATCATAAACAGTTTTTAATCATATATCTAAACTTAAAAAATATGAAATTAATGTACTGAATTAAACATATTTAACATAGTGTTAAAATGCATTCAATACATTATTATATTATATTATATTATGTATTAATGATTCTAAATTAATGATATAAAATAGTATTTAATTATTAATTATTAATCTAGTCTTAATAAAAATAAAAATAAATTAATAAATTAATAAAATGTATCCAATAATTATTGGATACATTTTATTAATTTATAAATTATAATTTATGATATTATTTATGAAATTAATTATTATTCAAATATAATTGTATTTCAAGTTTATAAATTAATCTTTAATTTAAAAGAATCATAATGAAATATTTAAAACGCATTATATAAGTTATTATATTATATTATTTATTATCAAGATTCAAATTCAATTATGTAAAATAATATGTAATTATTTAAAAGAAATATAATATCAATAGAATTAATGAATTATTTAAAATGTAAAATAATATGTAATTATTAAACTCAAAAGAAATATATTATCAATAGAATTAATGAATTATTTAAAATGTAAAATAATATGTAATTATTAAACTTAAAAGAAATATAATATCAATAGAATTAATGAATTATTTAAAATGTATAATTTAAATATAACTTTTATATTTTATATTATTTATATACAATATTGATTTCGAAATCATGTTAATTGATCAATTAACATATACATCAATAAATACATTCAATAATTACATACAAATGATATACAATTATTAATATATTCTCCTACATGCGGAGTACTGATTACTGTATGGTCCAGTCTAAATGGATGTAGTGGGCATATATGTTATATAACTTATATATATATATATATATATATATATATATTGTTATTGTTATTTTTATTTGGTGGAGTCATTTCATCCCATCCAGGAACTTATAAGTTCCTTCCCATCTATAGATGAAGTTTTCACTTATAACCATATATGGATCTAATGTCCCTTCGAAGCCGCTCTCATGTTAAGGCATCAATGGTTTTAACGAGAGCCGATCATTTATGTATACACAATTATATAAGATCACTTCTAAATAATATTTTAAGACCCATTTTATAAAATTAATTAATGGTCCGGACGAGGGTCGAACCCGTGTCCTACTGCTTGTGTGTCTGACGCCTTAGCCACTGAGCCACACAGGCAGTTTTATATATATATATATATATATATATAAAATATATAACACTTTGATACTACATATATGTATATATAATATAAATTTAATAATCAAAGTGTTAAATTATGTTTAACATGTATTAATCATTGTTATAAAATTACAACTGGTTTACAACTAGGCAACACATTTATAATAACAATCTTTAAAACCTAAAATTGTACTATAAATACTATTACTATTTCGAACATTTAATATCACTTATTGATTATAATATACTTAATATTATATATATATATATATAGTATCAAAGTATTAAAGTAATTATATTATATAAAAAATACGTATTATAAAATTACAACTGGATTACAACTGGATTACAACTGGATTACAACTGGGTTTTAGTAACTCCCTACATATATAAACATACCATACACATTTGTATTCATTAACTTTATTACTTACAATATACATTTTAAAAACTTGAAATTAACTTAATTGTAATTAAATGAAATTAAATATTTAAAATGCATTTAATAATTTAAAATTTATTTTTAATAATGATATATATATATTAGTTAACTAATCATAATTATAATATTCATTTTTATTCACACAATATTAATTCAGGTTTACATATTATATGTTAATTATACATGTATATCTAAAAGTAAATATCTAAAGTTAATCTATATATATATAGAAATATATACATATTAAGTTAATAATTAACCATAAGTATTTCCTATTAATATATCTCATACACTGTTATCTGTTATATTAAAAAAGTATATAATCTATTATAGATTCTATAGATTATATACTTTTTTATATATTACTATATATTATAGTTAGACACTAATATATAATAATAATTATACTTATATATATAATGTATTATATTAATATAAAAATTATTTAATTAATTAAAATTAAACTTATTATAATTTATTAATTGAAATTATTATAGTTTGTTAATTATTTAATTTAAAACCTGTAGATGGACTTCTTGTATATCATATTCTTAGACATATTTGACAGTATAATACGTTTAATAAAATATAATAAAGTGCGTAATATGTTTAATAATATAAGTTCAATAAATACGTAATATAATTTTCCAATAATATTAAAACTATAATCTATTGTGGCGGTGGTATTATGTGCGCGCCGAATTATTCATCATTTTATACAAGATATTTAATTTATGTATTTGAAAACATAGATTTCACCTATTTAGTAAACTTGAACTATCGGCCAAATTACCCGATTTTTCTGTTTTTTATCCATATTTATACAGCTTATTAAAATCTATTATATTCACAAAATATACAAAAATATAAATTATTAAAATATACATATCGTAAATTAATATAATATTAGTTATATAGTATATGATGGTTATTTAAAAATATGTATATTTTGATTTAGAGCACTTCTAGTAACACACATACAAACATCGGCCAAATTACCCTTCCTTCCCCTATATGATTATAATCACTTTCATATATATATATATATAATAGATAGGAATACATTTAAAATATAATTAGGTTAGTTATAATTATATTAGCTAATATAATTGTTAGTTATATATAGTGCATATATAAATATACTGGTTTGGTTAATTATGTGTTATTGTATTTAGATATATTGGAGCAAGGAAAGTGTGAGGAGCCGTATACATTAATTGCATCTGGGTTGAAGGTGATATAATGGAAATTAAAAAAGAAAAATACTTGATAAAGGTACTATTATATATATAAATATATTATAATTACTATTATTTTACAGATACAGATACAGATACAACTAGAAATTATTATTATTATATAAATGTATTCACGTATAATACTTATATACCATATCAATGTTTACAGTAGCTATCACGTATTCTAAGCATGTAACTTATCAATTTTAACATAATTTGTATTATATTGAATAAAATATTATTATTTTTTATTTTGATATTATATTATTTATTAAATAAACCTTTATGACATATAAATTAACAATAAATAATAATATAAAATCATAAAATAAACATCATTATAATAGAATACAAAAAATAGAAAATAAATAATGTAGTAATGGAATAAGTGTAACAAGATTATATATAACAAGAGTATACTCTATATATATAGTAACGATTGTATATATGATTTCCTAGTACAGGGCCATTATTTGATCAACCAATTATTACACGATGATAAATAATGCCTTAAAATAATCCTTCTCTTGGTCTATGATTCATTTGCGTCTAATTTTCTTTTATATAACCGAATTTGATTTGTATTTCTAAGAAAGTCTCCCAGATTGTTATATGATATCTTGACTTGGAGTACTATAGTACTATAAGCAGTAGGACTTGTAGTACCTACCTACATTACTTTGCTACTCTACCTACCCAGCTAACAATAATAGCCTCATAATAGTAACATAATAGCATATATAATAGCCTCACATGTTCACATTGTACTATTATGCTGCTATTATGTAGCCATTAACATTCTATTATGCCTCTATTAATTTGTCATGCTATTATGTTGCCATTAAAAGTCTATTATGCTATTATTATTCTGCTATTAATTTTAAAAGTATATTATGCTGATATTATGTTGTTATTATGAGGCTATTACTGTTAGCTGGGAATTGGTAAATTATTATTAATAGTAAGTTTTGTATAGGTATATTATAGTATAATATTAATAATTCTTGAACTTTTAGGCTCCTTTTGTCCACAAAACTACCCAAAAGTTCTCAAAAGTTCTAAATAATTGTTTGTTGGGTAGTAGTGGCCGCTAGTATCAGAAAATGCGATAGGTGTCTCGTAATGTATTTGATTTATATTTTTTTAATTATGTAATATTAAATAATTATATGTATGATGCATACGCACCTTATTTGATTCAATGATTTAATAATATATACATACTCTTACACATAAATAAGCATAAATATATATAATCGTGTTTTTGTCAAAATTTGATAAAAAATGATTATATAATAAATGAGAGTAATTAATTAATTATTTAAACAAATGTTTACTATATATTATAGATATTTTGATTATTTAAATATTGTATATAGGACTTGTTATCCTATCAAGCACCATTTAAACGTTAACTAAAACGGCCACTACTACGTCCTCGGCCACTACCCCCTTCCCTCCCCTATTTAAATAATACTTGTTATTTTTACAATAATATAATGTTATCAATTGAGATCATATAAGTAAACCACCGACTTTGACTCAACGTACATTGTATGTCGTACAATGAGTAGATATTTGTATCCAATTCAATGCATTAATATAAATAAATTATATGTAATTCACTATATCATATAGTTTATATTATATACATTCAATATATGCATTTAAATTCAATTAACTTATTATTGGAATATAATACAATATATTAATAATAAATATTATTTACAATTATTAACAATTGATATATACATATATGGTATAATACTTATAGGTAGGTTTATACTTATTATACCTACATATATATATTGTTTCGAATTATGAAATAAAATCGTATTAATTAAATATAGGTAATAAATAATATCGTAATCGGGATCGGGATCGGGTAAGAAACTTAGGATCGAGAAAGGATCGGGTAACGAATTGAGGATCGGGATCGGGAAAATGATTGTATAAGCAATACCTCCTATAAACTAGAGGTTATAGGAGGTATTGGTATAAGAGAATAAATAGAGGATCGTAATCGGGATAGCAGATCCAGAAAAAAAAGGATCGGTGCCCATCCCTGTATATAAATAATATAAATCGTGTTCAATACACAATGTGTAAACTTTATTAAACTACATTTAACTGGTGTATAGACGTTATAACTCTATAGCTTATAGAGTTTTTAATTGAAAATGTTACTACGATAAATCGTCTATATACACGGCCTCCTACAACCTCTCGATTTCGATACATGTCCCTCTGACACTCTATTAACCATGTTTTCAATATCATATATTATGCATTCGGTTAGAGAAAGAAATTCACGTTTGTTCGATTTCGATAAATTTATAAATAATATTATATTATTCGTTATTATAAAGATGTTTCTCGGAAAAATCTTCCATTTATATCTAGATCCAAATATTACCTATATAAAATGATGTCATATTTATAATTTTCTAGTATCTTTGGTAAGCAATTACACAAGGAAGTTTCATGAAACTTGCCAAAACAAATGATTTGTATTTATATTTGACTCACTAACATAATTTATTCAACTGATCAAGTGGATCTAATTAATTTAATGATATTATTAATTAGCAATTGTATTACTATTACTAGCCATTCTACAATTTACATATACTGCAGTGAAATACTATAATATATATTTTTTTTAATATTCAATTTCGTTATTTTTATATATATTGAGATAAATTATTCCTATACATTATTAATTTAAAATGCCAGAATTTTATGATGTTCTCGTTTATGATTCAAAATTTACATTATTAAAAAGATATCAAAGAGTGGATAAATGTGGAAAAGGTGCACAAGGTATCGTTTGGTTAGTTTGTTAATTTATAACAATTATTAAATTAATTTTAAATTAATAAATTAAATTTATCATACATTTTATGAATTTCATATTAATTTATAATTTAATAACATATATTAAAACAGTAATATCGTATTGAATATATATTTTTAATATTATAATAATTATTTATTCAATATTTATTATAAAATTATAATTTTAATACTGACATAGTAGTTATAGCTCAAATGTATTATATTATAATTCTACTTTTTTTTTTCTATAAATTTTTTGTCAATTTGAATTTTAATAAATATATATATAAATTTGATTAATCAAATCTTATTAAAACTATTATTAGTTATACATTCTATTTAACTACGAGTATTTTCCTTTATATTAGTTAATATATAATTCTACATTATTATAATGATTATAATATAATCAGATTATATATACAAATATTTGAACTTGATATGTACTTAATAAATACTACATGCATATTATGTGATAATGCATGTCTAGTACATTTACATTTATATTTATAACATTTTATTAATTGTCCGTAATAGTTAAAAATTGCACTTTTTCATTTATTCACTATATTAATTTATTTAATGTAATCGTATTTTATTTAATACATTGCACACTCGACGTAACTAACTTTATTTGTAATTATCTAACAAATTCTATAATTATTACAGTATAAATATGTATATATATATAGAAAATAATATTTATTTTATATTCTCTTTTCATAATCTATTAATGTGTATTATATTTTCTAAACGTTGTACAACACTAACTTAAAACTGTGGAACTCATTTGTACATTTCTGACAATATCGCAACCTATACGAAGGTCATACATCAATCCCAACTATATACTTATTGTATATTAATACGTAGTATATATTAGCGACATATCAATAATGATGTGTATTATATCTATATATATATATATATATATATATATATACATGTATGTATGTGTATGTATACATGTATGTGTTTACAAATTACGTCCGAGTTACAATACCTATTACATGAGTCATACATCGCCTCGATGATAGCAAAGAGAAGTTAGATCGTTAGAGTGGAAGTATAACAATTATTCTAATTATTATATAGTATATGTTATGGTTATTATAATTATCATTAGTAATAGAGTTAGAATCATGTATAGTATTAGTAATAAGATTGTAGCAGTATATATATATATATATAAATATCTATTATATAGATATACAATGTAGGAATAATCAAAATATGAAATATATGGTATACGTTATGCATCATTAGTTCATAAAATGGGAGAAGATATTTTTTAATAAAGGAAATGAATCACGATTAATCATAATGATTTATGAATTTATACGTTTGTAATAATCGTAGTTATCTAAGAATTATGATGGAATACAGTACACTCATCTTATTTTCATCTATATGTTATCGGATCGCATACAGGCATGAGTATTGTACATCGATGTTATTGATATTTTACTCGAGATACGTGCAATCGAATTACTCGGTTTCAATGTTATAATATAATTCTTTATCGGAGAGTACCCTCTTTGTGAGTATAGATTACGAGCTAATCTCTGGTACTCTCCTTTGAGCAGAAATTGTATTTTCTTTCTGAACTCAATAAACTATATCCTCTCCTATCTTATCCTATCATGGTTTAATGGTGAAACTTTCACCTATACATACATACGCATTATCTCTAGTGTATCGACATGTAGACGATTATCTCATCGGCTACTTGTTAATGTTTACGCCATCGTGGATAGATGAGCATTCATCAGTTAGCGAGGTCGAGCATCGTGTCACCGATGCCTTCAGCGATGCACATTCATTCATATCAGTAGTCAGTTCTCTCCATTGTATCGTAGAAGCTACCGGATTATAATCTATTGTGTTTCCACGTAAGATTAGTTTACGCGCGATCGTTGATATTTATATTAGTTAATATTTAGCGAAGATGACAGATTTATTGTAATCAATCAATAACGGTTATTGGATTTGCAATTTCTATATCATTTCTATATATATATATATATATATCTATTTTTATACTTTACTATATTATACTGTCAATAATAGATATTATAATAGATATTATATTTGGTTCGTACAAATTTATAAGTTATAAATTTGAATTATCCCAACTACATTCTGCCTATCTCTAATGACACATTTTCCATAAATCTGCATGAATCTAATTCATCTTATTCATAATTTATTTATTACATTTCGAGTTCTATGTGTGTATGTCATATTTTATCTAATCTGTAATTGTATTATTCAATTGCAAATAATATATGTCAATCTCATATTTTATAATCTTTATTGTTTGTCATCAGATTTTGTATTAAAACTAGAATATGATATGAAGTAATCTTTACATTTGTTGTATTCTTTTGTAATATTGTATTTCATTCAATAAATTTTATTATGTTAATTAATGTAGTATAATTTTTAATTAATACTATATAATTAATTATATATAAATAATATTATTTCATTCTTAATAAACAAATAACGTTATTCGTATATTTGACTTATGATGAAATAAGTATAACTATTGAACCCTACCTTCAAAACAATGTAGATCATTATCTATGTAAACAGTATATGCATTTATTATATATATTTATTATGTTTATTTTATGAATAATAATAATATATTAACTTTATATAATTATATAATTATATAATTATAATATTATAATAATACAGTTTGCACTTCCGCATAGTTATATATTTATACTTTATCAATGATCAAACTATTAACTAACTTGTGTTCTCTTGTGTCCCAGATCTATTGTTTCAATAGAGAGAGTGTGTGGATGTGTACAGTTCAACACTCAGTGGTATTATGCAACATTATGACTACCATTGTTTGTGTAAATCATCTGTTATGATAGTGCATGTAAGATATTCACAATTCAAGTAGCTAAGTATTACTATATATATATATATATATATGCATACGATAAGAGTCCGGGCATTACCCAGTTATAGATTGTTTATATAATTGTGTATATACATTTTTTAAATTTAATAATTTGTTTAAATGTTCACCGGTATCGCTGTGATGTTATTTGATCAAAAGTGTTGATGTATAATGGGGCCGGTATTGCCCAATTATTTATATTGTATATGCGTTTAGATGTATATATATATATAGACTCTATATTATAGAGGGTCCTGGTTTCGCTAGTTATTAATATTATTGATATGCGCTTAAAGTACATTAATGTAAGCGATTTCAAACATCCTAATTATCATCGTAAATCAACTAATTATCACGAAAACAGCACTGGTCTTTACTGCGATTAATATAAAAATTGCAACTATGACGATAACATTTCGATACCCCTATTTTTCTATCTGATGAAAGCAATCTAAAAGTTAGACCTTAGCCATGTTAAACCTCTCTAATGAGTGGTTCTTACATGAGACAGGGCGTTGTCCTCTTCTCATCAAATACACAAACACACACACATATATACACATATATAAACAAACAAACACAATTTTCTTCATATAAAATAATATATATATATATCTATATCTATATATCATTTCATAAAAGTACATATACATATTTGATAGTAAAAAGAGAGTGTATATAAGTAAATATCGCTGAGAAGGGGTAACAGTCATTCCATATCGCGCATACACATAATACATGTTATCATATATTTGTTTGAATGTTTATTTAAAATATTATTAATATATATTATATATATATGTAAATATATTATGTAAATATAGTATTTTAATATACCTATATCAATTTATGTGTGTGTATATATATATTAGTTGATGTCAATAATATTGTGTATTTAGCATAATAGAGCTTTAATGGAAATAAAATATCAGATTACTAATTAATAACAACAAACACTAGTGTGTATAGTATGCTTAGTATAGTATAGTATAGTATAATTTGTATAATGTACCCACAAAAAAAGACTATTATTCATGTACACTCTTGTATACTAAAGGAATAGGAGGTAATAACAATGAGCCTATTGTGTTGTTAGATCATCATCATCATCACCAGTCTCTTGATGATGATGTAACAGATGCAGATGATGAGAATTACTAGACAACCATCTTGTACACATCACTGAATTGTTATAGTACTTGTGCACACTACCTCCATAATAACTATAACTTCTGAAACCTTCCATGAGGAGGATATTCAGTATTCATTTAGTAATAACAATAACAATAACAATTAACAATAATAATAATAATTGTAATGATAAGAATATAGATAATACATATAATGAAAATACAAGCATTGAAAATAAAAGAAAGAAAGTATAAATTAGATTATTAAATAATAAATATGCGTATTATTTTAAATAAGTTAATTATTTAGAATTCTAATAATATCAGGAATTGTATTGCCTACGTGTACAATGTATTCCCATGTATCACTAGTGTCTACCTTGTATACATTCATACAACTGTCTACCTTGTATACATTCATACAACTGTCTACCTTGTATACATTCATACAACTGTCTACCTTGTATACCTTCATACACCTGTCTACCTTATATACCTTCATACACCTGTCTACCTTGTATACATTCATACACCTGTCTACCTTGTATACCTTCATACACCTGTCTACCTTATATACCTTCATACACCTGTCTACCTTGTATACCTTCATACAACTGTCTACCTTGTATACCTTCATACATCTGTCTACCTTGTATACCTTCATACACCTGTCTACCTTGTATACATTCATACACCTGTCTACCTTGTATACATTCATACACCTGTCTACCTTGTATACATTCATACACCTGTCTACCTTGTATACCTTCATACACCTGTCTACATTGTATACCTTCATACATCTGTCTACCTTGTATACCTTCATACACCTGTCTACCTTGTATACCTTCATACACCTGTCTACATTGTATACCTTCATACACCTGTCTACCTTGTATACATTCATACACCTGTCTACATTGTATACCTTCATACAACTGTCTACCTTGTATACCTTCATACAACTGTCTACCTTGTCAGGGCCGGCTTAAATGTACTATGGGCCCCGGGCAAAAAAAACACATGGGCCCCATATTCATTTGTATAACATATTAATATGGTCATTCTAGCAATAACTAATATATTTATAACTATTAAATTTATATATATATATATATATACATATATATAAATGATATAGGTTATATTATTATTCTATGCATAATACAATTATGTACAAATATTTAAAATCTTTAAATGTGGAGTTTTATAAATGTTAGTCTTTCATATATATTTACATATTTCGTGTGAAGGAGGTGCCCTTTGAGATATGTATAATACATAGGGGGGGGGCAACTCATTCACTCCATGGATGCATATATATATATATAAGTTGCACCCTTACATTCATTGCAATATAATATTGTATAAGATAATAAATTAATTAATTAGTAAAAATTAAAAATGATATAAGTATAATTAAATATTTATGTTACTCGATTTCATCTCTAAAAAATGAGTAGTATGTATAAATTGCATTAATTAGCTTTGATTATAAAGATAATGTATCCATACTTAAAAGTATTTATTTATGTCAGAACATTTTATAGAATATTATTTATAATTTTAAGTTTCGAGAAACTTAAGCTATTATCTCTCAAGTTTAATTATTTGCCATTAAATACAAGGTATATTCGAATGAAAATGTCTACATTTATATATATATACATCTATCCCACCATATATTGTATATAATAGTGTTTGGATAGTCCATTCCTTTGAGGTGTATATCAATACAGTATACTATTTATTAAAAAAATGTTATATACCTACTTATCAATTAAATTGTCAAATATTGGTAGAAAATAGTTATTTTGAACTTGCATATGATGTAAATTCAATATTTGATCAAGTGATATCATTATACTAATTATTTTGTAATTTGTTTTGTTTGTATACTCCAATAAAATCCTCATAATCATTTATTTTCTCGCCTATGTATTTAATGAGTATATAAATATTTTTTATTACCGCTATTATTTCCTCAATTGAACCTAATTGCAACACTTTCATGATCGACTTTATTCTACAAAGTAATTAGCTTCACGTATTTCATAATATTGAAGTATCAAATTCTTGCATTTTACTGAATAAATAGGTTACTACATTGACTCTATTAATGTAATTTACGTAAAGTACATATATAATATCAGATATTTATCGTAGTTATATAACTTATGTAATAATAGGAAGTCCACAATATATATATATTGTTAACTTCCTATTATAATGCACTATAGTTATTATATTATAATAGCATTATAATAGCATTAGCTTGTGATGACCATATTATATTCGACAATTCTTTTAATACAAAATAATATATCCTTTCTTTAATCTAGATGTTAAAATATTATATATTTAGGTTTGCTAAATAAACTATATTGATTTATTATGAAACCAAAAATATTGCTGCAATTGTAGTTGATTCAACGGTATTTTGCCCAACCAGATTTAACAAAGGCGCAGCTCAGGTATTGCCAATAGACTATGGTTTATTATGAAATATTGCATTTCATTTAATATTCCAGACATATTGCTGACATTGTCATAATCTTGAGCTCTATAATCTTTTATATTTATATTATTATTAAAAAATATTCTAATAAATCATTAGCTAAATATTTACCAGTGTGATAATTAATCTCTAGGTAGGAATTATATCCTATCCTTTTTCTCCCAATCTCATTCTTACATCAATAAATATTAAGTAATCATACCTTACTTGGCATATATGATTGTTAACTGATCTATATGTGATATATCTTGAGTTAAGTCCACTGATATACTATATACTATATATATTTTGAATTTTTATTTCTTCAATAATTTATATCTCACCTGTTCTCATTTTAATATCGTCATTATGGGCGTGTATATGTAAATAGATATACGAGGGTGATGTCGATATAATAATTCATTTGTAAGTAGCCTACTAGTTAGCTAATTGCAACAACAAAATACTTTAGTTTTATATATATAAATAATATCCTTTTCAATAAATATAAATATAATTTATATCTGTAAATATTCTAGTAAAAAGATAATATTTTTTTTTACAGAATTTCATTAATAGGTAATTATTAAAAAAAAACTATAAAGCAGAATACTCATATTTGAATTGAACTATACACACACATATATATATACACTAAAAATATAATAATATATACACTATAACAAGATAAATATTTTTGTAATACGCCCGCGTAGATAGAGAAAATTTAATTATTTTGAGAACAATAATTTTGAAAATATTTTATTAGTCTTAATTACTATTATACGTATTTCGTAATTTATAATCAATATAATTCTTTAAATATGTCAGAAATTATAGTTAACATATATCTGAATCATTTTAATTTTAATAAAAAAAACGTTAATAAATATTTGTGTTCTCGATGTAGTGGTTAATAATCCTTTACATTTATCTAGTATCATTAATCGCTTCCAGGTTTATCAATCAAATATTTATCAATTCGTTTCATACTATTTCATCTGATAATCTGATATGTGTGAGGTAGTAGGTACATGTGACCTATATGGTGTTCACTATTAGCATGTGCTCCAACATATTCATTTACCTGTTACCGTAATATCTTCATATAAATTTCGAATTTTTTGTAAAATTCACTTATTTTCTCATATGCCTAAATAACTCATATTTAATTAATTTATTATATTATTTGTATTTGTTTAATTAAAATTAATAATATATAAGAAAATAGAATGAATGAAAAAAAATACTGTTTATAAATATTTTTTTTTTAATAAATAGTAAAAAAATGTATCTCAAATAATTTATGGGCCCCCCAAAATGTTGGGCCCCGGGCAAATGCCCGGTTTGCCCCCCCCCTTTGAGCCAGCCCTGTACCTTGTATACCTTCATACACCTGTCTACCTTGTATACCTTTATACACCTGTCTACCTTGTATACCTTCATACAACTGTCTACCTTGTATACCTTCATACAACTGTCTACCTTGTATACATTCATACACCTGTCTACCTTGTATACCTTCATACAACTGTCTACCTTGTATACCTTCATACACCTGTCTACCTTGTATACCTTCATACACCTGTCTACCTTGTATACCTTCATACAACTGTCTACCTTGTATACCTTCATACAACTGTCTACCTTGTATACCTTCATACACCTGTCTACCTTGTATACCTATTGTACCTATGTATTAACCCTACATATATTGCACTCTCAATACCTCTATCTATTGCACTATGAACACTAGTATACTTAAATATTAACGTTTAAATATTAAAATGAATATTATATAATTCAGATAATTGTATCTATAATTTATATATACATATATATATATATATATATATATATATATATATATATAAGTGTAATGATGATGATGATGATGATGATGCTATTGATACACTGTTAATAATAGTATTTGAACTATTCTCAAACTTTAGGAAATCAAGAACGTGTATATTATAGGCAATTTATATATATCACATCAATTGTTTTTCATTTTTCATCCTTCTATCTTAATTCGCAGAATGGATGAAATTGACGATAATATATACCCTCTCACATCAATACCTATACTTATATATTATATCACCACCTAATTGTAAATAAACTGTCATTCATATAAAGTAACAATTATTTAAATAACCAATGTAGTGACACCTATTATTACACACAATGATTAATTTTCATCAGTCGATGTATTTGTCTGTCAAAAATAGTATTATTTCTATTTTAATTTATCAATCGATAAAATAGAGATCTGTTAATCCGCCAAACAGATGAAAATAGATAGATGGCAATTCAACAGACAATGCATTGATGTGAGACCCCTATTACATAAATAATTATAAACAGAATATAAAAAATAGAGTTTTAAAAAGTCATATGAATATACAGTTCACCACAAGTGTAAAGTATATATATATAAAGATTTCAGAGTTGTTCGGTTTTTTTCGTATTTATATATAAAATTATTGTTAAATATATTAATTTCTAATACTATAGTATCATTTAATATTATTATCAATATTATTATTAATAGCAAAGATTTTGTGAAGCAAAGATATAACACTCCCTATGCATGCAACGTAATTTAGTAATATCCCCTGCCACTGCTAGCAGTAGTATCGAACTGAAAGAGATTTAGGTTCGGCTCTGTTTGCATACAACAATGTTTTCATTGCTCTATTAAATTACATGCAATATAAATTAGCTTTTACTTACTAAATATATATTTATAGAATTTAAAACATAAATATTATATTTGTTTGTTATATATTAGTAATGAACACTTAGTTGTCATCATATAAATATTAATTTAAAGCATATTATTTAACATTTTAAAAGTGTATAGTTAAATACGAATTTACATTATAAACAACACATAGTTCCTAAAAGTAACCCGCTATAGGTGGCACTGGGGTATTTTGTATACAAATTCGAATTACACGATTTCGCGTAAGTGTTATATCTTTCCTTCGAAAAATCTTTGTTAATAGTATATAATATGTGTATTATATAAATTTATGTATTTAATAAACATGCCTGACCTAAAGAAAAATATAATTTGTAAATAAATTACTGAATCTATGTATAAAGTATAATATAATACTTTTTAATACACAAAATATTCAATAATAATCATAGAAGTATTGATTACAAATAACATTCAATATAATAATTTATTAACACAAATTATTTAATATATAAAAAACCAATATTCTTCACAAAAAAACCAATAACACTGATATATATATATTATATAGTATCTAGAATATAAGTTTTATAGATTTTTAAGAATATTAAGTAAAAACTATAAATTACAGATAATAATTAATCTTAATAATAGATGTACTTGTTGACAGTTATATCTGTGTTTATCCTGTGAATGTTTCGTATAATTTCCATTATGTATTTCATTCTCTATCACATTATCTATCAAATATTTCAACATAATTATGTTGACCATAACACAATGTATTAGAATGCTCATTATATAGTTATTCTATTGACCTCACAAACACAATAGTGACCACAAGTTATGAGTCAGCACCTGTGGTCAATGATTATATCATGTGTGTAGTCTGACTAATAGTGTACAAACTAATCTATTCTTTAAGTTTGATCATAAATAGAATGCAATGTTATATTAGCCATTCAACTTATATTTAAATAAATAATATATATATATATATATATATATATATATATATATATATATATATATATATAGTAAATATATAATACATATTTATAAAGATATAACTTGTAATATGTAAATAATATAATATCAGCCTATTAACATTTATTTTGAAACACGTGACTTGATATATAAACACGTTATCATGTGACACTAGCCGCCCCCCCACCCTATATTTACCCCTCCACCCTACCACTCGTTTAGTTCCGCATTCGACACCCTCCTCAACAAAATGGTAGCCATAAAGAAGCTTAGTAAACCTTTTCACAATGTGACGCACGCCAAGCGAGCGTTCCGTGAATATATTCTCATGAAGGTTTCCAACCACAAAAATGTTAGTACCGGCCATCACCACTAGTCTGTCAACCCTATCATCTGACTCCCTAACTCTATCACTATTGAACCACTTGAATATTAGTACCTCCCGTCACCACTAATCTAACCCTATCAACTCCCCCCACCCCTTGATATGTCTACACATCCCCCATGTAACATTCATACATTGACCACTACCTCCTGACCACTTGACCACTACCTCATTACCACTTGACCACTACCTCCTTACCACTTGACCACTTCCTCCCAACCACTTGACCACTTCCTCCCAACCACTTGACCACTACCTCCAAACCACTTGACCACTACCTCCTTACCACTTGACCACTTCCTCCCAACCACTTGACCACTACCTCCCGACCACTTGACCACTACCTCCTTACCACTTGACCACTTCCTCCCAACCACTTGACCACTTCCTCCCAACCACTTGACCACTTCCTCCCAACCACTTGACCACTACCTCCCGACCACTTAACCACTACCTCCTTACCACTTGACCACTACCTCCCGACCACTTGACCACTACCTCCTGACCACTTGACCACTACCTCCTGACCACTTGACCACTACCTCCTGACCACTTGACCACTTCCTCCCGACCACTTGACCACTACCTATGATCACTTGACCACTACACAGATAATTAAGCTGCTAAATGTGTTCACCCCACAATCAAGTCTCGATACATTCTGCGATGTGTAAGTATATCAGCATCATTCATGTAAATCATCTCCCTCTCTCTGCTTCATCTTCAATTGCTTACATCTTATCACTTAATGTAGTGTGTGTGTTCCACATATATCAACTGTATATATAGTACGATTTATGTTATTACCATATCTCTATCAAAATCTCTATATATATCTATTTATATCTATGCATATCTCAGTATATCTCAGTATATATATATATATATATATATATAGAGTAATATAATAAAAACATTACAAATATTATGAATACTTGTGTAATCATGTGTATTTTATTATTGATTCATGATTATATAATATCAACATGTACTTAGAAATATAACTAATATATATATATATATATATATATATATATATATGTATATATTTATATTATTTATGTATATATTTATATTAATGTATATATTTATATTATTTATATATATATATATATATATATATATATATATATATATATATATATATATTAGATTGATTATTATGATTTCATAATGAAATTATGATGTTATATAATGCTATTATTATAAATACCTTACCTCAGCATTATGATATTGTTACAACAGCCATTGAGAACAGAATGGATACCTAGATGATTGGTGACCTACATACAGTATATCTATGTTCTTATTTCTCTCTATACACAGCCATAGAAACTTTATCTGTAGCCCTCTATTCACTATTTCATATGTTTTGTATTATTCAGATAGAAATGTAAATTTGCATTTATTTCATCTTTATACTATCAAGAATATATTCGCTTGAATAAAAATCAATCAAAAATCAATAATTCTACAAGTCTAGTATTGATGTATCTATTCATGCGTTTCTCTCTATCTCTACATCAGTTTTTTATACCATACATTATCATCATGCTATTGTCACTACTACCATTACCATCATGCTATCATCACTACTACTACTATCACCTCTACCATCATGCTATCATATTTAAACCAGGCTCTATGTATGCCTACTCAATAAACAGTTCTAAATGCTCGATGACCTTTAACCTTTGTGTACCTATCTTCGTCATGCCATCATCATCATCATCTTCATACTAAAGTGTATGGTTGTATGCTTGTTTACCCAGTTTTATTACAAGCATCATCTTAGTGTTATTAGCAGTTTGTGTAGTGTTCATATTACTATTGATAGTATCTACCCATTGCACTAACATTCATGTATACTGTATAGTATTCACACCCTTTGAGATATATCTCAAATATATATATACATATATATACTTGGTATATTATAATATCTCTATTAATACGTTTATTAACCCACCCATATACATCGATGCCTGATTGATTATCATATATTTAACAAATGTATAGATACAATATATCAACTATTACTAACTAACTACTTACTATGGACGATAACTCTGTTGTATTAAACCCTCGTCTCCCCCTTGCCCTTCACAGCTACATCGTAATGGAATACATGGACTCCAACATGTGTCAGGTGATCCAGATGGAGCTCGATCACGAACGTATGTCCTACCTCATGTATCAGATTCTCTGCGGTATTAAACATCTTCACACTGCCGGCATCATTCATAGGGTAAGCACCCCACCCCACCCCATCATCATAGGGTAAGCACCCCACCCTTTCATTCATAGAGTAAGCCCACTGTGCCCTCTCTACACTTACAGCTCATACATTATGTAATACCTATTGTATACCGCACGTAATAGGTTATGTAATACCTGTTGCGTAATACCTCTCATATGTACTAACATATCGCATGATTGTGCATGGGTTCAAACCCCGTTGAAGTATTTCCCTACAAAGTAGGTCCTATACCCCGCCCTGCCCCGCCCCCCATTCATCAATAAAGCATCAATCCATATGCATGAAATACTGCTTGCTTCACTAGAATGAAAACTATATACAATTTAATAATTCAGAGTGTAACAATAACTTTATACCTTGACTAGACATCTATTCTAAATATGTTTAATTCATTTAAATACATATTAAATATAATTAACTTGTGTCATATTATGGTGGTATTTAATATATTTGTCTGGTTCATACAAAAATGTAGTCTAAAATCCCAATGTGATATAAATAGAGTTACAAATATTCTAAATAATTGTAAAAATAAGATATTTGATATTCTGTGAGAAATATAATTCAGTTTTTTATCTTCGGAATATAAACAATAATCTGCATATAGTTGATTTTTAAATTCTGAGATTTAAAAAATAAAATACTTATTAATAATTAATAATACTTATACTTGTATTAATAAATATATTTGACTATATTAGTTTATTAACTTGATTATATATCATTATATATAATTATTTATTACATCTATATATAATGAATATAATTTATTAAAATTTGTTATGTGCTATGAAACCAGCCATTGCATGTATATTAAATATAGATATATTAAATAATGGGTCTACACAAAACTAGGCACTTAGATTTCTATTCATTGAATCAATCTGTTTTTTTTGTATTGTATTTATAATATATGCATGTATACCTGAATAGACATATATTTATAATATATAGCCTGCTGTGTATATATATATATATATATATATATATATATATATATATATATATATATATAAATTACCATTTTAAATTGTTATTTATTGGCATTTATTCTATAGAAATTGTATGTTTACTATTAGAAAATAATATTTATTTAACAATATATTTGTGAAATATATCTCTACTAAAATATATAAACAGATATTCTTTGTATAATATAAAAAAATAAGAATATAGCTATAATAGTTTTTATAAATAGCCTTTACATGCACTGTTAGTGTGAATTCATTATTTATAGAAAATAGCATTTCTATATGAATATATTTTATATTATATAAATGAAAATATATAAACCACTTTTTATGTCATTTCTAGACTGTTTTCATGAATAATTTTTTTACAGATATTAAAAAACATATAGAGTAGTATTATTAAATAAACAACATTTTAAATAACAAATTATTTTCACCAAAACAAGAAGTGTGACATCCCCTAAATAATGAGTACTTATTTATTCTAATGTGGAAATTAAACCATATTAAATATATTGTTTTATAGTATATAATATTTCTTAATATATATTGAACAAATTTAATATATTTATTATATATTATAACATCAGCGAAATTTATATACATATATATGTGTATGTAAGTATGATAATATAAATATTATTAATCAAATATGAAAAAAAGTAGCTGCATATTAGTTGTATTTAATTATGTATTATGGATTATGTAAGGAGTAGGAAAACGCATGGCTTCATTTGTATAGTGATGACTGATTGTATGAGCAACACTGTTACCACCAGGTAATGTCTTCACGTATGATTTTAATGCCCTTAAGCAGTGTGTTGTTAATCTGTCCACCTCTAGTATTATCACTTCAACTAGTTATAATGATTTGGTTAATATTCACATTAAGTTATATGTAAGTAATAGAATAACGATTATCTTTAATTATTTAGCAGGCTGTATAATGTATATATTTATATATATATATGTTAATCAATATAGTATATATATAAACTTATTTATACAATACTAATGAATACTTTATTAAAGTGGTATCTTAATTTATTTATAATTAGGTGCTCTTCATTTCTAAGTTAATGATACACTATTAAAAGAGGTCATAATAATAATGTAATTATTCCTATCTCCTCTATATTAACTGGTTCTGCTAAAATTCCCATTGCAATTTCATAAAATATATTCTGATAATGTTATGTACTACATTCATATTAGATGAATCTATGACAATAAGATATCATATAAATTATGAAAGTGACACATATTTTGTGTTTTCGTAGGAAGAAAATTAATTTAAATTTATAATGTGTGTGAGTGTATATGTGTAAATATCTATATTTTGTACAAATTATTGATATTTACAATAATATAAACATTAACAAAAAAGTAATATACAGTAAAAGCCGCTTGTATCGACAGCCACATGTATCGATATATCGGTTCTAACGACAATTTCAAATATATTTGTTGGAATTTCCATCTAATACATGTTACAGAATATCGCGTGTATCGACAATCGGCTGTATCGACAACATTTTTCTATACAATTTAGAAATGTTCATCACGTGTATCGACATTATGAAAATAGTACACATCTTTACCATATATACTATAGTATGTATGATATAGAGTTGAGCATATTAATAAACTATGGACTATATATAGTATGTATATTATCAAATAAGGATGATATGAAGAATTAATCTTTGTATTATTGTAGATTCACTACACTATGCACATTTTTATATATATATATATATTACCCATATACACGCATACCCATTTATATATATATGCATATACCCCTATATACATATATATTAATATCATGTTTGATACTACGCAGTATTGTATACTCGTACGTAGATATTCGTACGCCAGCATTTTTGCCCATATATAGACTCATACGAATGTCCCTACCACGCTGGGTTAATTCCATGACTTGTTATTGCTAACGCACGCTTCTCTGGAATGTGAGCGCGCGCGATATTACGTAATCGAAGTCGTTCGCATTAATAGTAATAGTATTAACTTAATATACACAATTAACGATATAATAGAAATTAAGGATAGCATATATGTGATATTTGATAATACAAGTACATATTCTATTAAGTGGGCGTAATTTAAAATTAGCCACGCCTTCATCATATGTAACGACAATCGGATGTATCGACATATTTTTGGATCTCCTGGGATGTCGATACAAGCGGCTTTTACTGTATATTATGAAAAAAAGTTATTTTCTAGCAAAGTTATATTTATAAACATAAGAAATGATAAAAACAGTTTTACCTATAAACAATAAATATTCTGTAAATATAATTAATATAACTTATTATCTTTGGAAAATATTAGATTGTAAAGATTGTATACATTGATATAGATACACTTTTTTCTATAATACTATGATCTTTTTAAGATAAAAGAGCAGTAAATATTTTAAAATTAGTTTTAAAATTATCAAATGATTATTTTCGAAAATTATATCAAATATGTTTACACCACTAACGTAACTAATGTATAATGTATACTATGTTACACATGTAACTAGCGAGTCAATCAAGTCAAGTTTTAAACATTTGTTTGTATTTGTTCTTATGCACTATTTATATGATTTCATAGCAACAATTGTCACAATTGAAACATTATTATGCATTTATGTGCTGTGCATTTCTTTATTGAGTAATTTTAATTAATTTATTGAAGATAAATAAATAAATAAGTCTCTATTACTACTATTTTATAGCTGTATTTTTATAGTTGCCAATATAGTATTGCTAAGTAAGGGATCTAATCATTTATCTCTTTATTTAATGTTCAAGTTTTCCTTTGTTTACTGCTTTAAATTGATGTTATTTACGATTATTATGACCAATGATTCATATCAATGAATCATGAACAGTATTGTAATATTGACATTGAAGATTAAAATAAGAATATTCCATTTACTTTAAAGTGAGTCATTTATAGAAATATTATGGTAGACAATAAAATCATCAGTCATAACAACTGTATTTGTGAAGTCATTAATATCAAATTATTGGTGATAACAATTTATTTTATTTAACATGTATGTTGAATTTTAAGTCATTTTAATTAACATATACGTTTATACTGTAAATATTATTAATTAATTGAATAAATTATATATATTTAATTTTAAAATTTTAAATAACAAACTAAAACTGTGTTCAATCCTATAATACAGCACAATTTTAATAGCCAGATATCGTCGAATATCAGAATCTGTCAGTTTCGCTGTTAATGGCTATAATTGCAGTCGTATCATGGATGAAATATATACCGATATTCTAAAAAATTGGCAATATAACATATGTTTTACTATATTAAAAGTAGATACATACAAAGTTTAGCATTTGATATATCACCTCGGCTATGGGTACTGATGGTGGAGATCACAGATTTCAATATAGCATATTATAATAATATATATAACATATACATTATATAGACATATACAGGCATAGATGTATTAGTATTAAAGATTCGAATAGTGATTTTAAAGTTTAGAACCCTACTAAACACTAAATCAATAATTTTGATACGCCTTGTTTCGAATAAATTATTAATAATGTGTATTTTAGTTTGCAAGTTATACACTAAATCAGTATACACTAAATCTGACTATGCGCATTACATCTATAATCAATGTACAAGCATTATCATATAATAATTAACGATATCAATTATTTGTATCTTTTCTCTGTTATACTATCTCCAGCGATAGATATCGCGGTACAACTATCCAATCATATCCCCCCCCCCCCTATAGCTTATGATGGCATCTCCGATACTAGCCCCCCCCCCCCGCCTATAGCTTATTATGGCATCTCCGATACTAGCCCCCGGGGGCCCCCACCTAATAGTATCAACAGTAGCATTTTGTTTCAAGAAATTCCGTCAAATTTGTTATAATAACTAAACCCGCATAAAATTCTAAATAGTTCTGTTACCCAATACCATTACAACACTGACATACAGTGAGCCCTTGATTAACCTTATAATGGGCTGCTCCCGAGCTGACCGGTATAGTAAGGATGCCCTGTAATACCCCCACACTTATTAACTATGCCCCTTCCGTTCTACAGGATCTGAAGCCGTCTAACATAGTGGTGAAGTCTGACTGTTCACTGAAGATTCTAGACTTTGGTCTCGCCCGTACCGCAATCAACGAGTTCATGATGACCCCCTACGTCGTCACCAGGTTTCTATTTCGTATGATTTGAAGAGTGAGGTCCTAATTTAGTTACAGTAACGTTTTAATGAATCTGTAATGATAATGTGTAATTGTTATGCACTTAACCGTTGGGTAAATACTAGTTTTATATATATATATACCTTAATTTCATTAATATTTTACATATCCTATAGCCTGATTTATTTTATAATAATCATTTTAAAATTTAGGATTATTTAAAAAAAAAATTACAACTATTCTGACTTATGATCTATTTATAGATATTGTAAATAAAGAAGAACATGTATAATCAAATGAACATTTAAAAAATCAACTAATCATTCAATATGTAATATTTTTTAATTAATTTTGTAGACTCAATTCATAATACAACACTTACTATTAGCAAGGGCAGTACATATCTGCTTGCTATCTCTGCAATGGTATCTTGTTGTACTCCGAAATAGATACATTTCAGTGGTATATTCAATCTTTTATCAAATATATCAAATATTTTATCTATAAATATATTATTAAAAATAAAAATGTATATAATTTTATAGATTTTTTTTAATTTAATTTATTTCATCATTCTAAATAATATAATGTGTATTAAAATTACATTAAATTATGATTTTAATATGATTTTATTAATAAATCATTTATTTAAAAACAAAATTTTACAATAATTTGTATATAAAATTAAAATATGTACTCCTGGACCATATGATGACCATACAATAAAATCACTCAAGCGTAAAATAAAAATGTCATAAAATATTGTTTGTAGAAACGTTTCCTGTCCTTTCTATTATTATTCACGTAATCAACGTAATCATAACTATAATACAAATGTGATCAATTAAGGAATAATATTTAATAAATATTCTAATTTTTATGTATTATATTTGTAATAATTCATTTTTTTTTAATTATTTTATTAATTCATTTATACATTTTTATTATATTCTACCTGACAATTGTAATTGAAAATAATCATCATTGGATGAGTTTTAATATTTGTATATAGTTCAATGTATATAATTGAAATAATGGAAATAAGAGAGGAAAATTAATAGAAGATGTAGTATTTATTTTTTGTGATTAAATGTTATGCATTTCAATAACATTAAATAGCTTAGTAATGTCAGATAATGTTAGTTTTTATGTATGTATTATTACAATATTTGAAAAATAAAGTATTCTATTATTTAATATTTAATTATATTATGTATTCTTATTAATAAATAAATATATGGTATATATGTTAAAAAAATGGTATATATTTTGGTATATATTTTGGTATTAATTTTAACAAATATTATTTATTTTTAGAAAATGTTCGAAGTTCACCTAATTGCCACTTTATACTGATAAGTAATATTACACACACACATATTCATACACATCTCTATTATCTGACAACTATTATCTCTGTTATCTGACCATGATATTACGTGTACAGATATTACCGCGCCCCAGAAGTGATACTGGGGATTGTGTACACATTCAACGTAGACATCTGGTCGGTGGGTTGTATTATGGCCGAAATGATTCACGGAAAAGTCATGTTTCCTGGTACCGATCGTTAGTAGTCAACCTATGTATTATCTTTGTTGTTATTGTTGTTGTGGGCCGATGTACACCTCTACATACAACAATGTCTACAGTGTCTAGATAATCTATTTATTAATACATGTTCTATAATAAATATTTATGGTAAACTTTTCTTAATTTCTTATTGTTTTAATATACATATTTTATAAGTTATATTTCACGTTGTAACATAATTTAAAAGATTATATTTTATGTATTTGAATATACAATGACGTTTATTTGAAATTAATATTTTGTTGAGTACTCTTTTTTCTATTAATATATTTTCTAACTGATATTCTATGTTTGCATGCAGTGAATGATAATGGTAACAATAGTTAGTATATTAATTTGAATGAATTCACATTATTAGTTATCAAATGAACTTTATTTCCGCAATTCTTTCATTGCAGCACGAGATAATTGAATGTTTACTAAACCTCTCTAAGCTATGGCAAATTTTATCATTATTATATATGACATTATTTAATTTTGAAAAAATGTCAATTTTTAAATTTATTTAATTAAATCTCTATTTTAATGCCAATTAGAAGCAACCTAAAATATAAACCTATATTGAATACTATATATTAATTGATGATTACTTTGTATATATTTATTCTAAATTTACAATTTTCAATAAGTTAATAGTTATATATAGCCCTTCAGAAGAAATAATAACATTTGTACTCATATTTATTTTATATATAAAAAAACTTCTAATAATTTATTATTATTATCATTACTGTTATTATACCTGATGATTTATACTATTTGATATTAGAAACAATATCTATAGTGGTTATAGTTGGATATAATTATAGTGAAGGATTATTTAATGTGTTTAATATGGTTAATCATTTATAAAGTTTACAGTTTATAATACTAATATAAGAATTATAAAATAATCTATACATTGACATATATTATACTACTTGAATTAGTTTTATATAATATACACATATTTCAATATTTCTTTATTTATAGTTGATTCTTATCATTCCGCAGAATATAATTTTTTATATTTAAAAAGTTATTAATACAATTATTTCATTCTATAAATATCTATTAATGTTATAACAATCGTAACAACTTAATATGATGTTCTGTTTAGATATCAATCAGTGGACAAAGATTATAGAACTCCTGGGAACCCCTCCTGATGAATTCGTTGGAATATTACAGGTACATATTACATAACCACGTGATAACATCAAGTATTACATCATCGCCATGGTCACTAGTATTGCATCATCAAGTATTACATCATCATTACATTACTTTCATCACTACTATTACATCATCTATGTTACCATTATTGCATCATCACCACCACCACCACCATTATTGCATCATCACCACCATTATTGCATCATCACCACAAGTATTGCATCATCACTATTACATCATGCAGGACAGCGTCGCGAGTTATGTAAAGAATCTCAAGTATTTCCCGGCTATTAATATGCAGGAGATCTTCAAGAATGATCAATTCCCGGAGGACAGTAGAGATCACCCAGGATTGTGTGTACGTATCACCCCCTAGTGGGCAAATATTGCATTAGATTGCCACCTCTATTAGCTTGCCCCCTGGTAATAGTTACAATAACTGATACCTCCCTTTACTATGACTGCAGTATCACCACCACTATCTCTACCTCTACTGCCACCACTATCTCTACCGCCACCGCTATCTCTACCTCTACTGCCACCACTACCGCCACCACTATCTCTACTGCCCCTGCCACCACCCCTACCTCTACCCCCACCTCTACCCCTGCCACCACCCCTACATTACCTCAACCCCTGACACACAGGCAGACATGGCTCGAGACCTACTTAGCAAGATGCTGGTAATAGATCCCAGACGAAGGATATCAGTAAACGAAGCTCTGGATCATCCATACATTAAAGTGTGGTTCGAAGATAGGGAAGTCAATGGGGTTTGTTACACATTCCACTATACATACCACTACACACACCACTACACACATACCACTACACATACCACTACACACACCACTACACACACCACTACACACACCACTACACACACCACTACACACACCACTACACACACCACTACACACACCACTACACACACAACTACACACATCACTATACATACCACTACACACACCACTACACACCTCTACACACACATACCACTACACACGCCACTACACACATACCACTACACACATACCACTACACACATACCACTAAACTCACCACTACACTACACACCACTATACACACCACTACACACACCACTACACACACCACTAAACTCACCACTACACATAACACTACACAGCCTCCTCCTGATACATACAATCATTCGATATACGATGAAAATGAATTTCCGATATCAAGATGGAAAGGTTGCATAAAGTATATATATATTATAGAAATAAATAAAATTGCAGCTGATGGCATTTCTAATTGAAAATATATTATTAAATTATTATTTATTTTTACACAAAATATGTATTTAATTTATTTAAAAACTATTACGTATTTCACTGTAATATGTTATATTATATAACTTATATATGTTATATAATCTTGAGAGATGATTATATTCTCATATTTCCATATTTAAAATAAATATTTATATCAAATATAAAAAAGCCAAATAATTACAAAATATTATTTTTAAATATTTTATGTACAGCATTTCATTATAAAACATAATGTGTACATTATTTCATCAGATTTCTCTATAGAATAGTCAGTCTATTTATTTTCTTTTGTACATGTGTATAAATGTATTATCTTATATTAAAATAAATATAAATATCATAAAATTAAAGTAACATGTGCAATCATCCCATTTATAATGCATTCAATCATAAGTTTGTGTGTTTCAGTGATAATTGACAAATATTCTAATTAGAACTTTTTCTATTTTTTGCAATTTATATGGCAACGCACTCACAAGTATTTTTGTGTACGTCATAACCTTTATATGTCAATCGATTTAGAATAATAAACTATTTAAAAGATAAATATTTAATCTTTCTGATTATTTTTTAACTGATTAAACATAATATATAATATAATATATTTAACTGATTAAACATATTTTATTAAACTTTTATAAAAATGTTATTAAATAAGTTGAAATATTATAAATTATATATAAATATATATAAATTTTCCAAAATATAATTAAATGCTCATTAATATAATGAATTAAGCTTACTCTAGAATATAATATAAAAGCTTAAAAAATACTTAAATATTTATACATATTACTAATATTTACTCATGTGAACACCTTCAAATATATCACTCTAATATATTGTAGAATTTTATTTTTATGTATTTTGTGTGTAATGTTTTCACATGTTTAAATGATGCTATATATTAAATTTAGTGAAACTTTTTTATTTAAAAAAAAATAATAAATAAAATAATATTTTAATATATTTAATTATCGTAAAATCCCTTTATTGATCATACTAATTATTATAAATATATATTGATACACTTATTTATATTATACTAATTAAAATATAATTTTTAATTTTAAATATCATTTTATATATGCTATGATTTATAAAATAATTATTTTTTCTAAAAATATTTAATTTGAAATTTTGAAATTTTATTTTAATAAAAATATATATATATATATATATAATGTTTATAAAACTGATTTAAAATAATATAGATACAAATTTATTTTATTTAAATGATTTTATTTTTATAATATGATATTTACTAGAGTTAATAATACCTTGGGATAAAAGTGTTATTGTGTGCGCATCTGCAAGATATTATATATGAAAGATTATAATCAACAAATGTATAGATAAATCTCTTGATTCACACTATTTATAAATATGAATATGTTATAATATAAATTATAATGAAATGAATCTACTTCAACACAGAAATGATATATGAAGAAATACAAAACTTTACTGAATGAAGTCCGCGCAGTAAAGGTCCTCACTAATATATGCAAGTTCAAAAACAATTGAAGATCTATAATTTTTGTTCTTATGACTATTATTACTATTATTATTATTTGTTAATAAATTATTGATCGCTTTTATTCAATTATCACGTTTTAATTTCAGTTTTACAATTCCTTTTTTCTTGCTGATCTTCAAGCACTTCTTTCATATTCTATTTTAATAATAATATTACTGTTATCAATAGTGCTGCATTATGGGTGATACAGTTATAGACATTGAGGATGGTTTCATTTTAAATAAATATTTCAATATATACTAAAATCTATTTAATTATTTATAATTTAATTCTAATACTTGATATTTATATATTATGCTTTAATATTTTTGTGTTGATAAATTATTATATTTACCATTAAGGATAGGTGCAACCTATGTTCTATAAATATATTTGTACATGTATTTAATAGGAAAAATAGTGGTCTACTAAAAGTGTATTACATTTTTTTTAATTTATTTATTAAATACAATATGTAACATAATAATAGATATTATATAGATAATTATTATTTAACATAATAATAGATTATATTAGATCTATAATAATTGCACTTTTTATAGAATATAAAAAACATATTTAATATAAAATTATGTTTTAACTAATAAATTATTATTATTTTTAATATAAAAGATAAAATTATGAATATTTTAAAATTTATTATAATGATTTTATTAAAAAAAATTATATATATTCTAAATTACCTGAAAATTTAAATTCACTAAAAGCATTATTGAAAGACTTTGATCGTTTTTGAATGAGTGAAATTAGTCAAAATAATTATTATGAGTAAATTCAATTTAAATATTTACAATATAATTATGAAAATGTATGAAATATATATACAGACGATAAATTATCACATTATATTATTATGAATAAATAGCCACCTATGAATATTTGTTGTTTAAATTTATATATAATATTCTTTATTTTATATTTTAAGATTCTAAAAATAATCTTATACATCAAATATTTAATTTTTAATTTTTTTTAATTATTATAATTTATTCAAATATACTTTTAAAAGTGTTTATTTTATAGTTATATTTTACCTAAAAACATAATTTATATATCATTTTAAAGATAATATTTTTTTATATATAAAAAGTTTATATTTTTTTCTCAATTGCAGAGTATCACTTAAATATAATATTAATTTTTTTTAATTTATTAAAAAAGTAAATTTTGTTAATTATGAAAATAAATATTTGTTAATAATAAAAATAGAACAATAGAATTTAAAAAATTATATGAATATCTTTAGGAATATATTGAACAAAATTATAATATACATATAAATATGGGGCTTGGCTCAGACATTGGAATTAGGTAGATTGCTATTTCTATAAATCTGCAATGTATTTTGTTCACCATTTGAACAATCTGCATACATTGATAATTCATTGAATTAAATATATTGATTCTAATATAATTCAGTGATATTGTTTATAATTTGTCAATATATATGAAAAATATATAAATAGTAGTTGTAAATATCTAATTATAATATACATTTAATTGACATTTATCACATATTAAATTACTTTTATATTAATCTAGAATTGTGTAATCTCCATTTTATATAAGCTAATTATTTAGAAAATTGATATTTAGTCGTTAAATTAAATATTTAAAAATAAATATTATATAACTTTATTTGTTACTAGGTTTGGTATAATTATTTTATAATATAATATATGGTAAGTGTATTAATTTGTATAATGTTAATCATTTGCTTATTGTAATAGATTTATCATAATTATTATTAGTCATTATAGTAATGTAAATGAATTTGAATTTTTATTGTAAATGTGATGTAAACACAATGGAGGTTTGTCATTCAAATTGGTAAACAAACTTTATCTACAATGGCAATCTACCTAATTCTAATGTCTGGCTTGGCTTCTTCTTCAATAGTGTAGTGTTGTTCTCACCCATTCATACAAGGACAATGGTTATTTCTATTCAGTGTCAATTAAACCATAATCCTTCGCCAATAAAACAGTTGATAGTTAGAATCGTGACCTTGAAGATTGTAAAGACTTCGACCCCTACCTTAACCCGGTGTCATTCTTACAACCTAATGGTGTAGGTATGCAGTTTAGTAAGTTGTCGATCAATGCTGGTTGAGATTAAGAACGGAATAGAAGGCAACATATGCAGCGTAGATAGATCGATATTTATTCTAAATTAAGTAATTATTAGATATTTATCAAAATCAATAAAGGTTTCTATGTTAAAAAAGGTAACCAGAAAAATTGTTGATACTTTCAAACTAACCTTTATGATAAAAACAGGAAAATAAAAATAATATATTTAAAAATCACCCACCTACATCGGATATTAGGCGATGCATATGTAGAGTGAATGAATAGTTTGGCGATGGTAAGATTTCAGATAAGACCGGTGTATGTTTAACGGGTTTTAATGGTGACGAAGATCTAACCTGCGCGGTTAGATGGGGTTTAACTAGCACCCCTACGATGTGGCCGCAATGCCTGGACATCTGATCCCCCACCGCTATCCGACGTAAGTGTCTACCAGCCACTATCACCGCAGTCAACACTAGTAGCGCCACCACGCCTAGTGCGAACAGTTCATCTCTAGCTTCTTTGTAGGCCGAGATGTCATCCGTATCTATGTGCGAGTGGGCGGGGGGGTAATTTATATAGTCTACGATCTTTGCGAGATATTAAGTAACTATTATGAGAGTCGCTTAATACTTAAATTTAATAATCGGTTTATTATTGTTATTTTATTTCGGTGGAGTCCTTTCATCCCATCCAGGAACTTAGATGAAGTTTTCACTTATAACCATATATGGCTCTAATATCCCTTCGAAGCCGCTCTCACATTAAGGCATCCATGGTTTTAACGAGAGTCGATCATCTTACACAATTATATAAGATCACTTCTAAATATACAGTTGACCTTGACATTTCGTAGCGGTGATGATTTCAGCCGGTGTATAGTGGGACTAGTTCAGTGGGCGTGCGTTAACATTAGCAGAGATGTTGACGCTTAGTCATAACGGTGCAATAATAGTAATTATTAACTTCGGTGTGTGCGCGTTGTGTAATTATAATAAATGGCATCATTAAATTCATATTTTTTATTAAAATAAAGTGTGTCAATAATATTATGTATTAATATGCGTGTTGTGTATTAATAAGCAGTCGCTATTGGATATCCTACATAGAACAGGGAGTTTGTTATTAGGTGACGTTTAACATACTCTACGCATTCAAAATAATCTGATAATACAACATATAGTTAGTAATAATAGGGTAACGTTGTGATAAAACTATTTATAAATGCATAGAAATATTTCCGATGTAAAATCATCTTGGCATTATAATTAAAACTGAGGTATGAGTATATTTCTCATTGTAGGTTAACTTGCGTATTATGTAAAGTAACCTAGAAGTACACTATCTACATGTTACCAAAGGGCTTTGATGTTACTATTACTATGTACTTGTAATATATAGTAGCAACACAAGGACTTAGTTGTATTAGCGAGGACAGGACCTCCGCTCACTATCTCTACAATGGTTACTTCTTATACTCCGAGCCTCATACTTTTCAGTGGTATATTTAATTATATTTCAATGATTTAAATTTTTGAATCAAAGATAGCTAGGATATTTATTTTTTGTTGAATAAAAATGCCTTCATATTTTAAATTTTAATTCTCTATAAATATTTTATTAAAAATACGAATTTATTTATAAATTATGTTAGATTTGAAAGATGTTTTTTTATATTATTTATCTCGACGTCCCAAATAATATAATGTGTATTAAATTATTATTATCATTAAATTATATTATGAATTAAATATAATTATATTGAAATCATTGATTTTTGTATCAAATTCCAATTTGTACTGATGGAAGATAATGCAATACAATAAAATTATTCAATCGGAAAATAAAATGTTTACAAAATATGCGTTAGTAGACGTACTTAATAATATCAAAGGGCTTTGGTAATATATAGTCCCCATATATGGGGATTATAGTGGACTTATTATATAACATTTATATGGCTAAATGATATTAATATTTTATATATATATATAATATATTAATATCATTTAGGTATATAAGGAGGGGGGATATAAATAAATAGCTTAAAGGGGAAATAGCAAAAAGGTATATAAATGAGATATATAAATAAATTATATTATAATTATTTAATAAATTACATTTATGTTAACGAATATCATAATTATTCAAATCTATTATTTTATTAGGATACATAGTGATTCCTATATAATACTCACATTTATCAAAATTAACAATAATTTATTAATTATTAATGTTATAAATTATTCCCAGAATGTTATCCACATGCATTGTAATCTTAATATTCTCTATAATCTCATATTAATAACACATCATATAATAATTTTATAAATATTTCTTATTCGTATTATATTATATAAGAATCAAATTATACGATTAACAAATATAAAAATCTAATAATTTGACAAAATAATTATTTGAACATTAACTTTCACCTATCTCAAATGGATAAAAATCGATTCCAACTATGATTCATAGTCTATGAATGCCTTATTTATTTGAAGATAGTCTAATAGCTATATTAGCTTATATTATTAGTGTATAAGTAGTCTATAATATACACTGTACTTCAATAAATCTACCATTCTGTGGATATACTAAATTTAGATTCTAGCATATAGGTATGATTATAGAGGTATAATATAGCTATATAATATATTCTATGTAACACTATATGTTTATAAAACCTACGATATATTATATACAGGTTAACCTAGGTTTAGCTAAACTATATTACACCTATGTAAACCTTTCAATAAATATATAATATCAGGATAGTTGCAATTTTATATATCAAGGTATAGGTTACTTATCAAAATAAGGTTATTTTTAACTTTTAATTTAAAAGTTTTCTTAACTTAACCTTTACTTTACACTTCAGATATAGATTATATTTGATAGCCTTTAAAGACTATACATAATAAGTTATATAATGTATTATGTAACTTGTTATCTAATCTGTTACGTAACTTGTTATGAATTCGTCGCACGTGGTTCCCCTGTAGTTATGGAAACATGCGCACTCGAATGTAGAGTTGGGTTTGTTAGTGCAGGTACCTCGACGGCATGGGTGGTCCGTGTTACATAGATCTAGCGGGTCAGAGGTTACGTATTCACGGGTTGACGTCATAGTGAACACGTGGTTTGCGAGTCGTGTGTGTGGGTGTATGTGTGTATGTGTATGTGTGGTATTACGTATAAACAATAGGCCTACCCATAAATACATATAAGGGACGAAGCCTATTTTATAGGTATTGATATCTAATGTATTTAGGCTTATATATATAAGATTTAGGCGTATATATATATATATATATATATATATATATATATATATATATATATATATGCGTTGATTGGTTATAGGTGTCCGTATTAGGGAATTATATGTCCTCTAGATATATGCTTATAACTTAATAAATATTTGATAACAAATGTAGAAATTATATATATATATAATTTTTAGAATGCTTTGGTTTTTAATAATATATTGTTATATTTCATATGGATACATTTGTATATTCTTGAGAAGGTTTTAAGTTGATATTTTTTTTCATAAATTTAAAAACGTAATAAAAAAATCAGTTTATTTGATATATCAGCTCTATTTTGAATAATTAAAAATGAAGAAAATTCTTATATTATATTAGACTATTTATATAATTATGAATGTTTTATTCATTAAACATTTTTTTGTAGGATTTATGGTTTCTGAGATACCGAGAGTGTCCGTATTCGGTTACTTTCCCCTACCTAACTTATAAGAGATAATACCAATGTATAGTAAATTACTATTAGTAATGTATAGTATTTACATATTAAATATATATATATATATATATATATATATATATGTGTGTGTGTGTGTGTGTGTGTGCACTAGTGAGGAACTACCGATAGCGATGAGTGATAGAGAGGGATTGAGGAAACGTGTAATGAACTGCAGAGCAGGCTCGACTTTGTAAGGTAAGGATATATATATATATATAATTATTATTATTATAATAAATATATATTATATATATATATTATTTGTCAGGTACAATACAGTGTATTTATATGTATTTATATGGAGCTAAGATCAAGAAGGACGTACCTGATTCGTTCAGCCTCCGGAAATCCTTCAATACGAGGTCTACCTCGGTTGCTAGCGGGTAATCGATATCGCGTGACCTCTGAACTAAGGACACGAAGGTCATCACCTGGTAGACAAGCGCTACTATTAAGGTTACCTGTACTAACATATGTGCAGGAGGTGGTAACGTGTTGTGTGTATAGGCTTAGAGATGGTAACGGTGGAAATGTTTTATTATTTATTTAATAACCAATAATATTTTAATTATTCTTTAATAATATATATATATATATATATATATATATATATATTACTAAATGTATATATATATAGGATATTATAATGATATTTACATTGAACAGAACAAAGTATGCAGTGAACTTCCCATGTGATACTGTATCGCTGCAGTTTTGAAATAAATAGGCCCACATATCATTTAAAGTATATTTCATTCATTGTGATTCTACATGCACGACCTATATTGTATGTTTATAACCCGACATAAATGTAGGGCAAGTAAATCAATAACTATCTATTTATTGATACTGTTACCCTCTATTTATCCCCATATATGGGGTATACCATATGTAGAATCTCATTTCATACGAGTCAAAGATGCATTGTCATCTATAGACGATTGGGAGAATAGGGATACTTGAGCAACTTTTTTACAAAAATGTATAGGCACACCTCTTCTAAATTATAAAAGTAAACATCACATTTGTTAAACATGTTTGATATACTATAATTAATAAATATAATATTGTTCTCTTTATACATATTAATAGAAAATGTTTATTGGATTAATAAAAACTTATAAAATCCTCAAATAATGGAAAGACGTAAGATATTTTAATTGTTTAATTGTTTTACTCCAACACCTCTTCACTAAAGAGATGTTGATCAGTGGTGTTGGTTTGTAGGTCAGTGCTAAGTCCTAATCGAATATATAACGACATAGTTCACCGTTAATACGTACTATGTTAATGTTACAGTATACTATATATATATAGTCTTACCAATACATATTTATATACAATGTATTGTATATTAATATGTATAGGTATATAATATATATATATACCTACATTGTATATTGTATATTGTAGTGCGTATAATGTACATATTACATTATACAGTGTACACTGTATATAAATGTAAAGAGAAGTAATTAAATTGTAAATATTAATATTAATATAAATACCTACTCCCTTGATAAATACAATGGTTATGTAAGGCTGTCAGAATTGTGATAAAAGTATATGTATGCATGAACACAATATAGGTATTCTATAAAGTATTGATAAAATGTATAAAAAAATGTATTAAATGTATGATAAGAATATATATATATATTATTTGGTGCGGTACAAACGACTGTTGGTCTATATACAGTGACATGAATTCATGTAATTATATGTTGAAGATAATGTATATATGTGTTTGTAGTTAGGCTCTCGTTAAAACCATGGCCATCCAGATTACACGAGAGAGCTTAACACGAGAGCGGCTTCGAAGGGATATTAGAGTCATATATGGTCATATATGGTTAACGTTAAAACTTCATCTAAGTTCCTGTATGGGATGAAAGGACTTCACCAAATAAAAATAACAATAACACTAACAATATATATATATATATATATATATATATATATATATATATATTGATGGTATTGTATAACTCATTATAATATAGGTATACTATAGGCCTATAGGCCTACTATAATACAGGCCTACTATAGTATAGGTCTACTTACTAAAGTAGATGACCTGTGTAGAACACACGTGACGTAATCAAGTGCCACTCGTTGTTCATTGCGCGTCGTATACAGTATACACTGTATAGTGACTATATAGTGTATAGTGACGTATACTATAGTAGGACATCTGGAGAATGTTCAAGCGAACACCATTCATCGATATAAAGAGAAACTTTCTTTATATCGATGACGCCATTGCGTGACGCCATTCGTGTGTGTGTCAGTGTGTATGTGCGACGCCTAGTGTGCGTGTGTATCACATCGATATACATATATAACTTTCTTTATGTCGATGGTGTGTCTTCGTAGTTCGATAAAGGTGAAATTGTAGCAATCTAGGCTTATATCATCGATAAAGAATTCTTTATAAATAATTCTTAAGTTATATATGTATATCGATGATACACAAGCACATTGTTTGTCGCACATACACACTGTGACACACACACGTCGTGCGCATGCCGTCACAGACTTTAAATTCTTCGATATAAATATATCAATACTTCGATATATCCTATCATCGATATACATATTTATTTATATCGATGGCTTATATATATAGCCGCCGGAACTAGTTTTTCCCAGGGGGTGTTTTAAGAAATAAGTATAATTTATCAACTAAATACTAGACTGTCATTATTTTAAAATATATCTTGTAACATATAATAGAGTACAAATTATGATTTATTTTAAATGTTAAAATATATAATTATAATTATACTTAGTTAATTAACAAAATATGAATCCCATAATGAACATATCTAGAATATTTTAAATAAATATGTATATTATAACAAGAATAAATCCCAAAAAGTTTATATATTTATTATGTTATACTTATAAACAATTTTGTACAATTATTTCTTTGGCAAAATTCTTTTATAAATTTATTGTTGTCAATAGAATCTAATATATCCTGATGTGCATTGCAGATAGCCAATATGTTTATTTTTTCTGCGTGATTTGTGACCTTCCCAGCAAACAATTTATCGACGCTTTTGGACGCTTTGATTCCGAATCGATATATTCGTCGCAAATTCGACGCTTTTGGACGCTTCAGTTCCGAATCATATTGAATTCGTTGCAAATTCGACGCTTTTGGGCGCAACAGCGTCCAAAGTACAATAGAATAATTCGACGCTTTTGGGCGCAAATTGTCATCAAAGCGACGAATTTATTCCGGAACTTTTAGGCGTATGGCGTCCAAAAGCGTTGAATATATTGTTTTCTGGGTTAACCACGTCTTGAATCTTCTTAACATTAAAATTAACATAGAAAAGCTTCTCTCACAGGACACTGGCGTAGGGGAAAGTAACCTAATACGGACACTTTAACAATAAATGGTTTTAACTTTTTATGACTCATTATTTTTAATCAAAAATTACAATATATCAATATTATATGATTATAGATATTATTGTAATTTTAAAATGTTATTTAATATTTAAATTCCACAGATAACGGGGGTGTCCGTATTCGGTACCCATGTCCGAATACGGACACCCTGTGTTATAATACGGACACCCTATATACAATTAGATAAACTATATAATATTGATGAATCAATCAGAAAAATTACAATTACGTTATTTATAATTAATTTTATAAAAAATATATTGTAATTTAATTAGTTAATAATTTATTTATTTTTATTATTTTTTAATTAATAATACAATTTAAGTATTTAAATAATACTTTTTTTATAATTAGCTTTATTGATAGTATTAATATTATAACGCACGCGATTTTTATGAAAATCAGTATTGTTCATACGCTGCGCGCTGATTGGTTATAGGGTGTCCGTATTAATACATTTATAGTGTCCGTATTAGGAACTTATATGACCTCTAGATATATGCTTATAACTTAATGAATATTTGATAAAAAATATAGAAATTAAAAATACAATTTTTAGAATGCTTTATTTTTTAATAATATAGTATTATATTTTATATCGATACATTTATATAATATTGAGAAGATTTTAAGTTGAAATTTGTTTTCATAAATTTAAAAACGTAATAAAAAAATAAGTTTATTGGATATATCATAAATATTTTGAATAATGAAAAAATAAAAAATACTTTTTTAGACTATTTTTATAATTATGAATATTTTATTCATCAAACATTTTTCTGTATGATTTATGGTTTCTGAGATACCGAGAGTGTCCGTATTCGGGCACTGTCCGTATTAGGTTACTTTCCCCTACTTGGTTGTACCATCAATAAATTGATTAATTTTGTTGTTTCTATACAAATAATTAATATTAAATTAATAAATATATAAGATAATATATATATATATATATATATATATATATATATATATATATATATATATATATATATATATATATATATATATATATATATATATATATATATTCTATATATAAATATTATATAATATATATATGTATTAGTACATAATTCTTTTAGGCAATCTTTTGCATTGATCATATTCCCTAATGAATCTATTAAAGATTGAGAATTGAAATTTCAATGGTACCATATGGTTCTTGAACATAGGTAGTTCGAGTTTTAAAGCTTGAACACTTAATTCAGGATATTTATTTATCTGAAAAATTAATAAAATATAATATAGAATATTGTATTTGTAATATAGTAAATATTCTATATTATGTTTTATTAATTTTTCAGATAAATAATTATCCTTAATTAAGTATACTTACTTCAGCATAATCAAATATATTTGTATTTAATAATGACAATAATAATTTATCATATGAAATTTTACTTTGATTATTTTTCAAAAATCTTTGATTTAATTCAGTAATAAGGATATCATATATTTCAATGTGTTCTTTTCTAATGTTTTATTATTTAAAAAATATTAAATAAATAGATTATTTGTGTACAACCTCAGTATAATATTGATATTATTGATGTCGTAATAAACATTGTTTTCTTTTCCATTGCCCGCGCAACACCCTGATTTAATAAATAAATTTTTTTTTTTTAATATTTTGTATATAATAATCATAATATTTGATTAATTCTCTTTACAATGGTATATATCACAGTGCATAAAAATACTTAAAAGTGACATAAATAAGCATTTATAAATACGAGCTGAAAAATAGATCATATAAATATGATGATTTTTTCTAATCTCTAATTTTTAAAACGTGAATATCTCTGAATTAAAAAAAAACTGTTACCATCTATGTTTGAACCACTTTCGATTATATAAATACATATTCAAATAACATGAAATTTTCACAGTATATTAATATTATCTTCAGATATAACTATATAAAACTAATACATTATTCAATGATATATAATATTTTTTATATTTTATTGAAATTTCTTACATATTTTTTTATCTAGAAATAGCTAATATGTTAGTCCATTTTTAATATGATTTTAATAATCTAAATCTCATAATCGATAGTTATATTTGTAGATAAATATTAGTTATATAATATATAAAAAAAATAAGTTGATATTTTGAAGTATTTATAGATTGAATATATTTTTAGTATTACATGATTTTCCTATCTCCACCATGTTAAACTCATGGTGTTGCGCTGGCCCTTAAAAAGTCTAAAAATATTTATAATTACAATTAAATAAGATTATATATATATATATATATATATATATTAATATATGATACAAACTTTGATGGAATTTTACGTTTTCTAGGAATAAGTAATGGTAGCAAATATAGATTTTCAGATTATTTTAAAATCTTTTCTAAATAAATGTGACAATTTATTCGTTTGTTCCTACAGTATACTGTGTCGATTAACATATTAATGAGTAAAACAATATCTTCATAGAAAGTAGCCTTTGATCCAATTACACTTATCTAATGAAATATATTTTATAACTTTTAAAATAAATATATAAATATAAATTAATATAATTAATATAAATATATATTTCTGTAATCAAGAATAATTAGTATAAGCTATAAGTAACACTAACCAATTTTTCTAATAAAGTGAATATATGAAATGATATATTTAATGAAATATATGTAGGTAGATGTTTCTAGTAGAGTATTCTTATATGAATATGCTTTGGCGATTAGTTCAGTACTATTTACGCTTGCCATTATCAGTTTTTCTAATGCATTTATAATATATAAATAGTTATTTAAGACTGCTGATATAGCCTTACATCTGATTGTCCATCTTGTAGGACACATTTATTTGAATCTGGTTTTATCATTATCAATAGATTGGTATAAATTGCTAAATTTTCCAGATTTGCTAAAAAGAACACCAATATTATTCACAATGGATAGAGAACCAAGTAAAGCTTTACTTTGAGCAACATATTTACAAACACGATTTAGGCGATGAGAACTATAATATGTGTAATATGCCAAAGTTTGTTCTTTTTGTATCAGGGCGTGTGTTCCTTTGTATACAGCTAACATAGTAGACGCTCCATCATAACATTGTCCACGTAAATTAAACATGGATAGACCGATACGAATATTGGTGTCTTTCAGAATATGTGCAACATATTCGCTAGTACTTGATGTAGATGAATAAAATCCTATACATTTTTCTTGTACTTTTAGATTTTCATCAATGTATATAACCACAATCGATTCCTGGTTTTCCAAAGTTATATCTTGGGTTCCATCGCACATTATAGAGAATGGTCATAAGAAAAATTCTTCATTTTACCTAAATGGCAGGGGGGGTTTTAGGTATCAAAACCCCCCCTTTATTTTGCCAGGGGGGGTTGCAACCCCCCAAACCCCCCCTGTTCCGGCGCCCATACTTATATATGTGTATACTTTATTTAGTGGAGGTATTTTGATATTTCAAAATGAAATGTCTTCAATGTTTATTAAACCAAATTCTCTTGCGAACAAACACACTCCGTTAATCAAGTCAGCTGATGCTATAGTTAAGTATAAATAGTATAAGGATATACAACATTAATGTTGTTCATTAGAGTCTCTGCAGAAACTGTATGTCATATATGGGGTACATTATTGGCAGGGTAGGTATGTGCATAAAGGAATATTATTATCATTTGTTGTGCAATTGAAATTATTTAAATTAAAATATATTTTGTAATATATTATTGTATTATAAATATGGTATCCATGTTCTCCTAGCCAAGGCCTCCTAAACCTCACAATTGTTTACAAAATTCCTTAATTATACCTATATGTCTATGTAACATTGATATTGTGAATGTACGGCGTACATTGTACGCCATGACATTTTATGTCGTATACTAAAGCATATATTCTTTAGCTGTTTCACGTTCTAATAATAGCCACCTATCTTTATCAATATATATATATTATAATACAAGGGGATGTATTCAAATGGTTATAATGTTCCCTTCCAATTTTATATTATATTATTGGTATGAAATATCCTATATAACCCCCAATTTAAAAAAGTCAAAAACCCTCTAAATATATGTATAATGTATACATATTATATGGGTATAATGTACATATATACATGGTATTATATTATATAATATTATATATAATTTATATATAGTATTTTATATATTTATCTATATTTCTTATATCCTATATGTTATCCATTTAGTGTATAACGTACGACATACACTTACATTGTAGGTATGCAGTGTACTAATGTATAAAATGTATGTATAATATATGTAGTATATATATATCCTTTATAATACATAATATACCTACTAACAAATGGCATTGGTATTACTGGCCCAGTCTGCCCAATCATTATGTTATATACCTAAATAATGTAATATTACCGAGAAACACATGACGGAATACTAAATACCACCCGCCACGCAAGTCACTGATGATGACCGTTACCTTTTTTCGCAGAACGTCCGCAAACCACCGGCTCTCGACCAATCGGATAGCTCGTTTTAAACGAGCGCTTCCATACGTCCACCACTATAAAAGCGCCGATACCACTGGTCACGACCTCTTTCATCCTCAGGACAACCTTAGGTAAGTACTAAACCCATGTATAGTCTTAGTACCTGGAAGAGTGGACCTCCTCGGTAGTACCCATCTCTAGTATCATCTCTGCTAATAACAACAACATCGAATTATATAGACTTATATCTCACCGGTATCGTTATATTGTATCATTCTTTATGCATTTAATGGCACATATATTCATACTTTGAGAGAAAATCGTAAGCAACGAGCTATATGATATAGCTGGTATAATATAGCTCTATGTTAGGTACACACTGCCTGTTTCCATGCTCACATCTCCGAATTATTATTCATCTCATATACGAGAGGCATAGTAATACAAAAGGTGTATTGTCAAGTTTGTTGTTTACTTTATGTATGTCTATAATTTATAATATTTTATAAAATATTTTTTATTTTACTTTCATAATTTATATATACTTTCAAATTTAATAAATTATAATTTGTTATTATGTTACATATTATACAATACAGTATATTTATATTTTTTCTAATATGATAATTACATAATTTGTTGTATACATGTACTATATTGTAATTATTTATAAAATTATTTAAAAATTAAATTCAATAATAAATTATAATTTATAAATAATATAGAAGTATGATAATACATATGTTCTAAATATGTAATAACTAAGTTATTATAACAAGTACAAATTTATATAAATGATATGTTGTATATAAAATATATATAGAAATATGATAATAAATAATATATTTTAGATATTTAATAACTAAAGTTATTATAACAAGTACACATTTATATAAATGATATGTTGTATATAAAATATATATTGAAATATGATAATAAATAATATATGTTAGATATTCAATAACTAATTATTATAATAATTACAAATTTATATAAATTATATTTTATATATAAAACTATATGTAAAAGATAATTTGGGAATGAAATAATGTCACCATACACTAATGAAGTGATTACATAATAGCCTATTTACAAACACTTGTATTACATAACAATACCTCTCTGATACAGATGGACACGTCACTCATCATGATTACAGAACACACGCAACTGAAGGACTTGACTAAGGTCGACTACGACAGGTATGTAGCTAGAGTATAGTCTATAAATAGATTATAGTATAGCTATTGTAGTATATAGCTAGATCATAGTATAGTCTATTGCTAGCTTATAGTATAGCTATCATATAGTAATCAATAGCTATATATATATATATATATCGTGTAGTCTATATTATAACTAGCTTATAGTATAGTATATAGTATAGTTAGTATGTATTATAGCTAGAGTATAGTGAACCCGCCCACACTGGTTAACCCCGCACTTCATTACACCCCATGCTGCTACCCCCTTCTCGCCCCTTACCCTCATTGCTTCTCTTCCCTTTACCTAGTCGCCCTCACCACTCTTATCCTTCCCTTACCCCCTTTCACCTCACCGCCCCTGCGCGCTAGGATCGTAGATAGCAATGTTCAGCGCGTGGTTCTGAAGAGGACGGACATGGCCGACTACAAACAGAGGTTCGCGGTCGTGATATGCATGCAAGCCATGGAACACTTCTACTACTACAAAGATATCGCCGGCTACGTTAAAAGGCAGTTCGACGCCAGGTTTGTGCCAGCCTCCTTTGATATCAACTCCCTCCATCCCTCGAAACCATTACAACATCAACGACGGCTTTCAAACGTAAACTAAAGAAGTACCTCCTTGTTCACGATATCTGAACTTTAATATTCGTTTGCGCAACTCTATACACCCGTGTGTACTAATTATTACATTTATTTATTGTATTTTATGTATTATCGTCACACAAAGTATTTTATAATTAAATTAGTGATTAAATCATCACCACCATCATCATGATCATCATCAGGTACAGCCCCACGTGGCATTGTATCGTCGGTAAGCGGTTCTCCAGCTACATCACGTACGAGGCGAAGGAGTACGTCTACTTCCTGGTCGGTGATATCGCCGTACTACTGTTCCGATTCTGAACAGAGTTCTCGTTCCGTTATACTCTCGGTGTAAACTACGTGATGTAGGTTATCGATTTATGTATCGAATCTGTTTGATCGATCTTTTAGTTATCGTTTATGATTTAGAAAAGTGTTTACGATGTTACGATGTGAATAAAATATAGAAAATTGAGGCGCATAATTCTTGACTTCTTTATTTCAATCAAATAATGAACAAATATTTCATAAATATACAAATAGCGGTCTTGAACATTTTCTTCGCGAGTCATCTTCCTTTCTTTAGTTATAATTCGCATACGAAATCATACTCATCATTCGTCTAAAATTTTATTATCGCAGCGCTAATAATGCTATTCTTTAGAACATTCCGGATTCGATCTTTACAATATTCATCTTATTAATTGTCTGTAAATGATATTTCAATGGTTATAGATATGTGGATGCGATTGTATCAAACTTTACATTAAGCTATCTCATCATTAAGAGAATAACATAACAAAGAATATTGTAACTTGATTATGTTATACATATTAACAGCAATAGACATAATTAATTAAACAATAGCAGTTTCATAAATGGTTATGTAATTTCTACAATAGAAAATGTCAATAGATGAGAAGATGATATAATGTATTAATAGATTAAATAACGACAAACAGCTGAATTCATTGTTAACTAATATTTAAATTATTTGTAAAATATTATAATATTTGTTAACTAAAATATAAATAAAATATAATATTTGTTCAGTAAATAATAAAATGTTAATTATTTTAATATATATATATATATATAATACTTATGGGGAATACACACATTTATTTTTAAATAATCGCATGTAGATACATAGGTCTATCTCACAAATCAAATTCGTAAAGATCTATTAATTGTATTGAGCTACTTTTTTTCTATTATGTTTAATTTATATATGCACAGATAAATGGCGAACAATACTTATATTATATAATATATCATATACATATACAAAACATATTTTTAAGTTGTGATATATCTAGAAATTGTATTTTTTACAAATATTACAAAATAGTTTCATAAAATATTTTTCTCTGTATTTATTTATAAATATATACTTTATTTAAAGCGAAATAAATTAGTATAGCTATTATGGTTTATTTGAAAAATTCTTTATGCATACACCATCGATGTAAAGAAAGTGGATAAGCAATTGAATGTAGTGTATAGAACTTTGCGATAGAGGCGCTGCAGTCGCAGCCCACAACTAAATTTTAAATTAATATTATTTATTTATACATATATATTGATAATTACACCCAATTTTAATGTACATACTAAAAATAATATTATATATTTAAAATACATCAACAATATTCCTAGTAATTTTGTGTATTTAAATTGAAGATATCATACTATTTTATTGATATTTATAATCTAAATCCATTGATATAGATAGAAGTAACTTTAATCTATTTCAACGAAAAGCTAACTCTTTTAATATTAGACATATATAATATGACTAATATCCAATAAAAATCACTGATGCCATTTTATTAATTTATCTATAAAAGTGCCATTCGCCTATCTATCTTTACATGCATTGCGTGTGTCAATTATTTATCCACTTTCTTTATATCGATGGCATACCCACACAGTGATAAATCGTCATCATAAAGTAAACAGAATTCAAAATTCATGTCAAAATAAAATAAATATTGCAAATATGTTATTTATTATTTTATGTCCTAAAAACCATTTTGTATGTGATTTATAAACTCTTCATTTGTAATGTTTCACAGATACTAAAAAACATAAAATATTAATATAGAGTAAATACAAATAATAATGCGATGTCCCCAAAGTATATTCTACGAGTGTTTCTAATCTGATAATGCACCTCTACGTTACACAAGTAATGTAGAGCTAATGATGCAATAGCTAGTATGCTATAATGACATCATCACAGGTGTACATTTAATATAATCTTTTAGAATTATTTAATTATATTCTAAAATTAGATTGAAATATATAGATGACCTAGAATTACGAAATCTTATTGTTAATCTATGTAATAGACGACATGATATGTATTATATACTGCTATTGATATACTATTATTATGACAATTATGATATTAACCTGTACTGTAATAGTACTATTACGATACTCTCGAAGACATCTAGCTCCACCTGGTGTGTAGAGCCCGCAGTCACATGATCTAATGTGGAATGTCACGTTATCTATTGTGGAATGTCACTCTTGAGTTCTGTAATACAATACACTTTGTAGGGGTTGACATCTTTAAATATAGCGTAGAATTGATGCAATATATAGATAGTAATGTAGACTCATATGAAAATATATATTCGATAACATAAAATAATACAAGTTTAATAATGCCAATATTAGAAGTAATATTAATTATTCACAAATACATTTGAATTTAGGAATATTATAATAATGTGGAGATTATATATCTAATAAGGAAAAGTAAAATTACGTTACATAAATAACGTTCTCAAGGATTGAATAGTAATCACAAATATATTATAACTACTTAATCTATTTAAAGGGGGCGCTATCTGTGACTTTACTCTAAGCTACACTACCCTTGTCGCCATGTGTATATATTTCACGAGTTTAATAACAAACGTTACTCCCCTCGTGTTCCTCTACTCGAGTCGGCTCGGAATATAGTGTGTTTATCTTTGTTTGTATCCATTAATTAGCTTATTGTTGCAATAATAATGTATATTACATCTGATATCTGTCTACATATTTCTTAATTTATTAATATTTTAATGAGATTTTATTTTTTAATAAATATATATATATAATATTCTACTTAAATACAAATATAATATTTATATTTATATATATGTAAGTAAGTAAATAAGTAATTATTTATTTATACATCAAACTCAAACTAAAAGTTATTCGATAGTGTTTACAAATTAAATAAGATTAATCATGATAATAATAGACGGCAGTTATAACATTAGTAAAATAATAATAGAAACTATATTGTAGTGTGATAGGTATATGTTTGTGTATGTGTGTATGTGTGTGTGAGTATGTGTGTATGTGTATGTGAGTGTGAGTATGTTGATATATATAGGTATGTATTTGAGTCGGGTTCAGTAATTGTAAGTAGTTAGCAGGAGTTGATGCTGATGAAGAGAGAGTAACAACATTTTCCGATATAGGTGTGATAATAATAATACGATAATCAGTGATGGGCAGGATCGCGATAATTGATCGGGGATCGGGTAAGAAAGAGAGGATCGGGTAATGAATGGAGGATCGGGAAAAGGATAGAGATCGGCGATCCCGATCCATAAAAAGGAACGGTGCCCATCATTGCATATAGGATACTCTAATATTATTATATTTATTTATAAGAATATTAATAACATTTTAGTATTGTATTATTACATTGATATGATATTGTATTGATCATTATTTTGTAATATTTTCCAAGGTGTTGCAAGACTAGATAAAACCTACGTAGTATTTAAATAATAATTTTTATTTTTACCATAATAGAATTTAATCAATTGATATCATATAAGTAAACCACAGACTTTGACTCAACATAAATTGTACTTCGTACAATGAGTAGATATTTGTATCCAATTCAATGCATTTATATAAATAAATTATATTTAATTCACTATATCATATACATTATATAGTCTATATGATATACATTCAATATATGCATTTAATTCAATTGAATTATTATTGAAATATAATACAATATATTAATAATAAATATTATTTAAAATTAATAACAATTTATATTACATAGGTATTATACCTACATACCTACATACCAATATATTGTTTCGAATTATGAAATAAAATCGTATTAATTAAATATCTAAATAATATCGGGATCGGGTAAGAAACTTAGGATCGGGATCGGGAAAGGATCAGGTAACGAATTGAGGATCGGGATCGGAAAAAGTATCTCATAAGAGAATAAATAGAGGATCGGGATCGCCGATCCAGGAAAAAAAGGATCGGTACCCATCACTGACGATAATAATTAGATAATAATAATACAATGAAGATAAATGTGACAAAAATAACGAATACAAAAATAATAAATTGGATGATTTAGTGATTAGAGGAAGAGAGAAAAGAAGAAGTAAGATTTATAAAACATTTGAGGGGTCAAATAGAGCTTATAGTAGGAGGAAGGGAATTCCATAGAGTGGGACCGAAATTTCTAATAGCTCTAGAATTAAGGGAAGTTTTACTATAGTTCAGGGAGATTAGGAAAGGAACATTTTGGTAACGAATAGAAAGTAATATTGTACGTTTTTGAATTATATCAGATATATAGCTAGTGTTGAAATAATATACAGAATTATGGATAATGGAGAGAACCAATAGTTTAGACCTGAGGGAGAAGTGTAGCCACCTACAACATGATTAATGACAAGTTGTAACAGAGTGGTCCAGTCTTGTTATGCAGTAAGTAGTACATATTTAGGAACAGATAATATGATTTAGTGGAGCAATAGATTTAGCAGGAAATCCATTCAGTATGGAAGAATAGTAGTCAAGTCGGGAAAGTACAAGAGATTTTATTAGTTATATATAAAACATATAGATATATATATATATATATATATTTATAAATACTCGATATATACTTGATTTTCTAATTATTTGTAAGTGCCACCTACAAAGCCCACTACAATTCTAATATACCACGTTGCTCTATTAGAACATGGGAGGAAGGATTAATGTTTGCTATGTATACTTGTATTTGCTGTGATGAGAACATGATGAGGTTGTGACAGTTGTGATGGTTGCGAGTGTTGATGACTCATGTTATGGGGCTAACCTTCGCAAGTTTAATGTGTTCAGTGGGTATGATATGGGGTGTCCGGTGGGTCTTCAATGGGTATCTAGTGGGTCTCTAGCGGGTCTCCTATAGGGTCTCATGTAGGTCTCCTATAGGGGTAACATTTATTGATTATCAATTCACAATATAATTTATATTTAAATAATAATTAATCTTTAAATATATATATATATATCATGTCATATCAAAATAGAATAATTATTATCAATATCTATTATTATTATTATTATTATTATTATTATTATTGTTCTATGGTCTACTTTACTTATGTTATTGATGTTTTCTAAATAACATATAAATTTTATAAATGTGGCATTTTATAAATTTTGTAAAAAATATTAACACGATGATCACAACTATGAATGGAATACAAAGTGAAAGTACGAGTGACAGTTTTTAATTTTATTTAATCTGAATAATATAAACAACAATTTTGAATTTAAATAAAAATAATGAATTAATAATAATAAATATCACAATATTACTCATACAAATACTCGTGTATTACACAAATGTACTCTTACGTTAACAGTGTTGTATAGTATAGTTGTAGGGCTATACATACATACTTACTTAATACTTACTTTAGTCAAAATCTGGTACTGTCTCTGCAATATTTTTGCAATCTTCTCTCTAAATAGCCAAGTCAACCTAAACAACAAATATTTATATAAGGTTTAAACAAATGCGGCTGCTAAAACAGTGAAAAGGTAAGTTGAGGTCAAGTGATGAACAGGTACCTCGTAATGCTTACTAGTAGTGATGATTATATTGTTGATAAAATATATAAATACACACACACACATATATATATATTATATATATGTTATGAATAGTACCTATATTATATTGGTAACTGATAGTTATCAAAACAAGTATGTATGTATATATTTTATCAACAATTTAATCATTTCAACTTTTTTTAAATTCAAAATAAAATTATAAATTAATTAGAGTTAAGTTTTATATATTTAATTATTCATATATATATATACCTATACAATCACACACACACACACATACACACATATATATACATACACATATATAGACCATCGATATAAAGAAAGTGGATAAGCAATTGACGCACACAATGCATGTAAAAGATAGATACGCGAATGGCACTTTTATCTATAAATTAACAAAATGGCATCAGTGATTTGATTGGATATTAGTCAAATTATTATATATGTTAAATATTAAAACAGTAAATAAAACAGCTTTTCGTCAAAATAGATTAAAGTGACTTCTATCTATATCAATGGATTTAGATTATAAATATCAATAAAATAGTATGATATCTTCAATTTAAATACACAAAATTATGAGAAATGTTGATATGATGTATTTTAAATATATAATTTTATTTTTAGTATAGATAATATATTAAAATTGGTAGTAATTATCAATATATATGTATAAATAAATAATATTAATTTAAATGTAGTAGGTATTTAGTAGTGGGCTGCAACTGCAACGTCACTATCGCAAATTGCCATATTCTACATTCAAATGCTTATCCACTTTCTTTATATCATTGATACAGACACATATATATATATATTCTTATATGTTTGAATGTATAGAATACATAACTTGATGTAAAATATATAATAGTAATATAATATACTGTAATATAGATGCATATATAGGTCATGTATATGTCTATAGGATTGACCACTACTTCCAAGAATTCAGTATTGGTGTTGATAATTCATAAAAATAGAAATGTTAGAATGTCTATAACCTTTGACCTCTAGTGTTTGTCTAGAGGTAACAATACATCCACCATATGAACATAGGCTCTACTTTTCATTATTATAATTTTATCATATTTTATATTTACTTATATATACTTATTTTAAATAGATTATTTAACTATATATATTAGATTGTTTCATACTGCACCTATTAAATGAACAAAATCTACCAGGTACACTTCAGTTAGTATTGAATCCTAATATATGTAATTCTAATTCAATCACATCTAGTATCCATGGCCCCCGAACCTGAAACATAATTACTGTTTTCATATGTCCAATGTTAATTATATTATTTCAATTATATTAGTCTATATTTTCAACAGTTTTATAAACAGCATTGTTTTTATTTTATATTATATATGTATCAAATGTTAATACATCATGATAATTGTTTTTAAATAACTGCGATTAAAATTAATAAAAAAATAACAATATTTTTTAATATTTTGTTAATTTATAAAGTATTGTTTCAAATAATCATACACGAAAGTAAACAAGTACACGCCCCCTTTTGTAGTTACGCCCATAGACATATAGTGATATCCATTGATTGTGGGAGGGCAGGGGTCGTGGGGTCGATGTGCGTAGAACATATATTTAAATAGTTTTCATATTCACAATCAGTGCCCGATTATCTTATATGAGCAGATTTAGACCGACACTATCTTTGTGTTATATAATATAATATTATATATTTGTTATATATGTATATACTCACATACATACACACAGATACACACACACACACACACACACACACACATATATATAAATGTACTTAACCCTGTTACTTACATGATCAGCTCTCATGCGTTCAGCTCTACAGCAACATCTGATACAGCACTACTTGAGCCTAGGTCTGGTGTACAGGTACCTCCATCACTACAGCTCGATGCAGCTGGTTACCTGTGGTTTACGGTAATAGTTTAGCTTTGTAAACAAGTTATCGAGTTATTAAAGTCTAATTAATATTTTGTTATTTTTAAATACTATTATTATACGATTGTGAGTTATTGGCATTATTTGTTAATTATGAATCATTGCATTACTGTATTAGTGTCTAAATAAGCTATTCAATATATATATTGTAATTGTTATTGTTATTTTTATTTGGTGGAGTCCTTTCATCCCATCCAGGAACTTAGATGAAGTTTTCACTTATAACCATATATGGCTCTAATGTCCCTTCGAAGCCGCTCTCCTGTTAAGATATCCATGGTTGTAACGAGAGCCGATCATTTATTTATACACAATTATATAAGATCACTTCTAAATATTATTTTAAGACCTATTGTAATGGTCCTTATGAGGCTCGAAGCCGTATCATACTGCTTGTGTGTCTGCCGTCTTATAAGGCTATAGCCAACTGAGCCACACAGGTAGTTGTATATGTATATATATATATATATATATATATATATATATATATATATATAGATTTATGTAAACAATTATTATTATAAAAGACAATATTAACCATTGACTTAACCTTACTATTAAGAAGTGTTCTCTTAACAGACATCGCCAGATCATAGGTCAACTGATCTATTGAAGGTCGAAAATAAAGGTTACATTGAGATAATAGGTACATGTTGTCAATTAATCACAATTATTATAAATAATATTATGATTAAAATGTGAATAAAATAGATGCATTAATTTTGATATATGCTGTGGTGAATGTGACACTAGATTCTTCAATTGAATGTACTGGATAAGCCATGCCATCATTCAATCATCCTATGTTGAATCTAAGCATATTGTGAAACATACAGACCCAGCCATACTGATATATAACACGGGTTATGTTTGCAGTTATGGCTTATAGACATTCCAATTGCATGTGTCATTATTGAAGTAACACACTGTCAACAACAATAACAATAACGTCTATACCATTGAGGAATGTGCCTTGTATAATGTGATAATGTAGACACACACAAACTAGCACCGAATCATTGTCTACTGTATAGATTAAACTTGAAGATTGGGCTATGGGTGCGTTTCTTGAAACATACCAATATACAAACGTACCAATGTCCCAACGTACCATATTAGAAAGCATTTTTTGTAATATACCAACGTACCATCTATATTCTTATACATGTATAATTACGGGCATTTAAGATGGTATGTTGGGATGGTATGTCGAAAATGTAGTACCAACGTCCCATCTGAATTTACATGTAATTTACAGATGGGACGTTGGTACGTTACAAAAAACGCACCCTAAGATTAAACTTATAGATAAAGTTATGATTAAACTCTCGCTCCTCTACGATTGATTATTTTTAATTGATAGTAATTACTAAATAAACTATTTATATAGTAATTATGATGACTATCGATACATAACTGTTTACATAGTGGAGGCGACATCACTATTCCATACAGTATGGGATAGATATGGGATGTTGATACATGTAGGTTTAGCTCAGCACCTCCGGGCTCCTGTGAGTCATTAGGGGGTCCAGTGGGTCTCTAGTGGGTCTCTAGCGGGTCTCTAGCGGGTCTCTAGTGGGTCTCTATGGGTTCTCGTGTAGGTCTACTGTGGGGGTGAAGTTATCGATTATCAATTCACAAAATAATTTATATTTCAATAATAATTAATCTTTATTCAAAATATATATATTATATCATATCAAAAGACAATTATTATATTAAACATTATTATCAATATCTACTATTATTATTGTTATTATTGTAATATGGTCTATTTTACTGATGTCATTGATGTTTCTAAATAACTTATAAATTTGATAAATATCACAATAGATTTTGTAAAACATATTAACAGCTATGAATGAAATACAAAGTGAAAACGTTCATTTTTTTAATTTCATTTAATCTGAACAATATAAACAACAATTCTAATTTAAATACAAATAATAATATTTTAAATAATTAATTAAAAATATATAATGGTCAAAATATATACAAATATACTCATATATTACACAAACATACTATTACGTAAATATTGTTATATATATAATATAGTTTTAGGGCTATATATATATATAAGGTTTAAACAAATGCGATTGCTAAAACAGTCAACAGGTCAGTTGAGGTCAAGTGATGAACAGGTACCTCTTAATGCTAACTACCATTAACATGGTACTACAGTACTTGTTATTCATGATAACTATCAGCTACCAATATAATATAGGTACTATTCATAATATATATATATATATATATATATGTGTATGTGTGAGTGTATGTATGTGTGTGTGTATGTGTGCGTATATAATTCATATATAAATCTTATTTTATAATAAGAATTTTCTAATGATTTCTTGAATAACATATGTGTTAAAGTATACATTATTAGTATTAAATAAAATTAAATTATCAGTATTAAATAAAATCTATTTCAGCTTTTTGATTCAAATAATATCAATATAATATCAATATTTTCAAAATAATATCAATATATTAAATACACACACCCACAAACATATACACATACAGATATACACAGGTATATTTAAGCATATGTTTGAATTAGTGATCTAAAGTGAGCCGAGTTTTTCGAGCCGGACCGGGTTAGTGAACGGCTCGAATGAGCACGGTCACATGTCTTTGGAATTTTAAATATTACAAAAAAAAATTTGTTTAATTAAAAAAAATTAAAATACATTTTATTTAAATTTAAAAAAATTTAATAAATGTTATCAAATGGATGCACCAATTAATATTATATAAAAGGGTAATTAAACAATATCTTATATGTAAACTTGTTTATATACTAAGCAATTCAATTTCGTTTATAATAATATATTAGTTATGTCTATACAAATTACTTTTGAAATAAATATTTTAAATTAAAATGTAATGGACGATATTATATTATTGTAATTAAAAAAATATATTATTTAATTTTAAAATATAATTTATATTATAAATAAAAATCAAGTCACACTCATGTTCAATAATCTAATATGGTAAACAAATACCATGAAAATCAAGTATTATACAACAATCTAATTTTACAATCAATTTCGATAATCGAGTACGACAAATCGAATCAAGTATGAAAATCTAGTTTGCAGTGAATTTCAAAAATATAATCCTATAAACAAGTTCGAAAATCTAATACGATGAATCGAATTTGAATAGTGGCTTATATATGTTATGAAACATATTTGTTGATGTTTTTCGAAGCGGAAATTTAGGATGTTTCAGATGTTTCGAAACATAAATTGTGGATGTTTCAGTTGTTTCGAAGCAGGAAATGTTGGCTCATTTAGATCACTAGTTTGAATGTATTGCAAGTACTGAATACATGACTTGATGTATAATATATTATAGTAATATAATATACTATAATATAGATGCATATACAGGTCATGTATATATCTATAGAATTGACCACTACTTCCAAGAATTCAGTATTGGTGTTGATAATTCATAACAATAGAAATGTTAGAATGTCTATAACCTGTGACCTCTAGTGTTTATCTAGATTCATTAATGATTCATAATATTAATCCTAATATGAAATTAAAATTTATAACATTCAAAAACTTATGAAAACCCAAAAAGCGAATAAACCCATTAGAAAAAATCCTTAGAAAAAATTCAAATATTGTTTTTCAACCCTTCTAATGCTTTTATCATATAAATGTGCATGTACGTACATATGTACATGCAATGTACATATTTATAAATATATACACCAATACATATATATATATATATATATACGTTGTGTATATACAATGTACTAAGGCATCATGTATTATGCGAATATATTTAAGTATTATTTGCATACACTATGTAATTATGTGTGAACCCTATGATGTAACACTCGTTCAGTAGGGCGCCATCTAGTGTAGCCTATCGCTGCTATACTTGAATATATTGTTAACCCAGCAGTGGCTGAATGCTACAGAGGTCATAAGAATGTCGTACGAGACGGATAACACTCCGACATCTGGATTGGGGTTCCGTTATTTGTGTATATTTCATAAATTTGATATTCGTTATTAAAGTTATTCAATAGGAAAAATACTGCGATCTTATTAACTCGGTGACAACGATGTAAAATCTTATTGTTGAGCAGTTTATAACGGTTCGGAAGTGAATATTTTATTTAAATTTGTTTTATTATATAGAAAACAAAACATCTTCTAATAAATCATTACTATTATTATTCTTCGTAGTTTTCTAATAGCATTAACTCTCTTAAAATATATTATAATTAAGCTTTATTAATTAGAAGTCTATGATAAACAAAGGATTTTTAATAATATATATTTTAAATTATATTTTATTTATTAAATTGATTTATCAGTTATTATTTATAAGTAAAATAAGACGATATTTAAAAAAAATGTATATTTATAAAAAATCATTTCTCTAGCTCTCTACATAATTTATCTAAACGTTATAATATTAATACTAATATTAATACTAATCTATATTATTCAATATTTTGTTAATTCATCAATCGATACTGTAATGATTTCAAAAAAATATGAATGAATACCTGTTTTAAAACATTATTATATAAGTTATGCTCTACATTCAAATGCAGATTGTTTCGCAATATTATTATAATATGTGTTCATGTGACAAATACTAGTAATACTGGGATGAGTCATAGTCTATGACACTATGAGTAATAGTCATGATGACACTATAATCCCCTGCAATATTATTAATAAGAAAATCACAATTATTCAAAGTATTATTTTTAACAGTATAAACAAGATTAATAAATTCCATAGAACCTATAAATAAAATTGTAATCTACTATATGTATACAATTAAATCTAGAACATTCTTTTATTATAAACAATATAGTATTACAGAGAATATAACTAACTTACTGGTGTATGGTATAGATAAGTTCCTGCTCTAGTACTATTTATATTAATAATCACCGCTTTTTATTATTAAAATATATTAAATATGATATTCAATTAATATTAATAATTAATTACGATATATATATAATCCAAATAAATGTTTCTCTAAATAGATGATTCACTGAAAATGAATGACAGCGTGTCATACAGTATGACTCATACATGTTCTATAGCGCAGGTAACATCAGAACTATAGGTGTTTAGACCTCGATGAAATATAAACAAACTGTCAATCAAAAGTAGACCGCATTGAAATCATAATAAACAAGAGCATAGTAACTTATGACTCATAAGTGTTTCGAAGACATGGATAATGTTTATACATTGGATATGTTGATTATGTAAAATAAATAATATTATTTACTTATAAGTCTATAGCCTATTCATATATAAATATATATATATATGTGTGTAAATTGATTACAAACAAATCTATATAATTATTAGCACATGATATTACTACAGATTTTCAAATATATCACATACTATTACCAATGAAAAGTATCTATTTTTAAGTAAAAATGATTACTATTGTAGAATTAGAAGCAGACATCTTTTATGAATGACAAATCTGATATATATATATATATATATATATATATATATATATATATATATATATATATATACCTCTATAATATACTCTATGCTATAGTATATGTAGATTTATTATTTATAATTATAATTGCGTTTAATATTGTCATAACTTGTGTACACTATTGCTATCATAACGGTCAAGGTATGGCGGTTTTAAGGCGAAGTAGCAACAAAAGAGAAGTGTGAGACGGGTGCCGAGTTCGTCTCAACGCCCATTACATGTCAGTGCCTGCGAGAACTCGTCAATTCGTCAATACGAATGCATTCATATTCACAATAGCCTATATATACGTCTCTATTATGCACTAGAGGCGCCACATATATGCCTAGTTTATGCGGTGGTGTTTTCGGAGAGGAAACGCCAGCCTTTAGTGTATGAATGTATGTACATAAACATGTATATATGATATATTATATGCGCGTATGTGTGTACGTGTATCACACACATGCACCAAAACTGTATCATACATTCTGTACGTGTATGTGAAACAGTACTATGCTGATTTAACAAATACACAAAACTTAGCTATGACTCACCGATGGTCCATATCGCCTAGTTAATCATGACTCGCACATCTCCACTCGGAAAGCGTGCCCCCCCATCTATCGAATAAACTACGAGTCATACAAATCTGGCGTCTCAGGTGTATAACAACAGCCTATACATATAATAGCATTGTTCGATGCCCATATATAATATCGTACATATAACGGTAAAAATAACATTTATTTAATGTATAATTGTAATAGTATATAAGTGGTAGTATACAATAGATAATCTGTAACGTTAAGGATGAGTTATATTATATTTATGAATAATTATTTTATATATATATAAATGTATATATATATATATAAATTTATAAATGCTTTTATAATCTCACTTGGGATGAAATTTAGCTGAAAAACATGGATATATCAAAACTAAACCAAACCAGTGAAAAACATTCAGTTTAACTCCAACCCAAAATATTAATTACCATATATATATATATACATATAATATTGACTTATGTAAAGTTATTATTACGCGCTATTACGGAAAATATCAAATATGGCCCCCCGTTTGTTTTTTATTATGATTGCATAGGTAAAATTTAAAATATTTTACATTTATCATTGTATACTTTAAAATTATAATAACAACTAATTTATATATATCTTATAATATATACTAAATGTGCATTTTCATATAAGTTTATCACGTACACTAGTGTGTCAAATATCGAAACGAGTATTTGAATTTGACCTCATTTATTTATAATCAAAATAAACGAGGGCCATATTCGATACAGACCGCTATTACACGCTATTAATGTTATCTATAGATCTATAAAGTTACTTGTAAAGTTACCTTTACGATGTTATGTAATTTCATTGAATAATGTGATATATATGTAAGCTATTGTGGAAAGCGAATGCATTCATATTGACAACTAAGTTCTCGCATGCACTGCAATGTAATCATTTCTGAAACACGCTCATTAACCGCTACACATTTCTTATTTTATATTTGTGTATTGCTACTGCATAGACATCGTTACAGTCACTGTATCACTGTAACAGTCACAGTGTCAACAAAATAATAATAATTTTATAGCTGTATACGGACTAACGACAATTTATTTTATAACAAAATAATTGTGTTACAATATGATACATTTTCAGAATTTAATTTTGTAAATAAATATTAATTCTGAAACTGTATCATATAGTTACTACTATGATAGTTTAAGTTAATTTAAATTATCAATTATCAATATTTAATATTATATTAGATTATATTTTTGTATTTATGTATTAAAATATATATATTAACACATATTTAATATGATATTAGTTGAAATACATATAAATATGGATGAATATTACTCATTGAATTTATAAATTATAGGTGATTCATCTGATTATTATAATAATATCAAATGGTTAACAATATAATAGTATAACATAATGAAATATATACATAATATATAAGATCGGCCAATATCGAAATAATAGTAATTTAATACATATAGTATTATACTTAGTATAATACTATATATACTAAGTATATGATAATCATATACATATATGTAAATATATGTATAAATAAATATATTTAAATAAAATTGCTGTTAGTCTGTTCCAACCATTTTAAATGTTATACCATATACTAAAATCATATTTAATATGATTTAATATTATATTATATAATATGATATTATTATAATAATAATTATAGTTATTATATTAAAATAAAAATCTATCGCGTAAATAGCTATAAAGATAGTACACTATTTTGTTAAATCTGGAAAAAAACAATATACCCTATTTTAATAGGTAAATAGTATTTACCCAATACAAGTCAAATGAAAAACATCTATATTATCTAGTAGATACCCTTATAATATAGGGTAGATACCTTATTTTAACTTTAAGTTAAACTTATAATTTATATTCCAAATATAAGTATTCTATATTTACCATAACATTTATATTTATATACGGATTTATATCGGATTTATATTAGATATTTACATTGATGCGTAGTACACAGAGGGAGTTATTTGTATATATTAAGTATTACTCCGAGGTATAGGGTATTAATGTATTATAATAATTATAGATAATATAATTTTAAAAAATTATTTAAATTCATATATTTAATAAGATAATCTTAAAGATTTATAAGATATAATAAGATATAAACGATAACACTTGTTACAAGCCTTATATGATTATAAATTATAAAATAAATAATATTCTAGTTTAATATTATATATTATTATATTATATTGTATAATATTATATATTAAATATACAATATAATTATTATAATAATAATATTTATATTAAATATTATATTAAATTATTTAATAATTATATATAATATATATATATATATATATATATATATCAATTTTATATGTATATCATTGTTAAGTTATCAATATTAGTCAATATAGATTATATAAATATAAAATTATACAAATATAAATATAAATTACATTATTAATATATTAAATATATCAATATAAACGTAATAAAAAGCAATTTTATAGAAAACAAATTCTAGAGATCTACCGAAAAACTACTGGATATTAGTGATGTGGTAAATAAATATCAAAGATCTTTCCCGGGGAAAAATCTTTGTGTATATTATTTTTATCGGCGGTAGTTTTTGTAAATTTAATAATGTCGAAAGATGTTAGTATATGCAATATTTATATTATAAAATAGGATTATTGACTTTATTATTATATAATTTAATTAATTTATGTAAAAAATTATAGATATAGCCTTTTTTTGATCACTTATTAACCATTTATAATTAATATTAAATGGCCACTCATTTGCAATTATTTTATAAATAAATAGTATAGTATATTAAATATAGAAATTATTAAAAAAAATATATTAACACAATGTATTTATAAAAAAATATTTTAATAAATTAGTTATTTAATAATTAAAAAAAATTAATATTTTAATCATCCTTAAATGTGTATTTTATACAAATTAATTATAGTTTATATTATCGCTCACACATATAATTGATATTATATTATTAAATACTTCAATTTCAGTCAACTTTTTGCAAGTTGTTCATCGGAGGGCTGAACCACGAAACCAGTGATGATGAATTACGTGATTTTTACAATAAATATGGTTATTAAAAAAAATTCCTACTAATTAATAATATTAAATTAATTTAAATTAATTTAAATTAATACTATTCATTAGTAGTAATTTTTTTAATTAATAATTAAAATTACTTGTAATTATTATCTATTTAATTATTGATTAATTATTATTATCTATTATTAACTATTATCTTATATGACTTATAATGGCTTATATAATTTTAAATAAATAACTACTAATTATAATCATTTGTTGACTTGTTAAGTGTAAAATATAGTATATGTAAACCACACCTATGATTACATATTAATGATTAATTATATTTATCATAATCATTATATGTAATAATTATCTAGTTATAATATTAATTACAATTTTATAGAATATTTAATTTGTATGCAAAATATCAATTAATACTAATAAATTATATATGATTAAGTTAATTTAATGATATAATTGTAGGTAATGTCACCGATTGTATTGTCATGAAGGATCCTACAACAAAGAGATCCAGGGGATTTGGTTTTGTTACATACTCAGATGAATCTGGTATTGATAATGCTCAGGCTAATCGTCCTCATGAAATAAATGGAAGAACTGTTGAATCTAAGAGAGCTGTTCCAAGAAACGAACGTAACACTGGAGATTCAAATCAATCGGTCAAAAAGATATTTGTTGGTGGATTGAGAGAAGGTATCGAAGAAAATGATCTTATGGAATTTTTCTCAAAGTTTGGGAAAGTTAGTATATATTATCAACATTTTAATAAAATACGTATTTATCAATATTATTCTATTTACTAAGATTGAAAGTATAAATATGATAACTGATAAAGAAACTGGTAAAAAAAGAGGATTTGCATTCTTAAACTTTGAAGATTATGATGTTGTCGATAAAATATGTATACTCCGTTATCATATGATAAATGATGTGAAGCTTGAAACAAAGAAAGCAGTCGCCAGAGAGGATCGATCAAGTAAGTTTTTAAATAAAATATTAAATTAATTAAAGCAATCTAATGTATTTTAAATATGTTTTATATGTTAAAATCTATTTTTGAATTTAATATAAATCATGACATTTACGAATAAATTAATTATAAATGTTAAAAGCTATTTTTGAATCTGATATAAATCATATTTATATTTTAATTTATTTAATTTATTCAAAAGACAATAGAGGAGATCGTGGATCATCTAGGAATGGAAGTTATAACAGTAATGAAAATATGAACGGTGGTGGATATGGAGGTGGATATGGCCAGAATATGAACCAAGGATATGGAGGAAATGCAAGTCAAGGATACGGAGGAGGTTAACATTATTTCACTATTTAAAAAACTTGTGTAATAATTTTATTTAAATACTGAATTTTTAATTAGGTTATAATGATCAATATATGGGAAGCGGAGGTTATAATGAAATGGGTAGCTATGGTAATCAAGGTGGAGAATATCAAGGTGGACCTCAAAGAACTAGCTATAATCAGGGTAATAGATATTCTGGACCCTATGGAGGTAATTATTTTTTATTATTATCTACTTTGTTATATTTATTTATATATATATATATATATTTAATTATAAAAATAATTATATACTTTTTTAACACATATTTTAATAAATATTATTATTATTTAAATATATATATTTAATTATAAAAAATAATTATATACTTTTTTTGACACATATTTTAATAAATATTATTATTTAGGTGGTGGAAGGAGCCAAGGATACAGTAATGGTTATTATTTTTTTAATTATAAAATTGTATGAAACAAGTGTACTATCGACATCCTTCATATAACACTTAGTATGTCGATTTTAAATATCCTAGCGGATTCACTGTCTTTAAATTTCAAAGTAATTAGATTATGAGTTTTTTTTGAAAATTCAAAATCTCATAAATAGGATTTTTACATAATTTAAATTTCATAACATTAAGATATGTTTAGTTAATTATGGATTAAAAGACAAATAGTAAATTTCATAAGAAAAATAAATATTCTGAGATAATTTAAATATAATCATTATTTTATTAGAAATAAGTAGTGTTCTTTTATGCTTTATATATGTTTTTAACCTATAATAACAACATTTTTTTATTTTAAAGATCGTGAATCCCCTTAATATAAGTTCTTGACTATATTGATTTGGAAGTTTACTTACTTATATTGTATTAAAAATAAGGAATTTATCGCAACTAATTCTAGTTTTATATTGGAATAGTTCAGTAATTAATCGAAAAATAGATATGAATGTCAATTTAAAAAATGTACATTTGTACACATGATCCCAATTTAATTATTGATCCTTAATTTGTCAAATAATTGATTTAGTGGTCTTATAAATTATAATAATATATTTGTTTACTCCATTCTACACTATTAATTATTATAATAATATATATATATATATTAATATCTTTTTAGGCAGAGAGTAAGATTACAAATTTTGCAGGTGGGTTTTAATTAAATCTGGCCATACGTACTGATGGCGGCACCTCTTCGATATTGTTTATATTGAGTTTTATTTAGCCGTTTATGTTTACATATGTTTACATGTGTATTTAGCTTATAGGTTATTTATAACCTTTATTTTTATATATTGACTATATATTTTTTTTACTTAAATATATGTTTTTAATAAAATAATTTCTTAACCTATATTTACTAACCTTATTAATTTTAATCTATAGAATTTTCTATTTTTTTAAATCTATCATTAACATATTTATTTTATAATTTATATTATCAATTAGTAAAACTAAACACCTAAATAAAATAATATGATCTATTTACGAATGCTTAGTTTGAATTAAAGGTAGAAAATATGTATATTAATACATTTAAATGTTTTCTTATTTAAAGTTACATATATTCATTAGTATTTTTGTTATTTGAAAAAATATCGTTCAGTAGAATTATTTTTATTTAAAAAAATATCTTATATTGATATATATATTGATAATGTACATTATGTGTTCTTAATACAGTAGACTTGATAATATATAGCTAACCATTCGTTGTTAACAAATCATCTATTCTTGTTATTTTATTCTTTTCTACTATATTCAATAATTAATTTACCCTATATGAACTGCATGACTAAATTGTAATCTTTTATCTGGTTATTCTTTAAAATATGAAATGTCTGATAATCCTGTTTGTATATTTACTTTTTCTTAGGATCAAACTTTCAAATATATCAAGCTATTCTGTGACAGTACGAGGTAAATGCTGTACCGTTGATATAATATAGAATCTACAACATTATTTTATATTCGACATCTGATCATGTTTCTATTCTGCAAGTATTAATTCCATTTTTGAACAATATAATAAATATAACATTAAACATTTTCTTGAATGTCTGAAAATACTTATTCTGTTATCCAGTAAGATCTCTAGTATTAATTGTGATATCTATTTCATATAAGGTTACTGCATATAATGTGAAATAATTATATATTATTGACTATTTTTATTTTGGTATTGTTGATCTGGCTTATGGCATGAATAATGTTTATTACTAAGATAAGTATCTTTGTATCAGTAATATTATAAATAAAATATTACCAGATTGCATGGTTTCTTTGGATAATGTTCTTAATATTTTGTATTTTAAATGCATATCTATTGTATTTTCTTGTTTTAACTAAGTATATTTTCATGTTTAAAAGTAAATTATATATTTCTAATAAAACTAAGAGATCTTTTTTTTGTGTTTAATCTATTTCCTATCACCATGTTAAATTGGATTTTATTAATAAATTATTATATCCTAGTTATTTTATATAAAGTAAGAAACACATTTGTAGACAAATTATTCGTATTAATTAGTTGCAGAGTAATTATAGAAGTTTAAATAATAATAATAAAGTTTTTAATGATAATAATCGTATATTTTGATGTTAAAATATTGTATAGATATTATATTATAGAGACCTATACTAGATTGTTATTTTATTTATTATTTCTATTATAAATGTTTAAAAACTGGCTGTATTTATTAAGTTCTTGATAATAAATTATATATTTGGGCTACCAATATTCATCAGAATATAGTTAGTAAAAGTTAACAATAAACAAATCTATAATTATATTTGAACTACATGGTGATTATGTCTATTATCAATAACATATTCTGTTAAATTTCTATATATTAGTTATACAAATTAATTTAAATTTTAAAGTAGCCAATTTTTCATGCATATTTTAATTTATTAGAAATTTACTAATTTATATCTAAAATTAAAGATTCAAATTACTTATTATGTTTATAATTCAAATGGTGTTATATTTTTTAATAATTGTATTCATTTTATTATATTGACTTGAAAATAGTTTTATTTTATCATTAATATATAAAACTTTATATAATTATATATATATATTACACTTTTTACATGGATTATAAATATTTGTATAAAGATATAACTATATCTGCAATATTGCAGATAAAAATATATTACAAATAAAAACATGTTATTAAATCAATTTATTATATTTTATTAACACTTTTTTAATAATTACTTTTTTTAAATGATATATCAGTAACATCAATAATTAGACAAAAATAAACAATTATATTATTATGTTTAATTTGAATATTTATTAATTTCAAAAATTATTTAGTCTAATCAGATTATAATTTAATAAATGAAATAATGTATAAAGTGGGTATCAAATAGTTATAAAGTATGAACAAATAAGCATACTATTGTATATGTAGGTACAATTTAGGTATGAAGTAAGATATGTATAACATGGTTTTTTTATTTTAAAAATTTCATAATTATTCGTATTGAAATTATGAAAATGAACATCTGAAGGATTAATTGCAACTTGTATTAAAATAATAAATTATATAATAATTTGAAAACAATTTCATATAAACAGGTATTCTACATTTAACAACTAAATAAGAATTATTTTTATACCCTATTAACATTACATATTTATTAACAAAATAAAATTTCGAACAATATATGTAGGTACAATAACAATATATAATATCATATATACATTCAACGAAATTAATAATTATTTTTATTCTGAATACTTCGGTTAAAATTATACAACTACTTGTTTTATCGTTATGAATCAGTTGACTTTAATTTTGATTAAATATATAATAATAGTATCTTTAAGTTTTACAAATAATGTTTATGAAATGTAGAAAAGTATATTACCAAATGACTGATATTACATATATATTTTAATATCAGTAAAAAGATTTACAAAATATAATAATAAAGTATAACATAATAATAAAGATAAGCGGAGTTCGAGCATCTGTGACAGCATATTTCAGTGTTAGTTTGAAATCGTATATTTCTATCGTTCAGCATTTCTATTGGTCAGAAGTAGTCACAATCTGCAACATTAAGTCATGAACAGCCTGAGAAGCAAAGTAAAAGTAAAATATATTTAGGATAAAGTGACGCCTTACATTTGATTTTAAGAGGATTAGATTTGTTATTATATTAGGTATATTATCGGTATAATTATAGGTAAATTATAGGTAAACTATAGTTTCTATAATACTATAATAGCATACTTAACTTCAAATAAGTACAAATTATTACTAAATATATTTATAACTATTGATAATCTACTAAGTGTTTTAACATTAGCAAATCCTAAAGGTTATACTACCGTAAAGGTCACCTTCAAGGTATGCTTATTCTACTTACATACAACACCTAGCGATACACATGTCACCTACAGCATGCTAACTTTTTATTATTTTAAAGTGAATAAATTTAAAATATATATTTGAAATCCAATAATTTGTATATGATGTTGTTATATTATTATCTAATTATATAAGTATGTTTTACCTCCCTAGTTTTACTAGATGTATTATTTTAAATACATATATTATAAATGAAAACACACTTTAATAAATACACCTATAAAATATTATGAAATAAAATAATAGCAATACTTATAGGTAGATGGCAACTAAGGCAAAGTTTACCAAGTAAACCAATATTTGAAAAAATTTCGAACATTTTTGTAATATATTTACGTAATTTTTGTAAATTATGGTAAATAATTGACAAAGCTTGCAAATTTCTGTATATTTTTTTTGAAAATAAAACAAGTTAGTAAAATGTTTGCAAATAATGTTAACATTTTACGAAAATAATACGCAAAGTTTGTACATTTTTTGAAAATAAAACACAAAGTTTATAAATATTTTAAAACAATATATGCAAATAATATACTCCAAAATATATAGTTTTTAGTAGTATATTTTAATTTATTTCAATGATTTCAAAGATAGCAGATAATTTGTTTTTTATGAATTAAATATGCATTAGATTTTTTTAAATTATATTTCTTTATAAATACGTTATTTATTAAAAATATGAATATATTTATAAATTTGGTTTGAATGGAAATATATTTCTATCAACATTCTAAATAAATAATTTGTATTACATTATATTATGATTTTAATCATATTTTAATCATAAATTTACAATTTTGTGTATGGATTTGTATATCACATTCACATTACAAATATATACACCTATATCATTCTAGTGTAAAATAAAAGTTAAAACATATATGTGTTAGCAGACATCTTAATAAGAAAGCATAACAAACTTAATAGCATCTTAATCTATTTTTGTTAATAGTAACATTTATAGATATAAATTATAATGCATGCATTTTAATTGCAATTAAAATAATAAATCTTATATGTGATTAATTTTATATATTATATTAATATAATAACTTTATTTATGGTCGAGTGATTTTACCAAATACTATTTCATGTGATTAATAAGAAAATAGATATATCTCTTTAATAATTCATTAAAAAGCAAAATATACCACTGAATAATGTTGTATAAGCACAGAAGATGTGTCAGAAAATAAAGTTAGTATTTCTGTAGATAGAGAACAAACATCCTATCCTTGCTATATATATATAGTCTTACTATATTCTCTTGTATTCAATAATGTTGTGTTTTAATAAACTTAGTATCATAACCATATCATGCAGTGATATAATATTATGAATATAATGTAAACATAACCCAAGTTATGCGTATAGTTAATATTCAATATTATAGAAGCGTAACCGTTATTATAATAATCATACACGTCAAATACTAATTGTGTACTTTACTATACAACAATAAGCCACTACTTCGATGCATTACAAGTAAACTTATATACCCTAGACTTATCTATTACATTATATATCTTAATATTGTGATATAGAGTTACCAGTATAGCTATAGTAATAATCTAAGTTATGATTTAATACATTTTAGATGACTACTATAACGATATCGATCACTTATGACTACAGATATAATTGGATAGAAATATTTAATAGATATGAATGATAACAAATAATATAACTTTAATCTATATGATCAACATGAATGTAATATATTATATTTAAATATTACATTTTTAGTAAACATTGAAAAAATATATTTTATTAAAAAAAATTATAAAAATTATTATTTTTTAAGGTCAATTTGTTGGTGGTGATTTTTTTAAATATGTTATAATTATACTATTTTTTCAAAATGGTTAACATTAATTAGTGATTGTTTCTACAAATTATTATATTATACAATACATTTTCTAAAATTATTATCATTAAAAATAACTAAATGAATATTGATATATATATATATATATATAATGTATATAATAAAATGAATAATAGCTAAATATCATGTACAATATAATTATTTAGATTTTATTTTAAATTAATTAAAAGGGATAGTAATCATTTTACGGGTATTTCTATGGCAGAATTTTCTAATGCTGGTGGAAGCCCCCATACATATACATCATCAGCAGACATAGATATTAGCAGCAGGACTCCATACATAGATATTAGCAGCAGGACGTAATAAGTAACACATCTGTAGTTTCAAACATTTACTATAAAGAAGATAGTGTAGTAAATTAAAAATATATCAAATATAAGTCACCAGTATACAATATTTAACTGTATTTAGGCAAGTCTGAACTATGTTTGTTATGAGGACAGAACATTAATAATAATACATTATAATGCTATATATTATAATACTATAGTATGTATATAATATATGTATATTTAATGAAATTGAGATTTTTGCCAGGTATTTGTATAATTTATTCTATAATTTATACAGTGTTACACTGAGCAGACATACACTGATGAGTGGATTTCTATTTAAAATATCATAGTTCAATCAAGGACAGGATATCGCATATTTAGTGAAACTTTTATTTTCCGCTCGAGTGATTTAATCGTATTGTATCCATCGATATAAAGAAAGTGAGTAAGCAATTGAATGTAGTGTATGGCACTTTGCGATAGAGGTGCTGCAGTCACAGCCTACTACTAAATTTTAAATTATTTAAATATTGATATTTACAATCAATTTTAAATTAAAATTTTAATATACTATCTATACTAAAGTAAAATTATATATTTAAAATACAACATATAAACATTCCTCATAATTTTGTGTATTTCAATTGAAGATATCATATTATTTTATTGATATTTATAATCTAAATCCATAGAAGTAATTTCTATCTATTTAGATGAAAATTCTACTGTTAATATGACTAATATCCAATCAAAATCACTGATGCTATTTTGTTGCTATCCATTCTTTTACATTCATTGCGTGCATTAATTGCGTCCATCAAGTGGATACTTTCTTTATATTGATGATTAATCATACAATTGTATGATGGTTCAGGAGTACAATTTGAATATGATAAAAAAATAAATGCAAAAACTCCTTTTTAGTTAAATGGTTTCAATATTATTATATTTAATTCATAATATAATTTAATACATATTATATTATTTGGAATAAATATTATAAAAAAATCGTTTAATTCGAACCTAATTTATAAATAAATTTATATTTTTAATAAAATATTTATATAGAATACAATTTAAAAATATTAATGCATTTTTATTTGACAGATAAATTAATCTCCTCGATAACTTTGATTTAAAGATTTAATCATTGAAATATAATTAAATATACCACTGAAAAGTTTATTTGTAAATAATATATATATATATATATATATTATTATTATTATTATTATATATAAACAAATAGTGATGGGGTAGAAATATACTTTACCCCTTAACATTGTTGAGTGAGGGGGTCTATACCCTCGCCCCTGTCCTGATGACCCTAACTGTATTATACAAGGAGCTCTACGACTATTATATAGTTTTGTGATGAGTGTTGGTAACCTAGGAACATAAATAATTGTTCAAGCAGATTTGCATATTCTGTTAGTCTCAGAAGCCGCGATAAGTCAGACATTAGCAGTAGCAGGCCCCGATAAGTCAGACATCAGCAGTAGCAGGCCCCGATAAGTAACATATCTGCAGTATCATCCGTTACCATTATAAAGAAGATAGGTACAGGAAATTAAAAAACAACATAAATATATTACATAATTTATATGGTGTTTAATACAATCAATATTTACATTATCATACACTGTATTATACAAAGAGTCTATCTCTATGGTGATTATATGATTTGCGATAATTATTTAGGTAACCTAAAATAATATTTGTCAAATATTTGAATGACTTCAGTGATGAATCATCATTGATGATTGATGGTGAAACCTCATCAGTATGTGCATATTACTTATAAATTACAACATTCACTTTAGGTATCTTATTCTTACTAGACATCAAATTTCATTTATAAAAGATAGTTGATTTTTATTAGGATCTAGTAATGCAACTAGATTAGAATTCTAATCAAAATATTTGAGTTATAATAAATCAGTGTCTGCATTTTCCAAGATGTCTACAGCGTATTAAACCAATAATATAAAATAAAATACATTACCTTGTTACCAACCATGGGGCATATCACTTGTTTCACCAATCGTCTCGATGCCGTTCTATCTTGTGTTGGGTTACCTTTAACCTCCATTCTTTATTGTTGTCATTCTACATCATTGTCCCGTCGATCTGACGTTTACCTTCTACAAAGATACATGTACAGTTCTAAATAAAAATAGACTGAAAATACAAATAATCAAAATTCATCTAAATACGTAATTTAAACATTAAATCTATTAGGATTAGAATTCATATCGGTTATAGATATTTGACAGGAAAAGGGTAATATATACGAACTAACTAAATACTAACCGTAAAGGCTGCGTTATACGACAGGATATCTTGCATAAAAGTCTCTGAATAGTTATGCTTCGGGTAACGCGGAATGTAAGGTAGACGAAACCTTCTACAGCACATCACGAGTTTTCCTTCATCTTGCAATCTTCTAGCATTACATGTAATGCACTTGAATTGTGCACATGCATGAATGCACTTGTTCATTTAGCCAATATTATTGTTAATTCGAAAAGTAGCAGGGTCGTATATGTCGGATACTGGCATCGCTGTACTTGAACCATTAGCATTACCGTCAACGATAGTAGAAGGCGCTGCGGTTACAGCGTTTCAAGCAGAGTTCGTATTTTCTCGTTCAGTATGCTTTCGTCGATATAGCTCCCTTATTAAAGAACTAACTGCATCTCTACGTTTGAATATATCATGATTAAATATTATACAATATAATGTAATAATTCAATGCATAACAATAAATATATTAAACATGCAAATGTTATTTATATTGGAGTTGTGAATTTGGGCAGTTTTAATTAATATTATATATATATACTAGTGATGTACATTTTGAGGAAAATAGATGTCTCGAGACATTCAAATAGTAAAATGCGGAATAGCTAATTATAATATATATATATATATATTGATTAATAATTGCTATTGTTGTATATAGTGTTGTTGATTGCTTCATCATTATGGAAACCATTAAAATAAGTATTTTATTAGAATGAATAAATATTAATTAATCTAGTAAATCTAAGCGGTTTATTTTTCCGGTTAGAACGGATGAAGAATTAGAAAATATCCTCTATGATGCCACGGATGTTCCTTGGGTGGAAAGACATCGCTTAGATAATGTAGAGTCATATAAATCTGCTTTTCACTTTATTTTCCACCAAAGGATAATTATTGAGATAGGGATTGTCGTCTTTTATTGATTTATTTCGATATCAACCTATTCAATTATAATAATGATGTATAGGTTAGAGTATTTGCTATGTTAACAATGAACTATCAATGAACTTATTTTAGAATAATAAAATACATATTAATATATCTTAATATTTTCAACACACGATAATACGTTAATACCATCTATATAAAGAAAGTGGATCTGTGCAATTGACATACGCAATGCATGTAAAAGATAGATACGCGAATGGCACTTTTATCGATAAATTAACAAAATGGCATCACTAATTTTGATTGGATATTAGTCATATTATATATGTCAAATATTAAACAGTAGACTTTTCGTCGAAATAGAGTAAAGTGACTTCTATCTTCAATTTAAATACACAAAATTACGAGGAATGTTGATATGATGTATTTTAAATATATAATTTTATTTTTAGTATAAAATTTGTAGTAATTATCAATATATATATATAAATAAATATTACTTTTAAATAAAAAGTAGTGGGCCAGGTAGTAGGCTGCGACTGCAGCGCCTCTATCGTAAAATGCCATACACTATATTCAATTGCACAGGTCCACTTTCTCACTATATCGATGGTTAACACGCGGCATAACACCACCGTAATCATTATTTAGAAACCAAGTATAAAATAATGTATAATATACAATATATTTTAAAATAATATTTGGCTAAAACAACATCTCATGGAAAATTTTATGACGTATTAATGATGGGTTAATTTTAATATTTCAAATAAATTAATATAATAAGTAAAAATATGGTTACTGAAATAATTTAAAAAATAAATAGAAAATAATAATTAATTACCATGGTTACTGTTATTTGTGTTTTCTTGCCATTAATATATCTAAAGCTGCTTCTTTTTTCTTTTTAGGAACGTATATATATAATATATAAGTATAGAGTTAAATATCACTTGTAATAATAATAATAAAATGTATATTTATTGGTGAATCGATATAAGAAAATGAATTTACTGCAAAGATATATCGATCGTAAGCACGATGTACCTTAAGTAGTAAATTCACCCCATACATATCATAAATAGATATTCTATTCTTCATTGATATGTACTACTTGGTAATTCATGCACTAATTATAAATAAAATATATATTATCATAACACTACATTAGTTTTTATTATCATAATAGTCAGCATATTTATATACATATATATAAAATAAGTTGAAATAATTAAATATCTGCACATAATATCTATAGTGATTCGGAGGCACATATTTAATACATTATAATTGTTATTTATACTGACATTTTATAACTTTTTTCGGAAATATATTATTATTAACCAATTTTAAAATGAAAAATAGGTTTACTACTGGAGTTTAGATATTCCCGTAAAAAGTGAGATTTAAATTATAAATAGCAATATTAATTAATAAAATAGAAACTAAAATTATTATTTAATTAAATTAAACATGTATTGAATCAATACTATTAATATTGAGTATTTTATAGATGATCTAAATTGAATGAAAAATATTCATATGGGTATGAGGCTGAATATTATGTGTGTATTATACAGTGTATAAGGACTAACAGCAATTTGTTGTCAGTAAAAAATTCACTTTAATTATATAAAATATTATAGTTACTACTATTATAATATCATTTGTACTATGTATACGTTAACTTAAATTATCAATAATAATAATATTTTATACTATTTTATTTATCTAAATAAATATAAATATATATATATTTAATTATGGATGAATATTTATTATAAAGTGTATATTATATGATTATTATAATAAAATTATAGTATACTAAATATGATTAACAATATTATATTGAATATAATTATTATATAATCATATAATCCATATAATATTGCGCATTGTTTACTTTAACTCTCGATTAGTCACGTGACATATTGGGTGCCGATGTCAGTCTAAATCTTTCTATCTACAATATTTAACATTTTTACCAATTTTTTTTTGCACAAATGTGTTCATAACTTTTTTTTAAATATTAATTAAAACAAAATTAAGATATGATTTCTATTATAGAATTTGATAAGCATTCCAAATATTCAAATTTTATTATAATTATTATAATAATAGCAACAATATATAAAATCTCATTTTAGGCTGAATACTGACATCGGCCCCCAATAAGTCACGTGTCAAACAAAAGTTAAAATAAACATTTCGCGGCTGGCGTTATATTTCTCAGTAAAGTATTCACCTAGTAGTGAATTCGTGTTTTATATATACATACATATCATAATACTGTATGTTTATATATTAATATGATATTATATAAGCCCTACACGCATTGTTTACTTTAACTCTCGGTTAGTCACGTGACATATTGGGGGCCGATATCAGTCTAAATCCATTTTAGTATCTATATGATATAGATACTAAAATGGATTATATATAGTATATCCCATCTTGAAGATGATCTTCTAATTCCTTTATAGTTATTTTTTATATCACTAATATTAGCCAATTATATCTATATATGTGGTTATTTGTCATTTATAAAATGGTTTGGGGTTATATAAAAAGGTGTATTATTACGAAGTTTCGTGGTTAAAAAGTATAATAAAAATGAATACAAATTTGAAAATTAATTATTTATAATATAATGGTCACGTGATTTCAATATAGGTAACAACGGTATTTTTCTATAGAAAAATATTTATAGGCATTTTTAAAAGCTCCGACGCATATCGAATACTAAATATAATACAAACAAAATATACCATTGTGACAGAAATACTCAAAACATTTAATGATAAACGAGGCAGCAATTTTCAAAAAAAACAAAAAACGACGAGAAGCAACATTATACTTTCATCTTAACCAATCATAGATATAGAGTGAGGTCTCACTCTAATGTCTATGTAACCAATACGCCGACTAAATTAATATTTTTACTATCATAAATAATATAAATTAATCTTAACCAAAGGGATGAGAAAACAGAGCTAGAGAGAATTTTCTCTTTAGCTCTATGGATGAGAAGCAACATTATACCTTCATCTTACATTTACATTTTATTAATTTTGTCACTATTTAAATGTTACTTTTCTATAGGATTTAAAGTCATTTTTAATTTTTTTTGTAATAGATACTATTTATTATCTAAGATTCACATTTACATTTTATTAATTTGTTCACTATTTAAATGTTACTATTCTATGGGATTTAAAGTCATTTTAAAATATATTTTTTTAATATATACTATTTATTATTTAAGATTTACATTTACATTTTATTAATTTTGTCACTATTTAAATTTTACTATTATATGGGATTTAGTCATTTTTTTTAAATTTTGTTTAATTTATACTATTTACTATCTAAGATTTACATTTACATTTTATTAATTTTGTCACTATTTTTACCTATCCCATAGCATTTGGATGCCGTAGGGGCGCAGTAGATTTCGTCACAACTTTGTTCCATCCCTCTCTATTTTCTGCAGCTCTCATTGATTTATTTATATCAATATCAGTCCATTTCACGATATTGTCTTGCCATTGCATTTTTGGCCTACCTCGTCTTCTTTTACCTTCAATAGAACCCTGAAGAATTGTTTTGGACATGGAATTTGATCTTATCATATGACCAAACCATCTCAGTTTCTTCGCGATGACCATTGCTAGTAGTTCCGAATGTGGACCGATTTCTTTGGTAACTCTATTGCGTACTTCAATGTTAGTAATACTTTCTCTGTATGATATGTTCAATAATCGTCTTAAGCACCGCATTTCTAATGTTGTTATTTTTCTTTGCAGTTCCTTTGTTATTGTCCATGTCTCACACGCATATAAGAAAATTGAGTTAACTAGTGACTGCAGTAGTCGGATTTTAAGTTTCAGTTTTAGTGTTTTATCGTACCATAAAACATTTAGTCTAGATAGAGCTGCAATCGTATGTCCGGTTCTAGCTAATATTTCAGCCTTTGAACCTTTATCGTCGATAATTGCTACTACTACTACTACTACTACTACTACTACTACTACTACTACTACTACTACTACTACTACTACTACTACTACTACTACTACTACTACTACTACTACTACTACTACTACTACTACTACTACTACTACTACTACTACTACTACTACTACTACTACTACTACTACTACTACTACTACTACTACTACTACTACTACTACTACTACTACTACTACTACTACTACTACTACTACTACTACTACTACTACTACTACTACTACTACTACTACTACTACTACTACTACTACTACTACTACTACTACTACTACTACTACTACTACTACTACTACTACTACTACTACTACTACTACTACTACTACTACTACTACTACTACTACTACTACTACTACTACTACTACTACTACTACTACTACTACTACTACTACTACTACTACTACTACTACTACTACTACTACTACTACTACTACTACTACTACTACTACTACTACTACTACTACTACTACTACTACTACTACTACTACTACTACTACTACTACTACTACTACTACTACTACTACTACTACTACTACTACTACTACTACTACTACTACTACTACTACTACTACTACTACTACTACTACTACTACTACTACTACTACTACTACTACTACTACTACTACTACTACTACTACTACTACTACTACTACTACTACTACTACTACTACTACTACTACTACTACTACTACTACTACTACTACTACTACTACTACTACTACTACTACTACTACTACTACTACTACTACTACTACTACTACTACTACTACTACTACTACTACTACTACTACTACTACTACTACTACTACTACTACTACTACTACTACTACTACTACTACTACTACTACTACTACTACTACTACTACTACTACTACTACTACTACTACTACTACTACTACTACTACTACTACTACTACTACTACTACTACTACTACTACTACTACTACTACTACTACTACTACTACTACTACTACTACTACTACTACTACTACTACTACTACTACTACTACTACTACTACTACTACTACTACTACTACTACTACTACTACTACTACTACTACTACTACTACTACTACTACTACTACTACTACTACTACTACTACTACTACTACTACTACTACTACTACTACTACTACTACTACTACTACTACTACTACTACTACTACTACTACTACTACTACTACTACTACTACTACTACTACTACTACTACTACTACTACTACTACTACTACTACTACTACTACTACTACTACTACTACTACTACTACTACTACTACTACTACTACTACTACTACTACTACTACTACTACTACTACTACTACTACTACTACTACTACTACTACTACTACTACTACTACTACTACTACTACTACTACTACTACTACTACTACTACTACTACTACTACTACTACTACTACTACTACTACTACTACTACTACTACTACTACTACTACTACTACTACTACTACTACTACTACTACTACTACTACTACTACTACTACTACTACTACTACTACTACTACTACTACTACTACTACTACTACTACTACTACTACTACTACTACTACTACTACTACTACTACTACTACTACTACTACTACTACTACTACTACTACTACTACTACTACTACTACTACTACTACTACTACTACTACTACTACTACTACTACTACTACTACTACTACTACTACTACTACTACTACTACTACTACTACTACTACTACTACTACTACTACTACTACTACTACTACTACTACTACTACTACTACTACTACTACTACTACTACTACTACTACTACTACTACTACTACTACTACTACTACTACTACTACTACTACTACTACTACTACTACTACTACTACTACTACTACTACTACTACTACTACTACTACTACTACTACTACTACTACTACTACTACTACTACTACTACTACTACTACTACTACTACTACTACTACTACTACTACTACTACTACTACTACTACTACTACTACTACTACTACTACTACTACTACTACTACTACTACTACTACTACTACTACTACTACTACTACTACTACTACTACTACTACTACTACTACTACTACTACTACTACTACTACTACTACTACTACTACTACTACTACTACTACTACTACTACTACTACTACTACTACTACTACTACTACTACTACTACTACTACTACTACTACTACTACTGCTACTGCTACTACTACTACTACTACTACTACTACTACTACTACTACTACTACTACTACTACTACTACTACTACTACTACTACTACTACTACTACTACTACTACTACTACTACTACTACTACTACTACTACTACTACTACTACTACTACTACTACTACTACTACTACTACTACTACTACTACTACTACTACTACTACTACTACTACTACTACTACTACTACTACTACTACTACTACTACTACTACTACTACTACTACTACTACTACTACTACTACTACTACTACTACTACTACTACTACTACTACTACTACTACTACTACTACTACTACTACTACTACTACTACTACTACTACTACTACTACTACTACTACTACTACTACTACTACTACTACTACTACTACTACTACTACTATCAATCAATCAATCAAAACGATTTATTTAAACACTGCAAATAACACACCAGGCGTTCTCAAGAGTGTAACAAAGCAAACAAACAAAAATAACATAATTGAATATAAACAAAATAATAATTAATATTATTATAAACTGTACATTACAAAATGCAATATTGGTTATTAATATATAAAAAAAAAAACCATATGATATAATGTCATATGGAAAATAAAACATATCAATAACATACATAACATAAATAACGTAAAAATAATAAATTAAGACTTTTCAATATTGAATAAATAACGTTTTAAATTAAATTTAAAGGTATCGTGATTAGGAATCATTCTTATTTCCAAGGGAAGAGAATTCCATAGTGGCGGCGCATAGTATTGAAAGGCTCTCTTGGAAGTTACTGTTTTCACTGATTTCTTGACTTGTAAGCAGTATACATCATTAGATGATCGAAGTTCACGACAGATAGGCACTTTAACTGATAGGCAAGTTCTAATATATGAAGGACCTGCAGTGAGTGATTTGTGAATTATACATAGAATTCTATATTTGCTTCTATTAATATTGTTGAGAATATTAAGATTATGTTGACGCAATGTAACACTCGAGTGATCAAATAAAGGTTGTTGATAGATTAATCGTACTACTACTACTACTACTACTACTACTACTACTACTACTACTACTACTACTACTACTACTACTACTACTACTACTACTACTACTACTACTACTACTACTACTACTACTACTACTACTACTACTACTACTACTACTACTACTACTACTACTACTACTACTACTACTACTACTACTACTACTACTACTACTACTACTACTACTACTACTACTACTACTACTACTACTACTACTACTACTACTACTACTACTACTACTACTACTACTACTACTACTACTACTACTACTACTACTACTACTACTACTACTACTACTACTACTACTACTACTACTACTACTACTACTACTACTACTACTACTACTACTACTACTACTACTACTACTACTACTACTACTACTACTACTACTACTACTACTACTACTACTACTACTACTACTACTACTACTACTACTACTACTACTACTACTACTACTACTACTACTACTACTACTACTACTACTACTACTACTACTACTACTACTACTACTACTACTACTACTACTACTACTACTACTACTACTACTACTACTACTACTACTACTACTACTACTACTACTACTACTACTACTACTACTACTACTACTACTACTACTACTACCACTACCACTACTACTACTACTAATACTACTACTACTACTACTACTACTACTACTACTACTACTACTACTACTACTACTACTACTACTACTACTACTACTACTACTACTACTACTACTACTACTACTACTACTACTACTACTACTACTACTACTACTTTAACCATCACCGGTAAGTGCCTCGCCATCTATTGAAGATAAAATTAATAATATTGCTATTTTACTATCCAGCCATACTAATATAATTAATGAATTAAAAAGTAGCATAAGCTCTTCATTATCTAACAACACTGTAAATAATGATAATGCCAAAACCTGCTTAGAAAACGATAACACCATAACCTATGCTAATGTGACAAGTAGAAATATAAGTAGTTCGAATGCTGTTGTTTATAATAGGGATGCATTAAATATTCCTTTATTTTCGGCCATTATTAAACAAATTGACAGTAGTAATCTAAATACTAACTACATTAAGGATTTATTAAAAATATTAAACATTGATTTAAATACCATTTCTAAAGTACACTTTAATAATAAAGTATGTATAATTAATTTCACTACTGTGTTTGCAAAATCAGAATTTTTAAATCTTAACTCGACTATTAAAAATTTAGATAATAAATTTAATAAATTATTTATTCATGACAATTTATCCGCTGATGTTAGAAGAAATGGTAATATATTTTATCATGCTATTAAATCTAAGCTAATTTTAAACTATAAATGTACATTAAATTTAAAAACTAATACTT
>OZ025242.1:58395559-58463059 GCA_964019155.1 Osedax fenrisi
ACTACTACTACTACTACTACTACTACTACTACTACTACTACTACTACTACTACTACTACTACTACTACTACTACTACTACTACTACTACTACTACTACTACTACTACTACTACTACTACTACTACTACTACTACTACTACTACTACTACTACTACTACTACTACTACTACTACTACTACTACTACTACTACTACTACTACTACTACTACTACTACTACTACTACTACTACTACTACTACTACTACTACTACTACTACTACTACTACTACTACTACTACTACTACTACTACTACTACTACTACTACTACTACTACTACTACTACTACTACTACTACTACTACTACTACTACTACTACTACTACTACTACTACTACTACTACTACTACTACTACTACTACTACTACTACTACTACTACTACTACTACTACTACTACTACTACTACTACTACTACTACTACTACTACTACTACTACTACTACTACTACTACTACTACTACTACTACTACTACTACTACTACTACTACTACTACTACTACTACTACTACTACTACTACTACTACTACTACTACTACTACTACTACTACTACTACTACTACTACTACTACTACTACTACTACTACTACTACTACTACTACTACTACTACTACTACTACTACTACTACTACTACTACTACTACTACTACTACTACTACTACTACTACTACTACTACTACTACTACTACTACTACTACTACTACTACTACTACTACTACTACTACTACTACTACTACTACTACTACTACTACTACTACTACTACTACTACTACTACTACTACTACTACTACTACTACTACTACTACTACTACTACTACTACTACTACTACTACTACTACTACTACTACTACTACTACTACTACTACTACTACTACTACTACTACTACTACTACTACTACTACTACTACTACTACTACTACTACTACTACTACTACTACTACTACTACTACTACTACTACTACTACTACTACTACTACTACTACTACTACTACTACTACTACTACTACTACTACTACTACTACTACTACTACTACTACTACTACTACTACTACTACTACTACTACTACTACTACTACTACTACTACTACTACTACTACTACTACTACTACTACTACTACTACTACTACTACTACTACTACTACTACTACTACTACTACTACTACTACTACTACTACTACTACTACTACTACTACTACTACTACTACTACTACTACTACTACTACTACTACTACTACTACTACTACTACTACTACTACTACTACTACTACTACTACTACTACTACTACTACTACTACTACTACTACTACTACTACTACTACTACTACTACTACTACTACTACTACTACTACTACTACTACTACTACTACTACTACTACTACTACTACTACTACTACTACTACTACTACTACTACTACTACTACTACTACTACTACTACTACTACTACTACTACTACTACTACTACTACTACTACTACTACTACTACTACTACTACTACTACTACTACTACTACTACTACTACTACTACTACTACTACTACTACTACTACTACTACTACTACTACTACTACTACTACTACTACTACTACTACTACTACTACTACTACTACTACTACTACTACTACTACTACTACTACTACTACTACTACTACTACTACTACTACTACTACTACTACTACTACTACTACTACTACTACTACTACTACTACTACTACTACTACTACTACTACTACTACTACTACTACTACTACTACTACTACTACTACTACTACTACTACTACTACTACTACTACTACTACTACTACTACTACTACTAACTACTACTACTACTACTACTACTACTACTACTACTACTACTACTACTACTACTACTACTACTACTACTACTACTACTACTACTACTACTACTACTACTACTACTACTACTACTACTACTACTACTACTACTACTACTACTACTACTACTACTACTACTACTACTACTACTACTACTACTACTACTACTACTACTACTACTACTACTACTACTACTACTACTACTACTACTACTACTACTACTACTACTACTACTACTACTACTACTACTACTACTACTACTACTACTACTACTACTACTACTACTACTACTACTACTACTACTACTACTACTACTACTACTATACTACTACTACTACTACTACTACTACTACTACTACTACTACTACTACTACTACTACTACTACTACTACTACTACTACTACTACTACTACTACTACTACTACTACTACTACTACTACTACTACTACTACTACTACTACTACTACTACTACTACTACTACTACTACTACTACTACTACTACTACTACTACTACTACTACTACTACTACTACTACTACTACTACTACTACTACTACTACTACTACTACTACTACTACTACTACTACTACTACTACTACTACTACTACTACTACTACTACTACTACTACTACTACTACTACTACTACTACTACTACTACTACTACTACTACTACTACTACTACTACTACTACTACTACTACTACTACTACTACTACTACTACTACTACTACTACTACTACTACTACTACTACTACTACTACTACTACTACTACTACTACTACTACTACTACTACTACTACTACTACTACTACTACTACTACTACTACTACTACTACTACTACTACTACTACTACTACTACTACTACTACTACTACTACTACTACTACTACTACTACTACTACTACTACTACTACTACTACTACTACTACTACTACTACTACTACTACTACTACTACTACTACTACTACTACTACTACTACTACTACTACTACTACTACTACTACTACTACTACTACTACTACTACTACTACTACTACTACTACTACTACTACTACTACTACTACTACTACTACTACTACTACTACTACTACTACTACTACTACTACTACTACTACTACTACTACTACTACTACTACTACTACTACTACTACTACTACTACTACTACTACTACTACTACTACTACTACTACTACTACTACTACTACTACTACTACTACTACTACTACTACTACTACTACTACTACTACTACTACTACTACTACTACTACTACTACTACTACTACTACTACTACTACTACTACTACTACTACTACTACTACTACTACTACTACTACTACTACTACTACTACTACTACTACTACTACTACTACTACTACTACTACTACTACTACTACTACTACTACTACTACTACTACTACTACTACTACTACTACTACTACTACTACTACTACTACTACTACTACTACTACTACTACTACTACTACTACTACTACTACTACTACTACTACTACTACTACTACTACTACTACTACTACTACTACTACTACTACTACTACTACTACTACTACTACTACTACTACTACTACTACTACTACTACTACTACTACTACTACTACTACTACTACTACTACTACTACTACTACTACTACTACTACTACTACTACTACTACTACTACTACTACTACTACTACTACTACTACTACTACTACTACTACTACTACTACTACTACTACTACTACTACTACTACTACTACTACTACTACTACTACTACTACTACTACTACTACTACTACTACTACTACTACTACTACTACTACTACTACTACTACTACTACTACTACTACTACTACTACTACTACTACTACTACTACTACTACTACTACTACTACTACTACTACTACTACTACTACTACTACTACTACTACTACTACTACTACTACTACTACTACTACTACTACTACTACTACTACTACTACTACTACTACTACTACTACTACTACTACTACTACTACTACTACTACTACTACTACTACTACTACTACTACTACTACTACTACTACTACTACTACTACTACTACTACTACTACTACTACTACTACTACTACTACTACTACTACTACTACTACTACTACTACTACTACTACTACTACTACTACTACTACTACTACTACTACTACTACTACTACTACTACTACTACTACTACTACTACTACTACTACTACTACTACTACTACTACTACTACTACTACTACTACTACTACTACTACTACTACTACTACTACTACTACTACTACTACTACTACTACTACTACTACTACTACTACTACTACTACTACTACTACTACTACTACTACTACTACTACTACTACTACTACTACTACTACTACTACTACTACTACTACTACTACTACTACTACTACTACTACTACTACTACTACTACTACTACTACTACTACTACTACTACTACTACTACTACTACTACTACTACTACTACTACTACTACTACTACTACTACTACTACTACTACTACTACTACTACTACTACTACTACTACTACTACTACTACTACTACTACTACTACTACTACTACTACTACTACTACTACTACTACTACTACTACTACTACTACTACTACTACTACTACTACTACTACTACTACTACTACTACTACTACTACTACTACTACTACTACTACTACTACTACTACTACTACTACTACTACTTAAGCTCGGTAGAAATGGTGTTATCCAATTCAATTCTTGCCAGGAATTGAATTGGATAAATTGAATTTGAGCTTAAATCTATTGGTAAAATTATATCAAAATTAGTATAAATGAATGTAAATTTGATCAAAATTTGTGTAAAAAATAGGCTTGAATTTAAATCAAAACTAGTAGTAAAAATAAGGTTAAATTGAGTAGTAAATTAATGTTTACACATTAAAAGGCTTAATTTGAGCTTAAATCTATTGGTAAAATTATATCAAAATTAGTCGAAAAAATTAGCCTAAATGAATGTAAATTTGATCAAAATTGTGTAAAAAAAATAGGCTAGAATTTAAATCAAAACTAGTGGTCATAATAAGCTTACATTGTGTAGTAAATTAATGTTTACACATTAAAAGGCTTAATTTGAGCTTAAATCTATTGGTAAAATTATATCAAAATTAGTCGAAAAAATTAGCATAAATGAATGTAAATTTAATCAAAATTGTGTTAAAAAAATAGGCTTGAATTTAAATCAAAACTAGTAGTAAAAATAAGGTTAAATTGAGTAGTAAATTAATGTTTACACATTAAAAGGCTTAATTTGAGCTTAAATCTATTGGTAAAATTATATCAAAATTAGTCGAAAAAATTAGCCTAAATGAATGTAAATTTGATCAAAATTGTGTAAAAAATATAGGCTAGAATTTAAATCAAAACTAGTGGTCATAATAAGCTTACATTGAGTAGTAAATTAATGTTTACACATTAAAAGGCTTAATTTGAGCTTAAATCTATTGGTAAAATTATATCAAAATTAGCATAAATAAATGTAAATTTGATCAAAATTTGTGTAAAAAATAGGCTTGAATTTAAATAAAAACTAGTGGTAAAAATAAGGTTAAATTAAGTAGTACATTAATGTTTACACATTAAAAGGCTTAATTTGAGCTTAAATCTATTGGTAAAATTATATCAAAATTAGTCGAAAAAATTAGCATAAATAAATGTAAATTTGATCAAAATTTGTGTAAAAAATAGGCTTGAATTTAAATCAAAACTAGTGGTAAAAATAAGGTTAAATTAAGTAGTACATTAATGTTTACACATTAAAAGGCTTAATTTGAGCTTAAATCTATTGGTAAAATTATAAAAATTAGTCGAAAAAATTAGCCTAAATGAGTGTTAAATTTGATCAAAATTAGTGTAAAAATTAGGCTTGAATTTAAATCAAAACTAGTGGTAAAAATAAGGTTAAATTAAGTAGTACATTAATGTTTACACATTAAAAGGCGTAATTTGAGCTTAAATCTATTGGTAAAATTATATCAAAATTAGTCGAAAAAATTAGCCTAAATGAGTGTTAAATTTGATCAAAATTAGTGTAAAAATTAGGCTTGAATTTAAATCACAACTAGTGGACAAAATAAACTCATAATTAACTATAAATTTAAGTTTACTAAGGGGAGAGTAAATGAGATATATCTTAGGAGGAAATTGATATTAAATATTAGTTTATTTGTCCCCGAAGGGAGTGCGCCGGTCCTGGAGGTACTGCAATACCAGGTCAACGCGTGGGAAAGTTGGAGCAAGCTCCAGTATCTTTCCCCGGTGTCAAAAATCAGTTTAATTTCGAAGTCAAGCTATGCAAGACATAAGAGAAATTAAGCTCTTAAGAACAGATTTCAGATAGGGTGATTTATCGAGTAAATTATCAATTAACCATAATCATCATTATGTTACCTATAGTGGCAATCTAAAAATTAATTTAAATATAAAAACAAAGAGATAAGTTTATGTAAAATTTATGTATTTATGTGAATAAGAAAAATAACGTAAAATATATAAGATATGTAAAAATATGTAAAAATATGTAAAAATATGTATAAAACAATAATAAAAAACGAAAAAACAATTAAAAAACAATTAAAAGATATAATCTTATCCCGGATCACTGAAGAATGCTTTTGTGACTAAAGCTGAACCTTCAATAGCTGCAATTCGCATATTGCGTTTAGCTTTAGCCCACATTTTTGATGGGATATTAAGAATCCTACTTATCTCATCATTTTCTGGTAGCTATGTACCATTAGTGCCGACGACTAATGGGATGACTTTACCGATCGAGATATACTTTCGGATCTTAAAATCCGCAGCATTCCTCAGATTACTCTCTTCATCGAAAGGACATGTAATGTCGATAACTAATCGAGTTGGGGAAGTTATAAGGATGTCCGGGATAAGATTATTTATATTATATTTATATGAATAAGCTATATTAAAATTATCTAAAAGGGAAGTCAGTATCAGTTCTACGCTGTCATGTCTAGTAGTCATCTCTCTGTACATGATGCGGCAACTCGAAACAACGTGAGATGTTGTTTCTAATGTATCGCCGCATCGTCGACATTGATCATCATTTGATGTTGTTCCTGGAATGAATTTTACTGGCAGGCAGCATAATTTAGATTTATGCCAGTAACTCCAGGCATCAAATGATAGTCGTGTACGTTGAGAGATGAGGTAAGGTATATCGTTAGATCTAACATCCAACGAGAAGGCTCTAGCAACGCGGCCCTGAACAGAGAGGTTCTTTAGCTTGGCTGACCATCTCTCTCTGAGGGCTAATCTGATGGACTTTGTAATTTTGGATGCAAAGCAAGAGACATCATCGATGATTAATAAATAGTTTTGTTCATCGGCATCGATCTTGCAATGCAACCTAGTTACTGCTTTTCGCACTCTGGTCCATAGATTGGATAAGGTAGAGTTGTGACGAAAAGCAAAAAGTCCATCATCGTTGCTACCTGACTAGAATTTTAAATGGCAGGCATTTCTACCTTTAAGCCCGGTAGAAATGGTGTTATCCAATTCAATTCTTGCCAGGTGCCTAATCGTTAGATCGTCAGAATCTAACAGCTGTATACCTTTGGCACTTGTCCAAATGTCCGCTTCTTCACTGCATTTCTGGATCGCTAAACCCCCTACATTGCGTGATGCATAAAGGAACGTGTTCGATGCACGTTCCGGCAATTTGCATATGTATTTTAGGAATTTAGCGACCAGATTATCTAAGTCGGCTAGTTGGTCTTTCTTGACCCTACCAGACGATAGCTGAAAAGACATCGATGGCAAAAGGTGGGTTCTTAGAACCTCTAACTTTTGCCAAGTAGCTAGTAGTGATTCAGCTACCGACGTTAGTTGGTTGGGTATGTCGCTTGAAAGACCAAACAAGTATTTATGACCTATAGGAATTCCTAAATAAACTTCAAATTCATCTTTCTTTAGGGATGGGATGGGTGTATTATTGATAGAGAATGGGGTATGAAAAACTTGGTTATTAACTATTGAGATTGATTTGCATTTAGTGGGATTGAATTGGAGCCCTAAAGAAGATGAAACTGCCTGAAGTTTATTTAGGCAGACCTGTAGGCTAGCCGAATTATCTGAGATAATTGCAGTGTCGTCGGCATAGGTGGACGTTTTGATCATTTGCCCATTTAGATTGAATCCGTCATTTATAGACTTTATCAATCTAATTAGCGGCTCGATGGCTAGATTAAAGATGATGGGACTAAGTCCATCACCCTGTCTAACCCCGGCCGTGAGACTTACATCGATCTTGTGTTGACCACCTACAAGCGAACATTTAGTGCCGCTGTATATGTCCAGTAAAGTCGTCTGTAAGCTATGTGGTATGGGGAGGGAAGTAAAAAGGGATTTTAAAATAGTGTGGGGGAGGGAGCCGAACGCATTTCTGAGGTCTAACCACGCCATGAACAAGGGTTTATGGTTTTTCCTAGCCTCACCTACACAGCTCTCTAGTAGGTAGGTATGCTCTTGGATACCTTTGAGGCCAGGAATAAAACCCTTTTGTTCTTGTGAGATCCACTTCAGATCGGTCGCTACCTTCACCAGCTTACTCGCAAGAATACTTGAGTAAAGCTTGTATAGTGTGCAAAGGAGCGTTATCGGTCTGAAGTTGAATGCATCTTCTAGGCATCCTTTTTTATGGATTAAAATTGTTTTACCAACTTTCCAATTTTTAGGGATACCTAATTCATGTACGACCTTAAAAATAGCCTCGAGTAATTTACCACTAGGGTCACACTTCTTGATGTGTCTATACTCGAGGCCATCGTGACCTGGGGCCGTATTAGAAACTTTGCTTAGCTTTCTTACTATTTCCTTTCTAGTGGGTGGTTCCGTGAGCGAGAGCGATTGCTCATCTGATGGAACCCCCCATTCAATCCCGTCGAAAGGATTGTTCGGAAAGCTAGTTGCAAAGGAAGATGATTCGATTAAAGAACTAGCGAACTGCTTTAGATTGCCAAGGGAGCCAGAGTATCTCGGGCTCTCTTCCTTCAATACCTGCCTTACTGCCCTTTTCGGGTAGATATTGAAGAGCTTTTGGATAAAGCTGGCATCTTTCGGATAATGATGTCTAGGCCTTCTAGCGCGCTGCTGTTGCCTAGACTGGTGTCTACGTGTATTCGATCTACCGGAGCCGGTTGATCTACTGGGTAGGGATTCCAGTCTAGGAGATGATAGCATCAACATATCAGCAGCGCACTCTCTTAGAAGACCATCGAAGTTATCCGAGTTGCAGGTCGCTAGTTCCGGGATCCACTTAGTTAAAAGCGGGTTAGCCTGGCGTTCGGTGGGGGGAAGTTCAGTATTGGAGAGTAGGGGAGTAACAGTCAGTAGTTGTTCAGTTAGTGGAGTTACGGTCCGTGTCAGAGGAGCTGAAGTAAGTGGGGTCATATGTCGTGGAGTTGGTGAAGTTGGGGATAGTGTGGTAGGAGACAGTGAAGTTGGTGTCAGTTGAGTTAGTGGGGTTGGTGACAGTTGAGTTAGTAGCGGTATGGATGGGGACGGTGGAGTTGGAGACAGTGGAGATGGGGTCAGTTGAGTAAGTGATAGTGGAGTCGGTGACAGTTGAGTGAGTATCGGTGTGGTTGGGGACAGGGGGGTTATTGTGGAGTAGTCTGCAGTATTGGAAGGAGATTCCCTTTCCGATGAAGAAACCGAATCCAATGATGAGTCCATAGGGATGTTAGAAATCAATGATTCGAAACTGTCGGGTATTAAAAGGCTTAATTTGAGCTTAAATCTATTGGTAAAATTATATCAAAATTAGTCGAAAAAATTAGCATAAATGAATGTAAATTTGATCAAAATTGTGTAAAAAAATAGGCTAGAATTTAAATCAAAACTAGTGGTCATAATAAGCTTACATTGTGTAGTAAATTAATGTTTACACATAAAAAGGCTTAATTTGAGCTTAAATCTATTGGTAAAATTATATCAAAATTAGTCGAAAAAATTAGCCTAAATGAATGTAAATTTGATCAAAATTGTGTAAAAAAATAGGCTAGAATTTAAATCAAAACTAGTGGTCATAATAAGCTTACATTGTGTAGTAAATTAATGTTTACACATTAAAAGGCTTAATTTGAGCTTAAATCTATTGGTAAAATTATATCAAAATTAGTCGAAAAAATTAGCCTAAATGAATGTAAATTTGATCAAAATTGTGTAAAAAATATAGGCTAGAATTTAAATCAAAACTAGTGGTCATAATAAGCTTACATTGAGTAGTAAATTAATGTTTACACATTAAAAGGCTTAATTTGAGCTTAAATCTATTGGTAAAATTATATCAAAATTAGCATAAATAAATGTAAATTTGATCAAAATTTGTGTAAAAAATAGGCTTGAATTTAAATCAAAACTAGTGGTAAAAATAAGGTTAAATTAAGTAGTACATTAATGTTTACACATTAAAAGGCGTAATTTGAGCTTAAATCTATTGGTAAAATTATATCAAAATTAGTCGAAAAAATTAGCCTAAATGAGTGTTAAATTTGATCAAAATTAGTGTAAAAATTAGGCTTGAATTTAAATCAAAACTAGTGGTAAAAATAAGGTTAAATTAAGTAGTACATTAATGTTTACACATTAAAAGGCGTAATTTGAGCTTAATCTATTGGTAAAATTTTATAAAAATTAGTCGAAAAAATTAGCCTAAATGAGTGTTAAATTTGATCAAAATTAGTGTAAAAATTAGGCTTGAATTTAAATCAAAACTAGTGGTAAAAATAAGGTTAAATTAAGTAGTACATTAATGTTTACACATTAAAAGGCGTAATTTGAGCTTAAATCTATTGGTAAAATTATATCAAAATTAGTCGAAAAAATTAGCCTAAATGAGTGTTAAATTTGATCAAAATTAGTGTAAAAATTAGGCTTGAATTTAAATCAAAACTAGTGGTAAAAATAAGGTTAAATTAAGTAGTACATTAATGTTTACACATTAAAAGGCTTAATTTGAGCTTAAATCTATTGGTAAAATTATATCAAAATTAGTCGAAAAAATTAGCCTAAATGAATGTAAATTTGATCAAAATTGTGTAAAAAATATAGGCTAGAATTTAAATCAAAACTAGTGGTCATAATAAGCTTACATTGAGTAGTAAATTAATGTTTACACATTAAAAGGCTTAATTTGAGCTTAAATCTATTGGTAAAATTATATCAAAATTAGCATAAATAAATGTAAATTTGATCAAAATTTGTGTAAAAAATAGGCTTGAATTTAAATCAAAACTAGTGGTAAAAATAAGGTTAAATTAAGTAGTACATTAATGTTTACACATTAAAAGGCTTAATTTGAGCTTAAATCTATTGGTAAAATTATATCAAAATTAGTCGAAAAAATTAGCATAAATAAATGTAAATTTGATCAAAATTTGTGTAAAAAATAGGCTTGAATTTAAATCAAAACTAGTGGTAAAAATAAGGTTAAATTAAGTAGTACATTAATGTTTACACATTAAAAGGCGTAATTTGAGCTTAAATCTATTGGTAAAATTATATCAAAATTAGTCGAAAAAATTAGCCTAAATGAGTGTTAAATTTGATCAAAATTAGTGTAAAAATTAGGCTTGAATTTAAATCAAAACTAGTGGTAAAAATAAGGTTAAATTAAGTAGTACATTAATGTTTACACATTAAAAGGCGTAATTTGAGCTTAATCTATTGGTAAAATTATATAAAAATTAGTCGAAAAAATTAGCCTAAATGAGTGTTAAATTTGATCAAAATTAGTGTAAAAATTAGGCTTGAATTTAAATCAAAACTAGTGGTAAAAATAAGGTTAAATTAAGTAGTACATTAATGTTTACACATTAAAAGGCGTAATTTGAGCTTAAATCTATTGGTAAAATTATATCAAAATTAGTCGAAAAAATTAGCCTAAATGAGTGTTAAATTTGATCAAAATTAGTGTAAAAATTAGGCTTGAATTTAAATCAAAACTAGTGGTAAAAATAAGGTTAAATTAAGTAGTACATTAATGTTTACACATTAAAAGGCGTAATTTGAGCTTAAATCTATTGGTAAAATTATATCAAAATTAGTCGAAAAAATTAGCCTAAATGAGTGTTAAATTTGATCAAAATTAGTGTAAAAATTAGGCTTGAATTTAAATCAAAACTAGTGGTAAAAATAAGGTTAAATTAAGTAGTACATTAATGTTTACATATTAAAAGGCGTAATTTGAGCTTAAATCTATTGGTAAAATTATATCAAAATTAGTCGAAAAAATTAGCCTAAATGAGTGTTAAATTTGATCAAAATTAGTGTAAAAATTAGGCTTGAATTTAAATCACAACTAGTGGACAAAATAAACTCATAATTAACTATAAATTTAAGTTTACTAAGGGGAGAGTAAATGAGATATATCTTAAGAGGAAATTTATATTAAATATTAGTTTATTTGTCCCCGAAGGGAGTGCGCCGGTCCTGGAGGTACTGCAATACCAGGTCAACGCGTGGGAAAGTTGGAGCAAGCTCCAGTATCTTTCCCCGGTATCAAAAATCAGTTTAATTTCGAAGTCAAGCTATGCAAGACATAAGAGAAATTAAGCTCTTAAGAACAGATTTCAGATAGGGTGATTTATCGAGTAAATTATCAATTAACCATAATCATCATTATGTTACCTATAGTGGCAATCTAAAAATTAATTTAAATATAAAAACAAAGAGATAAGTTTATGTAGAATTTATGTATTTATGTGAATAAGAAAAATAACGTAAAATATATAAGATATGTAAAAATATGTAAAAATATGTAAAAATATGTATAAAACAATGATAAAAAACGAAAAAACAATTAAAAAACAATTAAAAGATATAATCTTATCCCGGATCACTGAAGAATGCTTTTGTGACTAAAGCTGAACCTTCAATAGCTGCAATTCGCATATTGCGTTTAGCTTTAGCCCACATTTTTGATGGGATATTAAGAATCCTACTTATCTCATCATTTTCTGGTAGCCATGTACCATTAGTGCCGACGACTAATGGGATGACTTTACCGATCGAGATATACTTTCGGATCTTAAAATCCGCAGCATTCCTCAGATTACTCTCTTCATCGAAAGGACATGTAATGTCGATAACTAATCGAGTTGGGGAAGTTATAAGGATGTCCGGGATAAGATTATTTATATTATATTTATATGAATAAGCTATATTAAAATTATCTAAAAGGGAAGTCAGTATCAGTTCTACGCTGTCATGTCTAGTAGTCATCTCTCTGTACATGATGCGGCAATTCGAAACAACGTGAGATGTTGTTTCTAATGTATCGCCGCATCGTCGACATTGATCATCATTTGATGTTGTTCCTGGAATGAATTTTACTGGCAGGCAGCATAATTTAGATTTATGCCAGTAACTCCAGGCATCAAATGATAGTCGTGTACGTTGAGAGATGAGGTAAGGTATATCGTTAGATCTAACATCCAACGAGAAGGCTCTAGCAACGCGGCCCTGAACAGAGAGGTTCTTTAGCTTGGCTGACCATCTCTCTCTGAGGGCTAATCTGATGGACTTTGTAATTTTGGATGCAAAGCAAGAGACATCATCGATGATTAATAAATAGTTTTGTTCATCGGCATCGATCTTGCAATGCAACCTAGTTACTGCTTTTCGCACTCTGGTCCATAGATTGGATAAGGTAGAGTTGTGACGAAAAGCAAAAAGTCCATCATCGTTGCTACCCGACAAGAATTTTAAATGGCAGGCATTTCTACCTTTAAGCCCGGTAGAAATGGTGTTATCCAATTCAATTCTTGCCAGGTGCCTAATCGTTAGATCGTCAGAATCTAACAGCTGTATACCTTTGGCACTTGTCCAAATGTCCGCTTCTTCACTGCATTTCTGGATCGCTAAACCCCCTACATTGCGTGATGCATAAAGGAACGTGTTCGATGCACGTTCCGGCAATTTGCATATGTATTTTAGGAATTTAGCGACCAGATTATCTAAGTCGGCTAGTTGGTCTTTCTTGACCCTACCAGACGATAGCTGAAAAGACATCGATGGCAAAAGGTGGGTTCTTAGAACCTCTAACTTTTGCCAAGGAGCTAGTAGTGATTCAGCTACCGACGTTAGTTGGTTGGGTATGTCGCTTGAAAGACCAAACAAGTATTTATGACCTATAGGAATTCCTAAATAAACTTCAAATTCATCTTTCTTTAGGGATGGGATGGGTGTATTATTGATAGAGAATGGGGTATGAAAAACTTGGTTATTAACTATTGAGATTGATTTGCATTTGGTGGGATTGAATTGGAGCCCTAAAGAAGATGAAACTGCCTGAAGTTTATTTAGGCAGACCTGTAGGCTAGCCGAATTATCTGAGATAATTGCAGTGTCGTCGGCATAGGTGGTCGTTTTGATCATTTGCCCATTTAGATTGAATCCGTCATTTATGGACTTTATCAATCTAATTAGCGGCTCGGTGGCTAGATTAAAGATGATGGGACTAAGTCCATCACCCTGTCTAACCCCGGCCGTGGGACTTACATCGATCTTGTGTTGACCACCTACAAGCGAACATTTAGTGCCGCTGTATATGTCCAGTAAAGTCGTCTGTAAGCTATGTGGTATGGGGAGGGAAGTAAAAAGGGATTTTAAAATAGTGTGGGGGAGGGAGCCGAACGCATTTCTGAGGTCTAACCACGCCATGAACAAGGGTTTATGGTTTTTCCTAGCCTCACCTACACAGCTCTCTAGTAGGTAGGTATGCTCTTGGATACCTTTGAGGCCAGGAATAAAACCCTTTTGTTCTTGTGAGATCCACTTCAGATCGGTCGCTACCTTCACCAGCTTACTCGCAAGAATACTTGAGTAAAGCTTGTATAGTGTGCAAAGGAGCGTTATCGGTCTGAAGTTGAATGCATCTTCTAGGCATCCCTTTTTATGGATTAAAATTGTTTTACCAACTTTCCAATTTTTAGGGATACCTAATTCATGTACGACCTTAAAAATAGCCTCGAGTAATTTACCACTAGGGTCACACTTCTTGATGTGTCTATACTCGAGGCCATCGTGACCTGGGGCCGTATTAGAAACTTTGCTTAGCTTTCTTACTATTTCCTTTCTAGTGGGTGGTTCCGTGAGCGAGAGCGATTGCTCATCTGATGGAACCCCCCATTCAATCCCGTCGAAAGGATTGTTCGGAAAGCTAGTTGCAAAGGAAGATGATTCGATTAAAGAACTAGCGAACTGCTTTAGATTGCCAAGGGAGCCAGAGTATCTCGGGCTCTCTTCCTTCAATACCTGCCTTACTGCCCTTTTCGGGTAGATATTGAAGAGCTTTTGGATAAAGCTGGCATCTTTCGGATCATGATGTCTAGGCCTTCTAGCGCGCTGCTGTTGCCTAGACTGGTGTCTACGTGTATTCGATCTACCGGAACCGGTAGATCTACTGGGTAGGGATTCCAGTCTAGGAGATGATTGCATCAACATATCAGCAGCGCACTCTCTTAGAAGACCATCGAAGTTATCCGAGTTGCAGGTCGCTAGTTCCGGGATCCACTTAGTTAAAAGCGGGTTAGCCTGGCGTTCGGTATGGGGAAGTTCAGTATTGGAGAGTAGGGGAGTAACAGTCAGTAGTTGTTCAGTTAGTGGAGTTACGGTCCGTGTCATAGGAGCTGAAGTAAGTGGGGTCATGGGTCGTGGAGTTGGTGAAGTTGGGGATAGTGAGGTAGGAGGCAGTGAAGTTGGTGTCAGTTGAGTTAGTGGGGTTGGTGACAGTTGAGTTAGTAGCGGTATGGATGGGGACGGTGGAGTTGGAGACCGTGGAGATGGGGTCAGTTGAGTAAGTGATAGTGGAGTAGGTGACAGTTGAGTTAGTGGAGTTGGTGACAGTAGAGTTAGTAGCGGTATGGATGGGGACAGTGGAGTTGGAGACAGTGGAGATGGGGTCAGTTGAGTAAGTGATAGTGGAGTCGGTGACAGTTGAGTGAGTATCGGTGTGGTTGGGGACAGGGGGGTTATTGTGGAGTAGTCTGCAGTATTGGAAGGACATTCCCTTTCCGATGAAGAAACCGAATCCAATGATGAGTCCATAGGGATGTTAGAAATCAATGATTCGAAACTGTCGGAATCATGTGAACTGTTCACAGGAATAGTGTTCACAGAGGAAACCGACAATTCCGAATCTGACTCATCATCTGACACAGGATTAATTGGAGTGGGTGGCATTGAATCGGAACTATCAGAAACTTGTGAACTATTTGAAAGAATAGTGGAGACAGAGGAATCTGGTAGTACCGATTCTGATTCTTCATCAGAGGGAATCTCTCTGAGCATGCATGATCTGAAGTGAGATTTCGATCTAACATCGCCTGCCGTCAAACGTTTGCCACAAGTTAGACACTTCCATGTGTAACTTGATTGTAGGCTATGTTTACGGTACAGGTGGTGTTGAAAACTAGGCGCAGCTAGCGTACCTTTAGCGAAGGATGTGAAAGTACACCCTTCGAAGTGGCAGCGTTGTGGCGCTGCTGGCATTAACAACACGAACGAAATATGATCATCAGTTAATGAGATCACCTCGATTTTAGCTACATTCGAAGGTGGAGGACAGTTTTTAGTGTGAGCTGCAGTACCTCTGAGGTTACTGAAGGTTCTATCGCAACCCACACATTTGAAACTGGTGAAAAAATTAGTCGAAAAAATTAGCCTAAATGAGTGTTAAATTTGATCAAAATTAGTGTAAAAATTAGGCTTGAATTTAAATCAAAACTAGTGGTAAAAATAAGGTTAAATTAAGTAGTACATTAATGTTTACACATTAAAAGGCGTAATTTGAGCTTAATCTATTGGTAAAATTATATAAAAATTAGTCGAAAAAATTAGCCTAAATGAGTGTTAAATTTGATCAAAATTAGGCTTGAATTTAAATCAAAACTAGTGGTAAAAATAAGGTTAAATTAAGTAGTACATTAATGTTTACACATTAAAAGGCGTAATTTGAGCTTAAATCTATTGGTAAAATTATATCAAAATTAGTCGAAAAAATTAGCCTAAATGAGTGTTAAATTTGATCAAAATTAGTGTAAAAATTAGGCTTGAATTTAAATCAAAACTAGTGGTAAAAATAAGGTTAAATTAAGTAGTACATTAATGTTTACACATTAAAAGGCGTAATTTGAGCTTAAATCTATTGGTAAAATTATATCAAAATTAGTCGAAAAAATTAGCCTAAATGAGTGTTAAATTTGATCAAAATTAGTGTAAAAATTAGGCTTGAATTTAAATCAAAACTAGTGGTAAAAATAAGGTTAAATTAAGTAGTACATTAATGTTTACATATTAAAAGGCGTAATTTGAGCTTAAATCTATTGGTAAAATTATATCAAAATTAGTCGAAAAAATTAGCCTAAATGAGTGTTAAATTTGATCAAAATTAGTGTAAAAATTAGGCTTGAATTTAAATCACAACTAGTGGACAAAATAAACTCATAATTAACTATAAATTTAAGTTTACTAAGGGGAGAGTAAATGAGATATATCTTAAGAGGAAATTTATATTAAATATTAGTTTATTTGTCCCCGAAGGGAGTGCGCCGGTCCTGGAGGTACTGCAATACCAGGTCAACGCGTGGGAAAGTTGGAGCAAGCTCCAGTATCTTTCCCCGGTATCAAAAATCAGTTTAATTTCGAAGTCAAGCTATGCAAGACATAAGAGAAATTAAGCTCTTAAGAACAGATTTCAGATAGGGTGATTTATCGAGTAAATTATCAATTAACCATAATCATCATTATGTTACCTATAGTGGCAATCTAAAAATTAATTTAAATATAAAAACAAAGAGATAAGTTTATGTAGAATTTATGTATTTATGTGAATAAGAAAAATAACGTAAAATATATAAGATATGTAAAAATATGTAAAAATATGTAAAAATATGTATAAAACAATGATAAAAAACGAAAAAACAATTAAAAAACAATTAAAAGATATAATCTTATCCCGGATCACTGAAGAATGCTTTTGTGACTAAAGCTGAACCTTCAATAGCTGCAATTCGCATATTGCGTTTAGCTTTAGACCACATTTTTGATGGGATATTAAGAATCCTACTTATCTCATCATTTTCTGGTAGCCATGTACCATTAGTGCCGACGACTAATGGGATGACTTTACCGATCGAGATATACTTTCGGATCTTAAAATCCGCAGCATTCCTCAGATTACTCTCTTCATCGAAAGGACATGTAATGTCGATAACTAATCGAGTTGGGGAAGTTATAAGGATGTCCGGGATAAGATTATTTATATTATATTTATATGAATAAGCTATATTAAAATTATCTAAAAGGGAAGTCAGTATCAGTTCTACGCTGTCATGTCTAGTAGTCATCTCTCTGTACATGATGCGGCAATTCGAAACAACGTGAGATGTTGTTTCTAATGTATCGCCGCATCGTCGACATTGATCATCATTTGATGTTGTTCCTGGAATGAATTTTACTGGCAGGCAGCATAATTTAGATTTATGCCAGTAACTCCAGGCATCAAATGATAGTCGTGTACGTTGAGAGATGAGGTAAGGTATATCGTTAGATCTAACATCCAACGAGAAGGCTCTAGCAACGCGGCCCTGAACAGAGAGGTTCTTTAGCTTGGCTGACCATCTCTCTCTGAGGGCTAATCTGATGGACTTTGTAATTTTGGATGCAAAGCAAGAGACATCATCGATGATTAATAAATAGTTTTGTTCATCGGCATCGATCTTGCAATGCAACCTAGTTACTGCTTTTCGCACTCTGGTCCATAGATTGGATAAGGTAGAGTTGTGACGAAAAGCAAAAAGTCCATCATCGTTGCTACCCGACAAGAATTTTAAATGGCAGGCATTTCTACCTTTAAGCCCGGTAGAAATGGTGTTATCCAATTCAATTCTTGCCAGGTGCCTAATCGTTAGATCGTCAGAATCTAACAGCTGTATACCTTTGGCACTTGTCCAAATGTCCGCTTCTTCACTGCATTTCTGGATCGCTAAACCCCCTACATTGCGTGATGCATAAAGGAACGTGTTCGATGCACGTTCCGGCAATTTGCATATGTATTTTAGGAATTTAGCGACCAGATTATCTAAGTCGGCTAGTTGGTCTTTCTTGACCCTACCAGACGATAGCTGAAAAGACATCGATGGCAAAAGGTGGGTTCTTAGAACCTCTAACTTTTGCCAAGGAGCTAGTAGTGATTCAGCTACCGACGTTAGTTGGTTGGGTATGTCGCTTGAAAGACCAAACAAGTATTTATGACCTATAGGAATTCCTAAATAAACTTCAAATTCATCTTTCTTTAGGGATGGGATGGGTGTATTATTGATAGAGAATGGGGTATGAAAAACTTGGTTATTAACTATTGAGATTGATTTGCATTTGGTGGGATTGAATTGGAGCCCTAAAGAAGATGAAACTGCCTGAAGTTTATTTAGGCAGACCTGTAGGCTAGCCGAATTATCTGAGATAATTGCAGTGTCGTCGGCATAGGTGGTCGTTTTGATCATTTGCCCATTTAGATTGAATCCGTCATTTATGGACTTTATCAATCTAATTAGCGGCTCGGTGGCTAGATTAAAGATGATGGGACTAAGTCCATCACCCTGTCTAACCCCGGCCGTGGGACTTACATCGATCTTGTGTTGACCACCTACAAGCGAACATTTAGTGCCGCTGTATATGTCCAGTAAAGTCGTCTGTAAGCTATGTGGTATGGGGAGGGAAGTAAAAAGGGATTTTAAAATAGTGTGGGGGAGGGAGCCGAACGCATTTCTGAGGTCTAACCACGCCATGAACAAGGGTTTATGGTTTTTCCTAGCCTCACCTACACAGCTCTCTAGTAGGTAGGTATGCTCTTGGATACCTTTGAGGCCAGGAATAAAACCCTTTTGTTCTTGTGAGATCCACTTCAGATCGGTCGCTACCTTCACCAGCTTACTCGCAAGAATACTTGAGTAAAGCTTGTATAGTGTGCAAAGGAGCGTTATCGGTCTGAAGTTGAATGCATCTTCTAGGCATCCCTTTTTATGGATTAAAATTGTTTTACCAACTTTCCAATTTTTAGGGATACCTAATTCATGTACGACCTTAAAAATAGCCTCGAGTAATTTACCACTAGGGTCACACTTCTTGATGTGTCTATACTCGAGGCCATCGTGACCTGGGGCCGTATTAGAAACTTTGCTTAGCTTTCTTACTATTTCCTTTCTAGTGGGTGGTTCCGTGAGCGAGAGCGATTGCTCATCTGATGGAACCCCCCATTCAATCCCGTCGAAAGGATTGTTCGGAAAGCTAGTTGCAAAGGAAGATGATTCGATTAAAGAACTAGCGAACTGCTTTAGATTGCCAAGGGAGCCAGAGTATCTCGGGCTCTCTTCCTTCAATACCTGCCTTACTGCCCTTTTCGGGTAGATATTGAAGAGCTTTTGGATAAAGCTGGCATCTTTCGGATCATGATGTCTAGGCCTTCTAGCGCGCTGCTGTTGCCTAGACTGGTGTCTACGTGTATTCGATCTACCGGAACCGGTAGATCTACTGGGTAGGGATTCCAGTCTAGGAGATGATTGCATCAACATATCAGCAGCGCACTCTCTTAGAAGACCATCGAAGTTATCCGAGTTGCAGGTCGCTAGTTCCGGGATCCACTTAGTTAAAAGCGGGTTAGCCTGGCGTTCGGTGGGGGGAAGTTCAGTATTGGAGAGTAGGGGAGTAACAGTCAGTAGTTGTTCAGTTAGTGGAGTTACGGTCCGTGTCATAGGAGCTGAAGTAAGTGGGGTCATGGGTCGTGGAGTTGGTGAAGTTGGGGATAGTGAGGTAGGAGGCAGTGAAGTTGGTGTCAGTTGAGTTAGTGGGGTTGGTGACAGTTGAGTTAGTAGCGGTATGGATGGGGACGGTGGAGTTGGAGACCGTGGAGATGGGGTCAGTTGAGTAAGTGATAGTGGAGTAGGTGACAGTTGAGTTAGTGGAGTTGGTGACAGTAGAGTTAGTAGCGGTATGGATGGGGACAGTGGAGTTGGAGACAGTGGAGATGGGGTCAGTTGAGTAAGTGATAGTGGAGTCGGTGACAGTTGAGTGAGTATCGGTGTGGTTGGGGACAGGGGGGTTATTGTGGAGTAGTCTGCAGTATTGGAAGGACATTCCCTTTCCGATGAAGAAACCGAATCCAATGATGAGTCCATAGGGATGTTAGAAATCAATGATTCGAAACTGTCGGAATCATGTGAACTGTTCACAGGAATAGTGTTCACAGAGGAAACCGACAATTCCGAATCTGACTCATCATCTGACACAGGATTAATTGGAGTGGGTGGCATTGAATCGGAACTATCAGAAACTTGTGAACTATTTGAAAGAATAGTGGAGACAGAGGAATCTGGTAGTACCGATTCTGATTCTTCATCAGAGGGAATCTCTCTGAGCATGCATGATCTGAAGTGAGATTTCGATCTAACCTCGCCTGCCGTCAAACGTTTGCCACAAGTTAGACACTTCCATGTGTAACTTGATTGTAGGCTATGTTTACGGTACAGGTGGTGTTGAAAACTAGGCGCAGCTAGCGTACCTTTAGCGAAGGATGTGAAAGTACACCCTTCGAAGTGGCAGCGTTGTGGCGCTGCTGGCATTAACAACACGAACGAAATATGATCATCAGTTAATGAGATCACCTCGATTTTAGCTACATTCGAAGGTGGAGGACAGTTTTTAGTGTGAGCTGCAGTACCTCTGAGGTTACTGAAGGTTCTATCGCAACCCACACATTTGAAACTGGTGAAAAAATTAGTCGAAAAAATTAGCCTAAATGAGTGTTAAATTTGATCAAAATTAGTGTAAAAATTAGGCTTGAATTTAAATCAAAACTAGTGGTAAAAATAAGGTTAAATTAAGTAGTACATTAATGTTTACACATTAAAAGGCGTAATTTGAGCTTAATCTATTGGTAAAATTATATAAAAATTAGTCGAAAAAATTAGCCTAAATGAGTGTTAAATTTGATCAAAATTAGGCTTGAATTTAAATCAAAACTAGTGGTAAAAATAAGGTTAAATTAAGTAGTACATTAATGTTTACACATTAAAAGGCGTAATTTGAGCTTAAATCTATTGGTAAAATTATATCAAAATTAGTCGAAAAAATTAGCCTAAATGAGTGTTAAATTTGATCAAAATTAGTGTAAAAATTAGGCTTGAATTTAAATCAAAACTAGTGGTAAAAATAAGGTTAAATTAAGTAGTACATTAATGTTTACACATTAAAAGGCGTAATTTGAGCTTAAATCTATTGGTAAAATTATATCAAAATTAGTCGAAAAAATTAGCCTAAATGAGTGTTAAATTTGATCAAAATTAGTGTAAAAATTAGGCTTGAATTTAAATCAAAACTAGTGGTAAAAATAAGGTTAAATTAAGTAGTACATTAATGTTTACATATTAAAAGGCGTAATTTGAGCTTAAATCTATTGGTAAAATTATATCAAAATTAGTCGAAAAAATTAGCCTAAATGAGTGTTAAATTTGATCAAAATTAGTGTAAAAATTAGGCTTGAATTTAAATCACAACTAGTGGACAAAATAAACTCATAATTAACTATAAATTTAAGTTTACTAAGGGGAGAGTAAATGAGATATATCTTAAGAGGAAATTTATATTAAATATTAGTTTATTTGTCCCCGAAGGGAGTGCGCCGGTCCTGGAGGTACTGCAATACCAGGTCAACGCGTGGGAAAGTTGGAGCAAGCTCCAGTATCTTTCCCCGGTATCAAAAATCAGTTTAATTTCGAAGTCAAGCTATGCAAGACATAAGAGAAATTAAGCTCTTAAGAACAGATACTACACTTTGATCTTAGCCAAAAGGCCGAGAAGCGATGACCTTTCCTCTGGTCTTGCTTCTGTTAACAAATATTCCTAATTTAAATCAAAAAAAAAAAATTATAATTTAAAAAAAAAAAAATATTTAGTCAAAAATGTATATAACTCTAGTTAAATTTATTAAATGGTATTAATATAAATAAATTAATATAATAATATGTTAAGTATATTATTTATTTACTTCGTAATTAAATAGTTTAACATAAAATATATTCTTTAAATAAATAATTTATAAAAATATATTTACAATCTTTGATAGGTCGGATAGTCACATTTAATAATAACAAATTATAAGTAATGTATTTAAAATTTAAAATATATATTTAAGGATTGTATATATAATATATATATAGTAGTGCAATAAAATGAGGTGTAGTTTAATTAAAATGGGGTATAGTATATGCCATATAAATTATAGGATGTATCAACGCTTGTATACGCTGATCTTAATTGCAATTAATATTAAATACAATTAATCTTAAGCGCACTCACTTCGGAGACAAATAAACTAATATTAATAATGATTTATTTCATATAAATACATTTTTAATTTACTCCCCCCTTATTATATAAATAATATAATATTATTATATAAATAATATAATATTATATAAATAATATAATAAGGGGGGAGTAAATTAAAAATGTATTTATATGAAATAAATGGTACCTGGTCAAAAGCTTCGCGATTGGTGCGCGATTTGAATGCCCGCAAAATTGTTTTTTCGAAATAGTGAATTTATAAAAGTGTATGATTGTTTGTACAAACATTACTATTTTTAGTTTTTTTAGCTTCATTACATCCCGCGTGAGCTATAAAACTATAAAACACACACATATATAAATATATGGTAATGATAAACCGTTGCATGTATGATAGTCTATAAATAGACATACGCTAATTAAAATGGCCAATCATAAGCTATTGTAAAATCACTAATTCGAATAAACAAGTTTGCGGGTGTTCAATTCGCGAAGCTTTTGACCATAATCCAAATAAATCATTATTAAATATTAGTTTTGTTGTCTCTGAAGTGAGTGCGATTAAAATTAATTGAATTTAATATTAATTGCAATTAAGTTCATACTAATTTTTAGTTTACTTTGACCAATTATTACAATTCAAGCCTATAGAAATTATAAGATGTATAAGTAACAACGCTTGTATAAGTTGATCTTAATTCAATTAATAATTGCAATTAATAAAATACAATTAATCTTAGGCGCACTCCATTCGGAGAACAAATAAACTAATATTTAATAATGATTTATTTCATATAAATACATTTTTAATGTACTGCTCTCTTATTATATTATTTTTCCCACTAATTTTTAGTTTATTTTGACCAATTATTACAATTCCAGCCTATTTTTAACACTAATTCTCTAGATCTAATTTACCACTAATTTGATCTCATTTTTACTCTCATTTTATCACTATTTCAAAAATAATATTTGAGATTAATGTATGCCTATTTTTAACATTAAATTACCAGTGTTCAGTGTATAAATGGATGGTACGGATGGTAGGCAAAAATTTAATAATTATAAATAACAAAGTTCTTGCGTGGCGCACAATCCACGCATGAACTTCTATTTATAGTTATTTAATTTTTTTTTAAATTATACACTATAATTATTATATTATAATTATCATAATCATTATGATAATGTTACATTTAAATGTATTATTATAATAATAACATTTCAATATGATATATCATATACTAAGTATATATGAGTAAAATATATATTTCTTATAAATTTCTCTCACAAGCGTAGTCTGGGTCGCTTTTTTAAAAACAGCGTGACACTTTACTAAAGTGACTTTAGACCATATTCCATTTTATCACTTGTTGTAACTCAATATGAGCCTATCTTAACATTACTTTTGATCCATTTAACAATCATGCTTCATTACCTAAATTGCAATTAATTATAAATAATATATTATATAATAATATTGTAAATATATTTACAATATTATATTGTATTGAATATATATTTAAAATAGTTTAATTATTTAATAATAGTAATAATTTATTACTATATAATTATAATAATAATAATTCTATAAACGTACAATTGAAATTATTTTTAATTGTAAATATAAAATACGTTTTAAAATATTATATAAACAGTCTCAATTGCGATTAATTTAAATTGTAAATATTAAACTCAATTGGTAATAATTGCAATTAGTTTTAACTTATTTAATAAATAAATAAGTAACTCAGTGGAACAACTGGAGAAAGTCGATACTTTTAAATACACATTTATAATTATGTTGAAATTAAAATGCCCGCCACCATAACATGTCCATACATAATTTTGATAATTGTATAATGTTACAAATGTTATGATAATATCAATAATGATTCGGCGGCACAAATTTAATCGTGATAGATGTTCAAACTAATAGGACTATGTGTTTTTAAAATCCTCCAGTAACCTACTCATTTACCGTATTATATAATTATATTCCTAATATATTATATTATATATTGAATTATTATTATTAATATTATTTATTAAATTATTTAAAATAATATACACTAAATATAATCAATTTTATTTCGGAAAAAAAATTCATTGTAATTCTGAAAATGTATCATATATTTACTACTATGAATCATAGTACGATAGTATAAGTTATATTCAATTATCAATAGTAGATTATATATTTATTTATATATAAGTGCTCTAAAATATCAAATCTATAATCTTTTTTTTTCGGTTCAATTCAATGAAATCTTTAATATTTGGGTATTTGGAAAGATTTGATGGTCTTGATTTTTTTAAATATAGTCTCAGTTCGGGTATAATGTCGGGTAATTGTTCGGGTAACTATCGAATAACATAATTATGTAGTAATTACTACAATTTAAGTTTCTTTCAACTATTTTAAAATGTATACTATTAATTTTATTATCAGTTATAGCCACCTATATGATAACATATTTAAAATAGAATACTTTTATCAAGGACAATGTGTCCTTGATTTATTATTAATATTAATATTATTAATAACAATATTTAAAAATGAATACATATATTCTGAATATTCCTGAAGGACTATCATTAGATGAAGTTGAAATGATTTATACTCTGTACTAATAAATGTTAATTCATAAACCGTTTAAAACTATATTTGTCTACAAATACATTTTAAATAAATATGTAACACTATAGTATATATATATAAATTTATATGACATACATATATATATATGCCATAATTATCCTAATTAATTTATTTTAATAAATAATTAATTATGTATAGGCTAAGTATAGCAAAGATTTTTCTAAGATATAACACTCACGCGAAATAGTGTAATTCTATTTTGTATACAAAAACTAACAGCTAATTATAAATAAATTATAAGAGTATAACGATCCAAATAGAATAATATAATACATATATTATATAATATATACTAATTGTATAAATATATAGTATATACTAATTGTAACCATTTATACATCTAACAGTATATTTATATATATATATATATATAAATTTAATTTAATAAAATATTAAATTAATATAAATATATAAATTTAATTAAAATAGAAAGTATTATAAACGCGTGTACACACCGCTAGCATCAAGTTGAGCATCAAGCGCAGTAACAAGTCGAGGCCTAAAATCTAAGAAAAGTTCTATTTTCAACATGTCGCTGTGCTAGATGCTCGCTATGTGAACAGTTAATTTGCTCGGTAACAAGCGCAGTAACAAGTCGCCGCACTCTCTGTACTTGTTGCTCGCTATCTGAACACCAATAATAATTTATACTGAGCATCAAGTGCAGTAACAAGCGCAGTAACAAATCGCTGTGCTTGATGCTAGCGATGTGTACACCAGAAATAAAATGCAATACAAATTTTAAATAGCGTTAACTTAGGATTCGTTATATCGATGAGATGTCCCATAGTACCATCTCTATTCATTACATGTAAATTCTGATGTTGCATTGGAACTAAATTTGTCACGTACCATCCCATTGTACCAACGTACTATCTTAAACGCTCGAAATTATATGCAAATACATCACATTTTTCAAAGATCATAAGATATGATTAACAGTTATATAAATAAAACCTTATATTAAACATGATAATTTAAATATTAAATATAAAATAAATAACAAACATATAAAGATTAAAGGATTAAAAACATCAATCAGTAACATTTCGAGTAATATACCATTATTCAAGTTGGTAAATGGGCCATTGGTACATTGAGACGTTACATAAAACGCTTGCTAACATGGTACTATGGGACATTGGTACTGTGGTATGTTACAAAAAATACACCCTTAGATTCAATTTATACAAAATATTATTTTTTCACTAATCACACTAAAATAATGTATGATAACTTTAATAATAATACTGCATGATTTTTAAGTAAAGGGGAGTTGTTTCATATTTTTTTTCAAAGATTATTTTAATTTAAAATATTAAAATATAGTTTATTTTCATTAAAATAATGTATGTCTAATAATATGTCTAATAATATGTCCACAGATTTGTCTAAGGAAAAATTAAAACTCTCGTGAAATCGTGTAATTTTATTTTGTATACAAAAATCAATAGTGCCACCTATATAGGTATATGTGTTGTTGTTTATAATGTAAATTCATATCAAACTATGCAATTTTAATTTAAAATAATGTTTTAAATTATTATTCATATGATGAAAACTAAGTGTTCATTACTATATATAACAAACCAATAGGATATGTTGGGTTTAAATGCTATATATATCTATATGGTGAGTAAAAGTTAATTTATATTAAATGTAATATTATGTAATATTACAGTAATATTAATTACATACAACAATTTGAAGCTTATATCTCTGTATTTTGTTTACATAATATATGATGTTTGGATGGTTCCTCCTTTTATTAAACCACATTATTTAGTTAAAAAGTGTACGCAATTTATGCTTTTTATTATTAGTATATAAAATCAATATATTTATATGTTCAATACATCGATATAAAGAAAGTGGATAAGCAATTGACGCACGCAATGCATGTAAAAGATAGACATGTGAATGACACTTTTATCGATAAATTAACAAAATGGTATCAGTGATTTTGATTGGATATTAGTCATATTATATATGTCAAATATTAAAACAGTAGGCTTTTCGTCGAAATAGATTAAAGTGACTTCTATCTATATCAATGGATTTAAATTATAAATATCAATAAAATAGTATTATATCTTCAATTTAAATACACAAAATTTCGAGGAATGTTGATATTATGTATTTTAAATATATAATTTTATTTTTAGTATAGATAGTATATTAAAATTGGTAGTGATTATCAATATATATATGATAAATACATATTATTATAAATAAAAAGTAGTGGGCCAGATAGTGGGTTTCGACTGCAGCGCTCGTAGCGGAAAGTGCCATACACTACATTCAATTGCTTATCCACTTTCTTTATATCAATGGTTCAATAGTACCTATTTAACATCTTCTTTATATTATTTATAAACTCTGAGATATAGGCTTCTAGTTTTGTGTGTGATAAATATTACATAATAATGTGTATTATATGTTGTACAGTGTATGTTTATAATGCATATATAAGTCACTTATAATTAATTTTGAACGACATATACATTATTTTAAAGATAATGAATTATATTTTAAAGTAAAATACTTTTTGTTTGCAAATGAAACCAACGCTACTCCCCTTAGATTTTATATATAGTTAAAAAGTTAAAAAGTTAAAAAACATATGTATAATAATTTCATTTTATATTTATAAAAATATATAGAGAAATATTTTAAATTAAACAAATAGCAGGACAAATTTTATTTTCTTTAAAAATACTTATAAAATGTATATATGAATATTTTATACAAATATATATATAATACAAAATAATCAATAATAAATATAATATTACTAAGTCTTATTTTTGTTTATAGAAAAATTAAAAAAAAGTTAATACCCTTTAAAAAATAGCAATTTTGCCTATCTTTTACATGTGAACGTCGCAAGTCCCCTTAAATAAGATATTGCCAGTTCATTGTACAGTATGGTAAAACAACTCAATTGTAAATAAAATTTGAATATTTGTAAGTAGATATATGTGCTGTCCTTAATAATGGTAATAGTGAGGCGTTAGTTGTTATATTAACTTAATCCTTTATATTAACTTAATCCTTTATATTAACTTAATCCTTTATATTAACTTAATCCTTTATATTAACTTAATCCTTTATATTAACTTAATACTTTATATTAACTTAATCCTTTATATTACCCTATATAATGATATTGAAATATATAACTGGTATACAAACTAACTTGATTATTGAATATATACAATGTATACATTACTAGTATAGGTAGATTACTATAGGAATAGCCATAAACCTCTATATGATGGTAAATGATATTATAAATGATTAGCATTAGCATTAACACATATAGACATGAAATAATGTTAATAATACATAGTAGATTAGGTAAACAATGCATATTAGCATTCAACATGTACTAACACCTAGCCATTTTGTTGCAATTGTAAATTTTAATTTTACACAAATATAAATTAATTACACGTATTGCATGTTAAATTATCCCAGATTAGTTAAAAAATAGTTTTAAAATAAAATAAATATATATTCTTACATTGATATATAATCAATGTAATCAAAACTTTATAATTAATTAAAATAAAGCATATTAAATCACCTAAATAGGCTGTTATCGCAGTTATATTAATATCACATAAACGACGCCCACAATATATTCACCCCTCAACCTTCTAACAATACAATAGAGGGTGCTGATAATGTTTGCTAGGAGGGGGTTCTCTTGCGTAAACAGTGGTGGAGATTGCCTATGTTTTCGTGCATGTTACTACCTATGCATTGAGTTGTAAAGTTAGCCTGGCCTATCTCTAGTTGCCATTAAGTATAGCTCTTGGGAACATGTTATCTGTTCGGGGTTGTTCATCATTAACAAGTGATGTAATCTTGTAGTGTATTGAGGTGTACTTCACTATGCAGAATGTGTTAAATGTTAACATTATTCTTATGATATATGTACTATATGTTGTGTAGTGCGTTTTGAGTAAGTGTGCGAATACATGAGTTTGTATTATGTATAGGTCAGGGTAATGAATAAGCTAAGGTATTATTGTGGGAATGAATAGTATATAGACATATAATATTGAGTGTAGCGTGGAGTATTCGTCTTATTATGTAGGGTATATAATATGGTAATAAGGGAACAGAGAGACATCACAGCATTCACTACCTCAGCATTACACAGCTACTGCAGTGTCCAGGCCAACGTATGTGACCGGCTCAACTTCAACGTGATAGCACTGTGAATCACTCTAAGGAGCCATAACTTTCTGGCAATTACTACCTTATAGTATTATTATATGTTGAATTGAAATTGTATAGACACGCCCCTAAAAGATTGTGGGCGTGGCAAGCTATCGATGTACTGGGCTTTTACCACTCGACCACGAAGCGAACGCGTCGACGAATTTATATAATATAGAAATAGATTTACTCGAATAAAGAAACCTGAAACACTCAACTTGTGTTGTCTACCTTAATAACTCAACTTATTAGCATTAGGTAACATATACATATTTATTATAAAATACATTCTGTTTATTTTCATCATAAATTGTATTTTAAAACAAATTATACTTTAATAAAATATAATGCGATGCAGCAATTTTAAGATTTAGCAATTACTACTTATTGACTATATATATAATATATACAATGAAATATGATAATATTTTTAAAATATAGTATATTATATATATACATAGACATGACATGTAGGGCTTATTATGTTATGTCTATAGAATTTTATGTTGACAATTATTTCTAATTATATATATATGAATGCTCTATTTAATTATTTATATATATATATATATGATCTTTATATATGGCAAAAAAAATAGTATAACAAAAAGTTTATACATTCATAGTTAACAGAAATTAATATTTGAAGTTTTACTATAGACTAAAAATGTAACATTTATAATTATGTTTCTTACCAATTATATAGAAGTATATTTGAATAAATGTAAAAATGTTGGTTATATTTTATTTGAAATTGTCGATAATTGATCAATATATAAGTTATAAAACGTAAAAAATTAGTTAGCATGTAGATTTCATATTAAATTAATTATTGTATTATGATATACCCATTACAACTATTTTGTATATCATTTCTAGCCTTTATTCATGGTATTTTTGTTGATAGATACTACAAAATTTAATATAAAGTAAAATAAAAAAACTTTAATAATTTAATTTCACTTTTTTTAACCCCCTAAATAAAATGAATGATGATAACATGTATATAAAAGGTTCCTAATTGTTTTTATGTATTCAATAAATTAATCAAACCAAAATATATGAATTTATCTATAAATATTTCGAACAATTTTAATTTTAATGATACATATATACTAGGGATGTAAATGAATATACGATTAAACTTTTACAATTTTAACCCGAATTGAAGCTTTCCAAATTATAAATAACCGAATACGAATTGAATACTTTGTAGAATGAATATGAATAATTCGTATTTATTTGTATTCACTTATATTAATAATTAAATTTGTATATATTAATGTATTTTATAAATTAATTATAAATATACTAGCGTATAACTATTAATTTAAGATATGCCCCTTGATATTTTCCCGTTACCCGCTGAAGCAAGATAGAGTTAATTTCAATACTTCTACTCTGAAATTATTAAGGCAGAAGGAATAAATATAACATTTATTATATAACAATTATTGAACAAGTAACATAAGATGCCAGTAAATGAATATGTTCAAATTCTGGAAATATATTTTCAACAAATCATAATAGATTATCTGATGATAATGTAGATAAGTTAATATTTGTAACAAAAAATAAAAGTATATCTTAATAATTATTTTTCTTATTGCCTATTTTAATAACTTAAGCTTTAAATTAATTAATACAATATAGTATGGAATGCATAGTAAAATAGAGCAATCCCAGTAAACCAAATTAAAAATAATTTACAACATTTTCGAAAATTCTATAGACACATTTTTGCAAACTTTGTAAATAATTTCAATTATTTTGGACACATTTTCTAAAATTAATTTTTAACCTCAAAAATTATTTTCATATATTTTTCGAAAATCATTTGCAAACCTAGCACATAATTTTCAGAATGTAATCAATACATTAGCAAATCAAAAATAAATTATCTGGAGAATATAATAAAAATAAAAGATATGGTTATTAAGTCTAGAATAAATATATTAAATAAATATTTGTACTTCATTGAATGATTCAAAAATTAGTTTAAATGAATAAAGTGGTTTATTAATTGGTGTTTGCAGACCTATCCTCCATTAATTTGCATTGAATAACCAATAATAACGTTAAATATAAAATATGTATAACAATATATATAAATCAAAATAAATTTTAAGAAGAAACATTTTATCTATTTTAAATGTATTTCGTTGATCATCTTAATAATAGAAAGTAGACTTTTTTTAAATTTGAACATTTATCTGCAATAAAATTGTTATTTTAAAATGTAATTAAATCTTTTTATAATCTTAATATATAAATTAATTTATATTAATATAGGATTTGCAAAATATTAGTTTTATTTTTAATTATTTTGGTAAAATAATTTTCATATATTTGTGTAAATTATTTTAAAATATTTTACATACTTCGTATTTTATTTTCAAAAAAATTTACAAACTTTGCATTTTATTTGCAAATGTTTTTTCGTAAAATTTTCGTATTATTTTTGTATATTATCTTCAAATATTTTACAAACTTCGTGTTTATTTTCAAAAAATATACAGAGAATTCCAAACTTTGTCAATTATTTTCAATAATTTTCAAAATGCGTAAATAAATTACAAAATTTACGAACATTTTTCAAATATTGGTTTACTGATCGAATAGTAGAATTTTAAACTAATTTAATATGATATATAATACTTAATATTTGTAATATATTATAATATATGTAATTTATTTTGTAATTATAAAGTAATGCATGTCATATAAGAATTAAAAAAAAAAACAATAAAAATCAGATATTTTTGTAATACTAATCAATAAATTATAAATAAATTATAAATACTAATATAAAATATTATATACAAAATAAACTAATGCTAATTACTATTATAAATATATTTATTCTATATATATAATATTTATTAATGTAATATATGACAAGCAAACTAAATGCATAATTGAAATGTTTCTATGATATAAGATATAATGAAACACATTAAATTTCAAATAACAACATAATTGTGAGATATTATTACCAGAATACTTTTATGATGACATTATTTCATATATAAAAATAATATTGTAAGTGGATTATTATTTATAATTCCCAAATAATCATTCATGAATCATGATTATTTGTGTAATAGCTTTGGTATGGTTACTTTATAATATACATTGTACACTTATTTTAAATAAATTATTTATTGAATATATCATATATAATATATGTATAGTATACTGTATACATTTAGTATACATTTCAAATCATATAGATAAGTTTTTTTTACTGTTAAATAATAAACAAATATTAATATGTGAAAAAATATGTACATAGAAAACAAATACATGAGCAGATAAACAAATGATATATAGTTATTTATAAATGTCATAGTATACCTATGTTTAACATATATATACATACACATATGTGTATATTGTATGATACATTAAGCTTGAGGAGGTATATGTGTTGGTATGTTTGTTGATTGGGGCAGGATTATTGTGGTGCTAATATATCAATACTTTGTGTGTGGTATTTAATATTGTTATTCAATAATAAGTTAATATACTATGGTACTATATATACCCTATAGGGTATTTGGTAGTAAATAAATACACAAATTCTATGATATTAATACTTATATAGTGAGTATTTGGGAAGAAATAATGCTGGTATTATTTGTATCCTAGACGAATAAAGAATTCATTCCTAACAACTAATAAAACTTGTGACAATATAGCTACAAATTGCTTATTTTCATATTTGTATTGATTTATTAAATATTTGCATTTACTTAACTGCATGAAGCTACATATATGTATATATGATACAATAATTATGAATTAAAACAATAGAAGATTAATTAATGATATATATTTTGAAGATATTCATTTGAATATTTACACTTAATTTCTTACTTTTATTTATTTTTTATTTATTTTAATTCTATTTCTAAAATTGTATGAGTTTTTCATATAAGTTATTATCCTGGTCAATTATTATCAAGGGTTATTATATAATATATGAATTTAAATTATAAATGAAAATTTAAATTATTATGTTATTTTAATGTATACAATATATATATAGTTGTATCTAAATGTAAATAATTTATGATTATTAAGGGAATATATATATGCATTGTATTCATTGGAATATATACATATAATTATTATTTAAATATATATAATTTTATTTAAAAATATCATGAATATATTTATATAATTATTTATTTATTAAAAATAATATCACTACACATATATGTATAAATATTGTTTTTTTTTATTTATTCATTAAATAAGCATTTATACATTATAACTAGTTAAAGTGAACACATCTCAATCAGATATAATCTAATGTTGGTATACCCAAGACCTCCTATAACCAGTTTATAGGAGGTCTTGGTATACCTCAAGGCTCTATAATAGGTTGTTTAATATTCATCATTTATGACAATAATCTAATATCATCTTCAGAAAATGGAAAGTATACATGGATAATATTTCTACAAATAGTACAGCTAATAATAATATAGAAATAAAAACAATATGATTATTATGCCTGTATATGTATTGTATTGGATATGCAATGAATATAATTGTAATATTATACAATTGTAATTGTTAAACTAAATTAATTTAAATGTTTAGTTCTTTTAGTATGCAATATTAAAACAAGGCATGTTTACTGACAATATGATTGTGATGTGGCAAGACTATAGACATCATGTAGGGGCAGTGTTGTACCTTGAATAGTATAGGAACAGTGGTCTGAGGCCATCACTTATGGCTATAGAGGTAACTTATGGCCCTTTAGTCATATCTGATATCCATATTTATATCTGGTATTTAATATATAAATATATACATAGTTTTTATTACAGACATTTATTTACTATTACCTATATAATTATAAAATACACTTTATAATCTATAGTTAAATATTATACTAAATATAGTAATGTTAATGATTTATATTTATTTATATATTATATATCTATGGCCTCCTTTAGCTAAAGGAAACAAATATAGATCTTAATTATTATAGTAATATTATAATAATATTATATCTATGCATTATTATAATTATTATATGTATAGGATTATTATATTATACCTATTCATATATAGTATTGGGTCAATGAACTACAATCAACTTAAATAATATAGGTTCATATAATATCAACTTCAATATATATTACTTATATAATTATTACTTATATAGGTATATTACTTACCTAATGTAATTTAATTATTATAATATCTATACAATATATATATATATATATACATAAATATATGTAATCAATAGAGTTAGGTATGTAGGTATCTCCTACATGTATATTATATGTTAATAGTTTTCATATGGAGCTGTAGTCATAAGAGATTAGTCATAATATAGTCATACCTGTAAGTGCACTTAGCACAAAGATAATCCGTGATGTGTTATCATAACAAAGATAGATGTTATGTAATCATGTTATGCAATGTATAATATTATACCAGGGAGATTCCTGATTATACTATGTATATTGTATTGATATAATGATATGCAATGTTGATATATCTATAGATTTATAGAAACAATAGTCTATATTCTAGAATGTTCTAGAATAGAATGTCAATTGTTGTTATTGATTAATTTAAATTGACGACGATGTAACAATTGAATATCTGATTTGAATAGAAGACGCGTCGTCCGTAGTAACGCCCATGCGTATTGTCACACCTACGTTTATGTCAATGAAATATGTCTTTGATATATTATTATATAATAATAGTTTTAATAATATGTATTATGGTAGAATTATTCTAAGAATATTATTAATTGCAGCATAATATCATTACAAATTAATAGCAGCATAATATACTTTTAATAGCAACATAATAGCACAATGTAAACATTTTAGGATATTAGTTATGCTATTATGAGGCTATTATTGTTAGGTGGGTATATATATAAACACATTATTTATTATATTTTACTATATCTATTTTAGTATATATATTGTAATTGATATTTTATTTGGAATTTTTGCACTGCATTATATATGCCAAGTGATCCAGTAAAAGTGTTGCCCTTTTGATAATCATATATGATTAACAAAAGATTTTATAAACTTACTTCGGTAGGTAGCTAGTGAAATCGGGGTAATTAAACAAACCCAAAATGTCAATACTTAATATATTTATAAAAATGTACACACGTAAGGTAAGAGTGATTTTAATCATGCTATTTCTTATTGATTCCTTATCGGCATTTGGAACATCAAAATATGAGTATAGAGAATACACAACATTTTTTTTTTTAATTTAGGTCAATATTGTACATGCGCCAGGCTGGTCAAATTTAACAACATTTAACATGGGAATAGATAGGAGAATACCAAAAAAACATAAATATATATATTTTTCATAGTTATAATTAAGCTACAATCATGAAATTTTCAGAATATGTGTAATGTGTATAGTTCCTTTGAATATTATAAATTCATAACAAAATTAATTTTATTTCTAGGATTTTTTTTTAAATTATAGGATTTTCCAGAATTTTTTTTGACCTCTCATAATTGTGTACAGAATTGTTATATTTTATCAATTTATATTATATATAACAAAAAAAAACAATTAATTAATCACTATATATTACAATTTGGCCGAAAAAATAATAACTACCCTGGTATTTCTTTAATGTTGTTAAAAATCATCAAAAAATGACCATTTTTTCTGTGGATTGGTACCTTTACACATTTTAAGATTTTTTTTTTTTTTTTTTTCTACTTCATCTTAAGATGTTATATTTTAACGTACAAGTATTATAAATTTAAAAAAATAACTCTTTATAATTTTAATAAATAGTCAAAGTGGCCTAATTTTTTAGAAAATTTGTATATATATAAAATTTATTTTATTGTTTAAATTAATTATCTAATAACTCATATTGTAATTAGGGATACTATAGATAATATTTACTATATATTAATGTTATCTATTAGAAGAATATAGTATTTAAAAAAAGTACTCATTATTATATATATACCCATTACAATACAATACAAATATAATGTACAGAATTCAAATAAATGTCCTCAAGGACATTTATTTATAAACATATACAATACAATTACATAGGAATAACGACATTTCGAGATTTATTTTTTTTTAATAATTTTGTTTTTTAAAACCTCCGGCGCACCACCAATAATGAACCAAAATGAATATGGTTTAATAAAATAGTACCATGAGCATCATATCTATAGAATCTACTATGCCGGTTTAGGATCTTTAAAATTAAATCACTCTTAACGTAAGGGTAAAGTAATAATAATATTGTCTGATATATCCCCACCCCACTTTTAAAGTGGGGTGGGATATCTCAGACTCAATTATTACCATATACTTTGCTAAGAAGATACATCTATAATATCACTTGTTCTCTATATATATATAAATATATACACATATTGTATATAGAGCTAGAGCTTTCTCTCTAGATCTATATGTATATTAGACATGCATTTGGGTGCAATACAAATCAATGTTGGATATAATGATACTACAAAGACTATAAATATCAGAAATATAATATTCATAAAGAATCAAATAATTTGTAGATCTTAAAAGTGGGGGATATTAGATATTATATCCTAAAAGTGGGGGGTCATGTCCCCCCACACCCTTTATGTCCCCCTACCCCTCAATGTACACTATAAAGTGTACACTGTATACTGTATATACACTCTATACACAGTTTATACATTGTACACTGTACAATGTACAGTGTATGGTAGCCAGTTTTGGTAACTGTGTTAGTTCCCTTCATATAAAAGTACCAGCTAACTCGGAATAACTCCTCTTATTCATTCTAAATATAATAACAAAAATAACTGAAAACAGAAACAAATTCATAAAGCAAAACAATATTTAAAAAAGATAGGAATTTACATTGAAAATTAACGAAAAAATTACAGATATATGAAAGGAAAAAATGTGTACAAATAAAAATTGCCTTTTAGCATATGTAGTATATTAAAACATACTTAAAAAAATTTAATTTTTTAATTTTTTAAAAAAATAATTTCATTTTTTCTAAATCGAATAAAAAAATTATCAATAGAATAATATAAAAAAAAATGTTATATTATATATGTCTATCATCATTATATGAATATAAATTTATAAATAATATTATAAAAATAGCATATAATTATTCAAAAAATTAATTTTATTGAGAATTTTAACAAAAAATCAATTTTTCGATAAACTAGTAGTAACATTTTTTTGGTTAGAAAAATATGTGTTTATTATTATTATTATACCTCGTAAATATCCATATAGGCTCACAACAAAGTGTTATGCTTAATTAAAATAATGTATCAAAGAAATAATCGAATACATTATATTAATTACAAAATAAAAAAAATTTAAATTAATTTGAAATTTTTACGTCATTTTTTACTTTATTAATTTCATAATATATTTTACACGTATTTGCCAAATATTTTATTTGTATGACAACGCGCACTTGCACAAATACATAAAATACATAAGTAACATTTTCTATTTATAAAATTTACATTGTATCATAAATGCAAATATTTCTTCATTAAAGTACTTTTGCTTTATCAATATTAAATATTTTGTGATGAAACTTCACAAATATATTTATTATGACATGTATGACCTAGTGTGAGATAGCTAGCAAAACTTTCAAAAACGGGCAACCCTACTGAACACTTTATAGTGTACAGTGTGCATTGTATAACTGTACAATGTACATTGTACAGTGTACTGTGTACTGTGTCAGATTTTCTATGAGCATACGTCGTTTACTGTACAATGTACATTATGTACATTGTACAGTACTGTATATTATGTGGTAAGTAGGGTGCGGCACCTAGGACATGACACATGTCTATGAGCATGCATTGTACAATGTACATTGGTATACGAGGTGTCGGCCACTACTTACCCCTATATAATGCACCCTACTTACCCCTAAATAGTGCACCCTAAAGCCTTATGTTCGGTTGTAATTCTCGCTAATTAACCGAATATTCTATTTTTAAACAATGACTCATGCTTATACGATTCCCAATATCGCGCGGAAGGATATATGTAGTATATAGTATATAATAGTATATATATAATTTACTACTGTCACTACTAATTTGTAATTACTAATATTATAAATAATTTATAGAATTTAATACATTTACAATTATATATATAGTATATAATAATACCAAAGGTTTTGATAATACTTCCCAGCTGACAGAAATAACTTCATAATAGCAACATAATAGCATAAATAATAGCCTCAAATATTTACAGTGTGCTATTATGCTGCTATTATGTTTCATTTAAAAGTCTATCATGCTGCTATTAATTTGTAATGCTATTATTCTGATATTATGTTACTATAGCATAATATATTATAATATATTATTATAATAGAAACATAATAGCAGCATAATAGCATTACAAATTAATAGAAGCATGATAGACTTTTAATGACAACATAATAGCAGCATAATAGCACAATGTAAACATGTGAGGCTATTATGTATGCTATTATGATGCTATTATGAGGCTATTACTGTTAATAAATGTAGGTATGATAACGTACCTACACCGTGTAAGCTACATCGTCATCTATATATTTCATATCTGATCATATAATATCATATATTATATCTGTTGCTATATTTATAAAGTCTCACTACATTTTCAAAAATGTTCAGTATCAGATTGGTTGCATATAGTTAAGTATACAAAATATCGGATCGGTTAATAAATTAAAAAGTATCAAATCGTAGCAATACAATATCCTTCCATTAACATCATTAATATATATATATATATATATATATATATATATATTACAACTTCAATAGTTATGTGTGACGATTTTTTAAGTAAAGTTATACTATTAGCGAATTAAAATGTGATGGCTTTATTTAAGTTAATAGACATATTCATCATTCTAGTAATATAAACAAGTAATATATAGGCGACTAGTGGCGACCTATATAGAGCTACCTATGTAGAGCTAACATTAAAAGTGTTCTTTAAAATAGGTCATAACATAGGAATACTATAGGTCACTATAGGTCACTATAGGTCACTATATGGAAATGTAATTATATAGAATTTACATTGATTTATATTAATTTCTAACCACATTTTTGAAAAATGTTACTATACCGAGTATGACTTATACCTCATACCTCATACATCATACATAGTGACTACTAGTCACTATGTATGATGTCTACTGTATAAGACTATGATGCTAATGATGATGATGATGATATATGGCATATTCAGCACTAATTTAAAGCCACGTTGGGCCACTACTATTACAGAGTTACACAATAGGTACACACAATAGTGTAGGGTACGCGTAGTGATACTAGTGCCGGTGACTCACACGCGTTATGACTCACCATGCACTCACCACGCCTGCAGGCTCGGATCATCGGAACATCGTCATCGACCAATAAGATGGTATCACGTGTCATCACGTCGATATTTAGATATCTTCATCGTTATTGTAACTAGGTTATCTCGTAATACCCACTAGGGGCGCTGCAACGATTTAGGTATGCAGGGGGGACCAAACAATCAAAATAAGTGTTGTGGTAAAAGTGGGGGGGGCAATACATAGGAGGTCCCCCCCGTCCCCCCCGTCCCCCTGTTGCAGCGCCCCTATTAATACCCTATAGATAATACCATATCGATACTACTATAGATGAAGTCCGGTGATCTGGTGACGAGTTATATCGTGCTCAACGATATTACATAACATGTATTACGTAATAATATACATATTTATTTATAGATAATAGAATTTGCTCTGGACACGAAATCAAAAAGATTTTCCGAAGGAAGATCGATCGAAGATGCTTCGCAAAATCATTGACGAAATCAACGAACCAAATTAAATCACTGCGCACGAAATCACTGGCATTACTCTATAATCTATTCTATATTGCGATAATATTGAATTGAATATTCTAGAATTATTTAAAATAGTCAATAATAATGAAATAGAACACGTCTGCTGCGTTTATAGAATAAAGATCGTATAGTAACTACATGACTTACGAGGTGAACTGATATATCAGTTTATAATCAATTTATTTTGACTATAATTATATATCAATGACTAATCTAAATCGAGAATGACTATGGTATTTATTGAAATTACTAGTACACTAGTAAATTTGACCAATATAAAAAAAATAATGACTAGAATTACGAGTCAGTTTATTTTGACTATAGTTATATATCAATTTCTTACCTAAATCGCGAATGACTATGGTATTTATTGAAATGACTATCAAACTAGTAAATTTGACCAATATAAAAAAAATAATAACTAGAATTACGAGTCAGTTTATTTTGACTATAGTTATATATCAATTTCTTACCTAAATCGCGAATGACTATGGTATTTATTGAAATGACTATCAAACTAGTAAATTTGACTAGCTTATTTTTCTCAGCTATAGATAATTGTTGTTTATCCTGTGTGGAATAGTTGATATAAGTATTTGTGTTACATCTATGTGTGTGGGTAACATATGGTAACCTATTTGTAACCTATGTTTAACCTATGTGTAACCTATGTGTAACTGATCAACTGTAATCTATTGGTTTTTATCAGCTCTACATAGCTGTATATATATATATATATATATACATTAGTGTTGCAATCGAACCCTACAATCAGAGTATCGGTATAATATCAGTTAGAAATATTCGAGTATCAGTTCGATTCCGAGTTCAACATTTTATAATTATTGAGTATCAGTATCAGTTCGAAGTCCGAAGTTAGATTGCAATACTAGTATATATATAGTTACGGTGGTTTAACGTTAGTAGCTGTACACTTTTTCTAATATAGTCGTATAATTAGTTCATGGTTTATCGATAATATGAAACACATGTTCTATTACAATACGTCACTACACACACACACATACACACACACATACATACATTCATATATCATACATATCTATATATGTATAATATAGATAACAACTATGTAGGCTATCATGATATGTATGATGATATGTATGATGATGTATGTATGCATACAACTAACATAATAAACGTTAATCATATATGTCTGATGCCTTAATATGCGATTCAGTGCAGGATATAACCTATATGTACGGTAACTCTATGTACTCATTATGTAGGTCATATCTCTACGTATGCTTAATCGTCAACAATAGACTACCATCTTAACAAACCTACAATATTTCCATCCTTCGTATACATTTTATTTATTTATTAACCTATGGGTTAAAGTTAACCTAGTAACTATGGTTACCCGGTGAACTAGTAACGTAGTTACCTATAAGTAACTATAGTTACGTATAGTTACTTAACGTATATGTTACTATAGTAACCTAGACCATCAATACATTATGTAACCCCAACTATAGTATACTAACAACTTATTTAAAACATTAACTTCACACCTATATAGACGAAAGATTGCTTCACTAGCATTAAGGACATGTCCTTTGTAGCATATTACGCAATCCTAGTTATAAGTAGTATTAAGGGTTAAGAAGTAACCAGATTAAAGGGTTAATGGAAACTTTAGTTATCTTTCAAATCAAATTTGTACACCCAACTTACCCACTCACTCATTAACTTACGAATACACACACTTACACACACACTCATATATATATATATATATATATATATATATATTTCTTAAACTACCCGTGTGGCTCAATTGGCTAATATGTTATACTCACAATTAATATGACGCGGGTTCAAGCACCGTCCAGACCAATAAAAATGCCTATTTTAAGACTGGTCTTAAAATATTATTTAGAAGTGATCTTATATAATTGTGTATATATATAAATAATATTCTATCGTTAAAACTACGGATGCCTTAACATGAGAGCCGCTACTAAAGAACATTAGAACCATATGGTTATAATTGTAAAATGTCATCTAAGTTCCTGGATTGAATGAAAGAACTCCACCAAAATAAAATACAAATATATATATATATATATATATATATATATATATATTCTTAATATGAATATTATTTAATTATTGATTACATATATTTTTTATATATTTTTTAAAACAAATTCATTGTCAATAGGATAATGTTAACATTAATTAAATGAATTCATCCTATATGATATATATATATATAGGATGTATATATATATATATATATATATATATATATATATATATATATACATTCTTTCAACATTATTATTACAAGCATATTTGTATTAGATAATTTATAAATTAAGAATGTTTAATATTGTCACATTTTATAAAAAAAAACAATTAAATTTCGTAATTAATAATATTTAAATCGTATAATGTTAGTGAATAATCCTTGCTTAATGAGTAGGCGTGTTTCATACACGCCATACATACATGAAGCCCCGAACACTGAAAGGATTCATAACCAACCCGTGGTCACTTAAAACGAAGCCTATAGGATGATCACGTGGATCCCACGTTAGCCGTCTATAATGAAGAAGCTAATGGTGCATAACGGAATGATCAACTTAGACATCACGCTAAAGGATAACATGACGCGAGCCACATTCTTCGTATACTATAGTAGAGACCCTTGGTACCATAATATTGGGACTACCATCAACAAAACGGATGAAGATCATTACGATAACCCACATTAAGACGAACAACATCAAGACAATAAGCGACCTCACAAACATGTATCCAGACAGGTTCGAAGGAATCAATATTGGTACATACAATATTGTCACCGACCCTACTGTATCACCCGTGGTACACACCCCTAGAAGCCGCATATATCAATTATACATGAAATAAAAGAAGAACTGGACCAAATAGAGTTAAGAGGAGTAATAGAGAAGGTCACAAAACCTACCGACTGGGCTCCATGTTTAGTTTACGCACGGAAATAATTCGGCAAACTTAGAATCCGCCTTGACCCGCAATACCTAAACAAATACCCCACTATCCGACTAAGACTATAGAAGATATATCCTACAGGCTGAAAGGAGAAAATATATTCAGAAAATTAGATGCGCGACAAGGATATTGGGCAATAAGCATCGACTACAAATCCAGTTTGAAACGTCATTCAACAGCCCGCACGGAAGATACAAATTCAAGAGATTACCCTTCGGCTCGTGGCTAAGCCAGGATGTGTTCCAACTGAAGATGGACATACTACTAGATAACTGCTCCGTATCTCTCGGCATAGCAAACGATACGTCTGCAGACGATACATTATTGTAGGGAACAACGAATAAGAGCACGACACGAACCTCCACCGCCTAACGAAATGCGGAGGACTGATCTTCAATAAAGAAAAATGCAAAGTAATGCAAATATACATTCACTTCTTTGGTTTCATCTTCAAAGAATAAGGAGCGAAACCAATTCTAGAGAGAATGAATGCGATACTAGATATAAAACGAACAATAACAAGCTGAAAGAATGTGTGGGCATAGATACGTACGTCGTACACGAGTACCAAACCTATCTATATATTGCGTATACGCACACCACACAACTACGCGACCTGATCAATAAATACACTGACTTTATAAAGTATACGCGGACAGTGTCCTATGAATAGAAATGTAACGAGATTAAACACCTAAACAATAAAGATGGCGAGATCACGTATTTCGACCCTGCCAAAGACATCGTCATTCAGATATACGCCTCAGGAAGAGGTATTGTAGCTGTATTGATGCAGTCAGGCAAACCGGTAGCTTATGACTCACAATCTCTTACTGAATGCGAGCAGAGATACGAAAATATCGAACGCGAAATGCTCGCTGTGGTGTTCGGCTGTACTGGTTTCCACACGTATATATATATATATATATATATATATATGTATGGGAAACACTGTATAATCCGATATGATCACATACAACTATCGATGATTATCCTGAAGAATATATCAAACGCCCCCACGAGACTCCAAAGAATGCTTCTCAATCTATAGATTACACAGTATATATATACAATATAGAGCATACAAACATACGATATCAACATAGAATACGTCCCCGGAAAAAACCTACCCCTACCAGATACGCTCTCCAGACAGCCGCTACCAGAAAACAATGAGATACTGTTCTATAAACAGATATCCTATACCCGCTTCAGCGAGCCTATATTGACCCTAATTAAGAACGAAACCAAGGACGAGAAACAACTCCAAGATTTATTCACCATCCTCAAGAACGGATGGCCAACAGAGAGGAGAACACTGCCCCAGAACCTAAGAGAATTCTGGCCTTCAGAGACAAGCTGACCTTCGAGAATAATATGCATATAACCATGGTTATTAAAGGAAACCAAATACTAATACCGACTCCTCTAGTGCCCTACATACTTAAATACCTACAAATTCCACACCTTGGAATTGTCATAACCAAGAGACTCGCAAATACTCGTGTCTACTGGCCGAAAATGAACAAATATATTCAATACCCCACGGAAGAATGCAGCGATTGCCGAACGCACCAAAGAAGACAATTGCCTATATAATTTGTAAACAGAAAACTACCACGAGAACCATGGGATGTGGCAGCAGTCGACCTTTACTAATTCAATAAAGAACTATACTTGCTGGTTGCAGATATATACACCAAGTTCCCTATCCTAAGTAAGCTATGAAGCACACATAGTCGGAGCATTATCCACACATTAAAGGAGATATTCTCAGAACACGGTATGCCGAGAAACCTACACATGGACAACGGCCACAATTCTCAGCAACGTTCTTCAGTTAGTTCTCTGAAAACTGGAAGCTAATAGAATAGAGGAGAGGAGAGGAGAGGAGAGGAGAGGAGAGGAGAGGAGAGGAGAGGAGAGGAGAGGAGAGGAGAGGAGAGGAGAGGAGAGGAGAGGAGAGGAGAGGAGAGGAGAGGAGAGGAGAGGAGAGGAGAGGAGAGGAGAGGAGAGGAGAGGAGAGGAGAGGAGAGGAGAGGAGAGGAGAGGAGAGGAGAGGAGAGGAGAGGAGAGGAGAGGAGAGGAGAGGAGAGGAGAGGAGAGGAGAGGAGAGGAGAGGAGAGGAGAGGAGAGGAGAGGAGAGGAGAGGAGAGGAGAGGAGAGGAGAGGAGAGGAGAGGAGAGGAGAGGAGAGGAGAGGAGAGGAGAGGAGAGGAGAGGAGAGGAGAGGAGAGGAGAGGAGAGGAGAGGAGAGGAGAGGAGAGGAGAGGAGAGGAGAGGAGAGGAGAGGAGAGGAGAGGAGAGGAGAGGAGATACATATAGTGACATATTGAATAGGAGGATAACATGTAAAATGCTACCATATAAATACAAACATAATACATGTATAATACCCACATGATATATTATATCATCTATATAGTATACATGTGTTATGTGTTTATATATATATATATATATATATATATATATATTTATAATTTATAATAATTTATAAAATAAATGAAATTTATATCAATAGTGATTTATTAAAATTATTAACGACTTTAGATTGGTAAAAACTATCAGATTATTTTTCCGTGTTGCTCACATTATTTCATATAAAGCCTAATTCCACCTATATGACCTTATTTTTGTGATTTATTTGTCGGAGTCATCGGATTAAGTTCTCATCCATAGGATATAGGAGAGATTAGTGTCGTTAAATAACGCTATATCTTATGTAATACTTTAAAGCGAGTTTAGACTTAACACTGTAAATGTACAGATATAGATGCATTCTATATATGTATATTACAAATAATTGTATATTATATACATTTTATATACAATGTTATTATACGATAATATATTTTATATATATTCTGATATATATATAATCTATATTATAAGTTTAATACAATTACAATTGAATTTCAATGTAATCTAGTGTACTAACATTATATATAAAATATATATAATATTATGTATATATAAAGTACTCTGTACAATATACATTTTAAAATAAATAAATAAATATTAAGCATGACTGCCGAATATGAAGGATATCAATAATAACAAACAAACGAGCATATGATAATTAATGAGGTGCTAATGACTTTGTTGTCGATGAAGTTTTGCTAAATTGTGTATAATTTACGTGAACTTTTCAACAATTGATATTCAATAATATTCGCTAAATATAAATAAATAGTCAACTGAACTATGGCACATATTATTGTGAGTGGTAGCAGTTAACCGGTGCGCATGGCAAATACAGTAGTAAGCTAATTATCTAGCTTATTAGCTACGAAGTATAAATAGGGTTATAAGTTAACTATATATTTAACTAATAATAATAATTTTCACACATAAAATAATTACAAAATGTATAATAGTTTTGTTTTCTGGGAATCAAAATCAAGTGTACTAGATTTAAACATCTATATGAATGATTTTCGGGTGGTTTATTTCTTTATATATGTTGACAATATTGGTACAAATTTAAGAAGGGTGTCACTATTATTAGCGAACTATATTTTTTAGAAAGTATTACCGGAAAATATATATAATATATTCAATTGTTGTATTGACGGGAAGTTAAAATCACTACTTCAGGAAGTAAAATAGATTGAATATTTACTTCACGGTAATACTTTCTAGAACATTTTGCTACAAAGTGAACGTGATAGATGTGTGTTCACATGCATTGGATACCTCTAACGATACTAAGAAAACAAATAATGACTACACTAGTCTCTACCTACAGGTTTATATATATATATATATATATATATATATACATATATATAAATATATATATATATATATATATATATATATATAAATATATATATATATATATATATATATAAATAATATTTATTAAATATATATATATATATATATATATATATATATATATATATATACTAGTATACTACAAGTATATACATACAAGGAGTTACGCAATATTGTGAAATATCGTACCTACAAGAACAATAACATCCCGATGATTTCAGATGTGCTAACTCTGAAATTATAGTGGATCGCATTGATCATGTGTTTAATGATATGCTTTAATGCTTTCTATTCAATAATATATATATAAATTAATTAAGCTAATGCAGCATGTGGTTAATATACTATTATTAAACTCGCTTTAAAGTATACAATAAGTTTAATAAAACTTGCATAATGTGCACACATACACTTTCTACCTATAGGTATTTATAAAGTAACTATCTCCACGACAACCGGCTGATAATGCATTCCGTTCTTGACCAATAGAATCACGTTCAGATTACTTTCGTTACCTGTATGCGATACGAAAATATATCTATTTATATATATATATATATATATATATATATTATTTATTAATAGGTTTATTTTATTATTTTAAATGGTATGTCTGTATTACGTTCTTTTATTATTTGTATTTATATAAATACGCTTGAGAAATCATTTATAATATGTTTAAATGTCAATAAATAAACATTCAATGCAATACAATTCAATTCAATTTATATATATAATGTTGTTATGCAAATTAATAGTTATTACTAATTTTTATAAAAAAAACACACATATATATATGTGTGTATATAATTAATATATATATATATATATATATAAATATATATATATTATCTAGAATATCTATTATATGTATGATATACTAGTGCCGTTGAATTCGTTACCGGAAACTGACTATATTTAATATTAAAAACTATCATTTATCTATGAACGTACTATGTAATATAATCAAATGCCATATTTTTCTTAGAGATGTTAACAAAATTCTAATCCAATCAAATCTACCCACTGATAATTTGCTTGTTGCAATACCTATATATATATACAACCTATAACAAACCTATATAATTAGTTTGTTTTCCTTGCTATTGTATAATATAAAACATAGTATATCAGTATTCCCCGGCGCTACGTTCGCAGCATTACATGTAAAAGATAGGCAATCAAGGTGTATACTAGAATACCTATAGATTTTGATATTGTGTAAACAATACATTTATTTATTTATGTTTACATATATAACATTCATATCTATATATTACTCTTAGGTCCTTGCGATTGTCGTATATCAAGTATAAGATAATAAAATGTAGATCTAGTAAATTTGTACTGAATAAATAATAAAACATATATTTGTTTGCATATTTGTGAAACATAAGTGTATATATATATATACAGTATCTACAATTATATTACATTATAAAATATCCTAACTTTTTATAAGTATATGTATTGGTTATATACTCTGCAAATTTTATAAAGATTCATCTAGGGGAGAAAATACTATTGGGTTTTAGATATAGCATAAAAATGGAACAAACATCAGAAGATAAAAGTTTCTAAATTATTATTTGTTTTGTATGTGTAATACATTACACAAATGTCTTTACTAAAAAGTTGATAGCATTAACGATTAAATAACGATATTTATCTGTACTATATATATAAAATTTATTTATATATATATATATGTTATTATCTCTAATTTTTGAAGCTCTCATATACTGGAGTATACTTATAAGTACTATATGTAAATTATTGAAATGACTCAAATATTGTACATCGTTTTTTTTACAGGCATATGTTTATAATTATAATGCACAATCGAGGCACTTATTGTTATTTTTGAATGAACTATGAATCATAGTCTATGATGCATACTTTTAAAGATAAATAATTATATTTGCATATTTTAATAACAAATAAGAACGTTATTGATAACAAATTAGAACGAACGTAACGCCGGACTTTCATTAAGTTAACATTAATTAAGCTAACTATAGCTGATAGCTCAATAGTTAAATAGTAGCTAGCGATGATTCATAAGTTGGGTGACATCCGTGCGTATGATCTCCATGTATTCGTGCTCTAGTTAATCCCCTTAATTACCCCTTAATTATATATCAATCGATTTATAATATTAATATTATTACCCTAATCTATGTCAGTATATTAGTAGGTTATCCAATTAGTATATCAGCTACTATATTTAGTATGGATACATTACGTTCTTTTAGTTGATATGCTTAGGTGTATATATATACAAGTATACTTGGGTGTATATATATATATATAGTAGGTATAGGGGAAAGTAACCGAATACTGACAGTGACAAAATACGGACACTCTCGGTATCTAAGAAACCATAAATCCTACAAAAATGTTTAATGGATAAAATATTCATAATTATATAAATAGTCTAAATAAGTATTTTTTATTTTTTTATTATTTAAAATATTGCTGATATATCTAATAAGCTGATTTTTGTATTACTTTTTAAATTTATGAGAAAACAACATCAACTTTTAAAAACCTTCTCAAGAATATACAAATGTATCGATATAAAACAAATAACATATCAATATATTATTAAAAACTAAATCATTCTTAACATTATATACTTAATTACTATATTTGTTATTAAATATTAATTAAGTTAAAAGAATATATCTAGAGGTCATATAAATCCCTAATACGGGCACTCTAGATGTCTTAATACGGACACCCTATAACCAATCAGCGGGCATCGTGTGAACTATTCTGATTTTCATAAAAATCGCGTACGTTATAATATTAATACCACCACTGAAGCTACATCTAATTTTATTATTATTTATATATTTAACTTGTACTATGAATTAATAAAATAATAAAAATTAATAAATTAATTACTAATTAAATTATTCATAAAATTAATTATAAATAATGTAATTGTAATTTATCTGATTGGATCATCAATAATATATAGTTTATCTAGTGCGCATACCATGGTATATATATATAGGGTGTCCGAATTATAACACAGGGTGTCCGTATTCAGACATGGGTACCGAATACGGACACCCCCGTTATCTGTTGAATAAAAAGATTAAATAAGATGTTAAAATCACAATAATATCCATAATCATATAATATTAATATATTTAAATTTTTGAATAAAAATATTGAGTAATAAAATGTTAAGACCATTTATTATTAAAGTGTCCGTATTAGGTGTCAACTTTCCCCTATAGGGGAGGTATACTTACTACCAGCGCGGTGTACACAATACAGTTATATTACATGTATCTTAACATACAACCACTCTGTTTGAGTGATTCACTTACAGCTAAGGATAGAGGATAAAGCTAAGAGATACTGTACTAAATATACCCCCCGCAACATTACTTACGTAACAATTAATAAAGTGTATTCAGTTATTAATACTTACTACATGATAGGTATAGTTTACGTGTTATCAATACATTATCATATGGCTGTATAAAAGTACTATGTTATACATTATATTGAACAGTTTACAGTGCACTTCAGTATCTATGTGGTATTAACGTGTTATCTTTGATATTGTGAATTCTAACCCATAGCAAATTAATGTTGAACTATATACTAATGTAATGGTTCTAGCCGCTAGAATCTAGCGTGTCTTATATTATTGTTAAATATATCATAAACATTACGGGTAAGCCACAAAGGGTATTCGTATCACTGTCACTGTGCGTTGTCCCATTCACTACTCCTCTAACATAATATGTATTTAGTTTATTAGCGTATCTGAATAGATCTATGGTGTGTTATACCTAATTTAGGATATTTAAAACACAAGCATTACGGTATGGAAAACCTACACAAATACCTACACGTAATAAAAACAAGATAGTCTCGATATAGGGGATACATGTGTACATTGTATTACGTGCCTTTTTCTGGGTATTTTGTAGTCAATTGCCCATCACTTTTGAATATTCGCCCTCACAACAAATCAGATTTTGTCATAATCAATGATATCACATTCCTATTTATTTAGTATAAATCAGTAGATGTAGATTATTGTTCATATACAGTTAACAACATAATTCTCTTTGAAATTCCCCACCCACTTTCAAATCCTTAAAAATGCACTCTTGTACATTGTACATCTATCATTGTACGTCGTACAGTGTACGACGTAAGGTGGACTGTGTTTTGTGACAAAAATTTCAGTTTTACCTGCCTCACAGAATATATATGGTATATAGTAAAATAATGATGGAAACAAAGTTTTAGATTTTAAGTATTAAGTATTACAAATTAAGTATTGAGAATGCTAAATACAAAAATTCCAAATTACAACCATTTGAAAATATATACTAAAATTACACAAAAATGTGCTTAAACATCCACATTTTATAAAATAACAATTATTATTATTTATTTTTTGATAATATATTAATAATATATATATATATATATATATATATATATATATATATTATTAGATTCTTATTAAATTTAATAATAATAAATTAAAAGTTATATCAATTTTACAAAAAAGTAGTAACATTCTAGGACATTTCTAGGAATTAATAAAAAAAATTCTTAAAAATATTTCACAAATGATTGTAAGGAGATTAAAGTAAGAACATATTACAAATGTGCTTATATTCTTGAATTATAAACACGAAAAAATTAGAATTTTATCCAAAAAAAAAAATCACATGTAAAATCTCCTATCTATCCCATGTTAATTTTAAAATGGCCATATATCCCTGAATATTTACTTAATCAATATTAATTGTTTGTGTATAGTATTCAGTACCCTGCTATCTATTGATGCAGAGTGAGCAAGGTAAAACGGAAATAATTGTCCAATATCACTCCACTTTACCGCGCGTGCGACGCAAAAAAATGGTTAAGGTGGAGTGATATTTTTGTGAGTGATCCACAGTGTACGTATCTCTATGTATCCATACATAGCCTGGCTATACGGGGATGGATACCCCTCTATAGAGAGGTATTCATCCCCGTATAACTATATATAGTCATATATATGTCACACTGGTTTAAGCTATAGTAAGTATATATATGTGTGATGTAAATGATGCTCAAATCTAAAGCATGATGAGGTCTCAGTCTCAGTTACCTAAATTCTCAACTCGGCTCGGGCTCGTTTTGCTAGAGTCTCGGCTTGGCTCGGGCTCGTTTTTTTTTCCGAAAATGAAAGTCTCGGCTCGGCATCAAAAAGCTAGGTATTATTAATACCACTAGATGAAATTCACATTATTATTCACTGAATCGCGAAGTTGGCGTACATTTTTTTTTTAATTGATGTAAATGTGAAATATATAAAAATTAGTAATAAAATGAAGTCTCAACTCGTCTCGGACTCGTTTGACTAGAGTATCGGCTCGGTTCGGGCTCGTTTTTTTTCCGTAAATGAAAGTCTCGGATTATTTACATCACTAGTATATATAGATACCTCTACTGAACGTTAAAACACGCATAACACTATAGTGTTATGTATATAGCCATGGTTATGCATATAGCCGTGCATGCATGGTTATGTGTATACACATAATCATGCATGGCTGTATATCAGGGGTGTATACTATATATAGTTATGTAATGTTGTATGTAATTACACACAAACATACATAATGATGAATATATATATATATATCAATATTTGTATATTATATAATAATATATATTAATATATAATATATAAATACTATTTATTGAATACTAACAGTTCGTTCGATGTTGATACATGATGTAGTTATGTTCGAATTTAAAAGTGATGTGTTGATTTATTCTAATTTATTTACTTATGTGTTTACATAAAATGTGTTTGTTTATATTTATTATTTATTTAATATTATTATTTTAATTTAATTATAATATCCTACATAATGAACAAAGTTTCCGAAAGATGGATAACATGCATTATCCTATAGGATACATAGTAATAATAATATTTATGTATTGAAATCTCATATATATATATATATATATTGAATACAATACAAATAGCGGATACAAATGTACCCATGAAGAAGTCATAGACGTGTACGTGTTATAAATAACTGTGAGAGGCTCCGTACATGTATACATTGTCCCTCGCGCCGACTACTGCAATACTTGCAAGTTTCTCATCCCGACTATCTAATACATACACTGTAAATCGTTTATAATTCCTCATTCTATCTCAGTAGATTATCTCGTGCCAATGTAACCTCCCCTCTTAATTATCCTCCCCTGGCTCCCAAGCAAAAGAGACTAGTTTATAAAACATTCATGCCTGTTAATAAGCCCACTACGGCAAATACTCGGACCACTTAGCTAATATCCATTATCCCACATCCATGTCCTCTTTCAACACCTAATATCTTCAAACTCTACATAAGTGGTCTCGTGGTAAGAGAGATCGCAATTATCTATGAGTTGACGAGTACTAAGCGGGAGCAGAATGAGACTTCTATAGAAGTATACGGAGTATACGAAGTATACGGAGTTTACAGATAAATTATTAAATAGGGAATTTAAAAAGGTAAAGATTACGTGGAAGATGATTGTTGTAGAGAGTCTTATAAGAGACCTATAAGATACATTTAATTAATATCAGATTAAGTCAGGTTATGTGTAGACTACACAGTGTAGTATGGGAAAGGATATTTCATGTAAGAGTTTGAGGACATGTATTGATAGTTGGGAGGAAGTATCGATTACGGATACATATCAGAGTTATGGTGTTAAGGTAGGGAGTAGTCAACGTAATTGGCAGGATGGTCAGGGTATATATGGAAATGTATCATTAAGAGCGGGTAGTCCGAAGACAAACTATGATAGAGGTCGTGTAGATAACTATTTTAGAGAGGTTCGATACTATCGCTGTTATAGATTAGGTCATATACGTAGTAATTGTAGAGTAGATTTAAACGAGAAATTCCCTCGATAGGTTGATAGGTTGATCGAATGGAATTGTAAATAACTATCGGTTGGTAGGTGATTGTGTTATAAAATTAGTATATATAGGAGGGAGGGAGATAGAATATTTGATTGACATGGGTAGTCAAGTATATATTACATTCAGTTTATTTAAAAAAATAGTTAATATAAAAATAAGAAAACTTTCTCCATGGATAGTTAAAAATTAGAGTAGTAAATTGTGACAATTTAAAGTATATGGGTTATGTAGAATTATATATATATTTAGTATTAGAGGTATAAATATAGGGGAAAGGGTTTTATAGTATCGGGAATGGATAATTTAATAGTTATAGGTGTGAATGTTCTAGGTGGTTTGAGAAGCATGTCTGGTATTTAAGTATGTAATGTAGTAAAGGTATTATAGTAAAACATGGAGTTATGAAATATAGGTTAATAATGACATTGTAGACAAAAATACAAAAATAATTGGATATGATATAACGCCAGCAACGAAGATGTGTATAGATTATAGGAAGTTAATGATAAGTATCCATTACCTATAGGCTCTATAGAATAGATGATACATTAGATACATACGATGGTGCAAAACTTGTTACATCTGTTGATTTAAAGGCAGATTATATTCAGGTGCACGTAGTAAAAGATGATAGATAAAATACTGCTTTTATATCACATCTATGATTACATGAGTACAATAGAATACCTTTCAGCAACTTTTCAAAGAATTATGAGTAATGCATTATTTAAATTAAGAAAGTTTAATTTGCGAGATGTATTTTGTTATCTAGATGATATTTTAATATATTCTAATCAGTGTTCCATAGGTTATTACCGCCTATGGTAATAACCGCTGTAATAACCGGTAATAACCTGTCCGGTAAAAACAGGTTTTTAGTGTCTAGTGTCTATATAATTTACAATTATATATTATTTATAGATTTTATATTTAATAGATAATATACAATTATAAAGTTAAATAATACTACATTAAAATCAATATTATAAGATTTTTTATATTAAAATAAAACCTTTATTAATTTTGACTATATGTAAAGAAAACATTTTTAAATTAAATAAGTCAATATATATATATATATATATAAAATATTGAATATAATAATATATTTATTTTTGCATTAGTAAAAGGAAAGCCCATTCACACCAAATAAAGCGAGCGATTTTTCACCAATATGCGCAGTAACGAAATCGTCGAGAAATAGTTAAATATTTAGAGATATCTCGAAATGATGAATAGTGATATTGTCACGATATCGATGATATATTGGTGATATATCGGTAGGGGTGTAGCACAGAGAGAGAGAGAGAGAAAAATCCGTACGATATCGGTGAAAAATCGGCCAACTTTTTCGGTGTGACAGGGACTTAATATTGTAAAAAATAATATATATATTAAACAATAGAACTAATAATATTTTCATTGAGAAATTATTTGAATGTATTCATTATTTGATTTTATACCATGATATTTAATTAAATATATTAAATATATCTATATATATTGTTAATTATATATATATATATATATATATATATATATATATATATATATATATATATATATATATATATATATATAAATACTGAATAAAATATTTATTTTTATATATATGAAATTAAATATAGTTTTTACAAATATTTTTTACAATACTGTATAACTATTTAGTAATATTTTCATTGTGTAATTTTATGAATATATAACACAGTATGATTTTATTTCATTTATAAAATATATCCAATGACATAAACTTGTTAATTTTACAATATAAGGGTGGCAGACCTCAAAATCCAGTTGGATTTAAAATAATAAATGTACTATAAATGGCATAATAAAGCAGACAAATGTTGACAAATTTTCAAATAAATCTGCTAGATTAATTAGCCATAACATTTATATATAAATGAATCAATATTACTTTAAATTTCAATATAAATTTTTTTTAAAGGTATTATATTTTATGAGTACTAGGTTTTTACCGGTAATTACCGGTTATTACCGGTAATTACCGTAAATTAACATGGTAGAGATAGGTTTTTACCGCTTTTTGCCATTTTTGCCCGGTAAAAACAGGTTTTTACCGAAAATAATAGAACCCCGATTCTAATAGTTCAGAAGAACATTAAATATTAATAAGGACGGGTTTTATGAAGTTTAGATCGGTGGGCTAAAATTAAATACGGAGAAATGTAATTTATTTTATAGTCCAGTAGCGATTTTAGGTTATAGGGTGTATGTTGATGGGGAAACTATAGACGAGGGAAATATAGAGGCAGTTAGGAAATGGGCAAGGCCAGATAAGGTAACATAATTATGATTTGTTATGGTTTTTGTAGCGTACTAGGTAAATGTATGACATATTTTACCACCATGACAAATCCATTACAACAGTTTATAATAGATGTTAATACTAGCTCCGGGAAAGTGATAAGTAAGATACTAAGTAAGAACACTAAAGTAGTATGGAACGATAAGGCTATATAGGCATTCGATAGTATTAAGACTAGTTCACCTAGTGCGCCAGTACTAGCGTACCCGATATGGGGAGATCCATCTAGATTATAAACCGATGTATCGGATGGATATTGGATATGGAGCTATTTTAAGCCAACAATTGTTACTTAAGTAGATGGTAAATATAGAGTAGTAGCATATGCTAGTAAGTCTATAGTTAGTAGTGCAAGAGCGAATTCCCGATATGCATCTAAATTAGCGTTTAAGACTGTAGTATAGACTACATTATGTAAGAGATTTAGTCATTATATAATACGTAGCCTTTGTGAGGTTATACAAGATAATAGTGTATTATCTTAAATTTATTCTACTAAGAAACACAGTGCTATAGATCAAAGAGTTATGAATAAATTAGCACCGTATAAACTTACGTTTAAATCTACACATGGGAAAGAGAATAGTAGGGAGATATGGCAGATGTATTTTCTAGGTTAAGACCTCTAGAGGGTTGTAGGTGTAAGGATGAATATAAGAGTTATTTAACATAAATAGAAGTTGATAAAGAGGATGGGGAATGCTATAGGTAAGGATGAGTTAAGTAGTAAATAGAGGGATGGTCCAATATTGGAGGTGATTGACTAACTTACAATTATTATTTAATATTAACCAACATAAGAAATATATACTTATTAGAATAAAGTTATGAAATATATGAAGTCTTTAAAATATTGGACTCATGCTTTGTAATGAATTAAATGTAAACATACTACATATACTATTAAGGTGGGAAGCGTTCGTTTTCATTTTGTATCAACAATTATTCTACTTTAAAATATTAAATACATTTCATTACCTTTATAATGATGTATAATAAATAACTATGGTTATTATGAAATATGTGACATTAAAATAACTACAAGTACCTTAGTTAAGCATTATTATGTACTATTTATTACATACAAAACTTTAGAATCTTATATCTAGGATTTATTTACAAAATTTATAATATTTGGAAGATTCCACAGTTAGAACCGTTCTATAAATCTTTATAACACTTGCACAGTTTATAAATAATATATTAACCTGTTAACCTGTGCCGTCGAGTCGTATCCGACCCCTGGCGACATCGATGACAGCAGATCTCCAACTCCTCATACATCTTGAGGGTCGCATCATGCTGAAGATAGTTCCAGAGAGGTTTTCTTTATGCTATACAGCCATATTTGCCGTGGTCTCCCTCTGCTTCTATAACCCCCCATTCTTCCTACCATCGCTTCATATTCCATTCCGTCTGTTCTTATGTCATAGCCAAAGTAGACTAATTATGCCTTGACTATCCTTGATGCAAGCGTATATTCTGGTTTTATATTGTCAATAACCCATATATTTGTATTTCTGTCGGTCCATATTATTCTTAGCAGACGTCTCCAACACCACAACTAAATATAGAAAGCTGCCTACAGGAGCATAGTTGAGTCAAACTTATCCTCAATCTGCCCCCATTGTGACATGGAAGCGGATACACTCGAGCACCGGCTCCAGTAATGCCCGGCGACGGCCGGGAAACGTATACCTGTGTTTAGGGGAGGGGGGAGGGCGGCACCCCAACTATCAGTCTTAGTCACTTCACCCAAGACTGTCCTAGCATTTGCAAACGGGATCTGACCAGTGTGAACACCTGCCGCCAACAACAACCACAACTCAAAAGCATCGATCTTCATTCTCTCAAGCTTTCTCATTGTCCAATATTCTGCTCCGTATAAGACTATAGGGAAAACTAATGTTTTTACAAGCCTAATCTTTGTTCTGAGGTAATTCCTTTATCTTTCCAGATTGTCATTAGTCCCCCCCATTGCATATCTACCCATTGCTAGCCTTCTGCGTATTTCCCTCTCACAGAATCCATCATTGGTTATTATAGATCCCAGGAAAATGAAGTGAGATACTACTTAAATATGTTTGCTAACTATGTTGTAAAACCATTTCTCCTTAATCTTCAATCATAATTACTTTAGTTTTACCTACATTTAAATAAAGATCTTCCTTTTCACTAGCCAACTTTATTTTTTCCATAATTTCTATGGGATTATTGTTGTGTCGTCAGCATATCTCAGATTAGTAGTCCTTCTACATCCAATACTGATTCCCCCCATCCCAATCTTCTAATGCCTTTCTCATTATGTTTTCTGCATATATGTTCCAACAGTAAGGGGGATAAAATACATCCTTGTCTTACCCCTTTCCCTATGTTTATAGTATCAGTTTGACCGAACTCTGTTCTTACATTATCTTCTTGTTTCGTGTATGGCTTTCTCAGTAGGACTATTAGGTGAACTGGAACTCCCATTTCTTTGAGTATTATCCATAGTCTCGCATGATATATGCAGTCTAAAGCCTTTTTATATTCGATGAAGCACATATCCACATTCCTGTTATGTTCTTTGGCTGTTTCCATCATCCACCGTAAATTAACTATGTGATTACTTGTTCCTCTTCCTAATTAGCTATATGATCCTGTTATATCATTTATTTCCATGTATAGATCTCTTGTTCTTCCCTTTTTATTGTTTTCTTCTATTTGTCTAAATGTTTCTCTTACATTTATCTCCTTGTCATACCTTGCTTTTTTTTTTTAATATATAATATATATATATATATATATATATATAATATAAATAAATTGATTTAAATATTTTTTTTTGATATAATTTAATAGTAAAATGTCGAGTCGAGTCTAACATATTCAAGTCTATTTAAAAATTGGTGAAATCGAATTCCTAGTTTATTTTTGTGTGTTAGGCGATTATTTAAAATAAGATGATATCTTTAAAACTGTACTTAACACATATAAGTATGATAAATTAAATATATAGAATTATGGCATAGTTGAAGTTTGTTTATTTAAAGAAATACTATATTTCATATATAGATTTATTTATTATTAATGTAAACATCAGTCACGTCACCTTTTGACCCTTTTGATAGAAGCTAACGATTAATGTTAACTGTTTTATAATGTTTTCTATAATTTTAAGATTAATTTGGATTAGAAGCCTTATATTTTTGGATTTATAGTATTCGAAGCCCTGGGTTTAAAGTAGTTAGATACTTGTTTTGGATTTGAAGCCATGATTATTAAGATTTGGTGGAATCGAAGCTTTGCAAGTGTTTGAAATGTTACATCCCTAATATACACTACTATTTTAACAATTTATATTTATTGGATTCCGTGATCAATGTTATACTAGATTTGAAATCTGATAATGTACCGTTAAAGAATGAAGGATATTGTAATATCTGGTAGTTGGTTGATAGTTCCACAAAAGTAAAGTATACTTACAAGTAACTATGTATAGATAATTCAATTTTTTAAGTATTTTATATATTATCTACTAAAATGTATTATGTATATAATTAAAACAGCTAAAATACCAATATATATATCCCTCATATAGAGATTTGTATAACTAGTCTATTATTAGTTTATCAAACTTTAAAAATATATTTATTTGCTATTTAAAAATATAATCTATGAAATAAAAACATATTTAATTTGATAACAAGAATATAAAAATGCTTAATGAATCTTTTCACTTTCTATAATCTAGTATATGCAAATAAACAGTACGAGTATACCATAGATTAGTCCTATGAGATTCCTCGAAGCAATATCTAATCTAGATTACTTATACATATATATTACGAAATATAAATGGAATAATTAGTTTTATGAGCAATAAATATGTATACACGCATATATATATATTTGATTTTTATTAAAAATATAATTGAATTAAAAATTAAACTTAATACATAAACAAGGTAAACTTTCACAAGAATTAATTTATATAATTTATTATCGAGTTCATAAATGATGGGGTATCATCATCAGGTAGCCACTGGGTAGCAATATAACATAACAAACGGGTTACGAGGGGGCGGAGTGGGGCGGGCGGGCGGGCGGGGCAGTCAAGATAGGTGTTATGATATAAACACAATCGACTGTGTTAATGAGGACAATAATAGTAGTAGTAGTAGTAGTAGTAGTAGTAGTAGTAGTAGTAGTAGTAGTAATAATAATAATATATTATCGTGGGGTCGGGGGTGGGGGGGGGGACGTTATAAAAATATAAAGACTACTCGTGCGTAGCTTTGTGGCGCCGCCTGGCGATAACACATTTACTTACAAAAATATCATATTGTGATAAAAAATAACAATACACATAAATATGGTATATATATATATATATATATATATATGTATATATATATAAATATATTTGCAAACCGCCATGGCGATCTACAATAACAACATAGCAAGTATCATCGCTTCTCTAAATTATCATATCATAAAGAGGTGACTGTTTAACATTAATCCACTCGTATATATATATATATATATTATATATATATATATATTATATATATATATATATATGAGTGGATGTGTATATGTAGCAACGTTTATGTGGGGATGAGGGATGACGTAATATTCTCACTAGTAATAATGGAGATTGGCTGTTTAAAGTGACGAATAGGGAGGTGGGACGAAACTCAGGGCGATTAAAAGTTCTAGAGGGGCGGGGGGGGGGCGCAACCGGATATATACGAGAACGAAGGTAGTGGGGGTGTGCGAGCTGGGTTACCGGTAGACACGCCTCCTCCTCCTCCCCTTGCTGACTGCAACAGTCGAGTTAACAACAAAGTGGTTCACGTAATTGCGATTAGTTTATTCAATAAAATATTTATTTATATATATATGTGTGTGTGTATGTGTGTGTATGTGTGTGTGTAAGTGTGTGTGTAAGTGTGTTTATGGAGGTGTGTGTGTGTGGATGCGTGCGTGTAAGATTGTCTCTAATTTTCCTAGTCGTTCGTGCACCATCACAAGCGTAGTTGATTAATCGAATACCGGTCGGTCGGTGGGCGGGGCGGGGGAGGGGTAGGTTTATTGAACTTTGACCTTTCCGTTTTGTTGACCGTTCACCTTGTTGTTATTGTTGGCCTTGGCTGCGGCGGCTCGTTTACCGTCGGAATGCAGGTAGGTGTTGTAGAAGAACAGCGCGAACAAGATGAAGTAACTGATGTACATGGAAACCGCGTAGAACACGCTCTCCTTAGTAACGGCGCAGTCTCCGCCTCGCTTCAGTATCTGTGAAAGGGTAGAGGTCGTCAGAAGGGTCAGAGGTCAATACAACTATGTATAAGGGAGGCTGGAGATGATTTTGTGGCGGTGATATTTTATTATAGATTATAGAATCTATTAACACTTAATTGGCACTGCAATATACACTCTATAAATCAATAATATTGGAGGGGGTGGCCCCTAATAAAACATTGGAAGGGCGACCCTACCTCCTATTGCTGCACCCATACCTTTATACATATATATATATATATATATATACATATATTAATGTGTATACATTACTATGTGTATATTTGAACACAAGCACAACACAATCACAACACAGCAATGCACCCATGCAACAGTGTACCTAATATGTGGATGTGATGATTTATTATTAATAGAACTTTTAAACAGGCATTATTCACTGTTTTTATGATGAGATTAAACCTATGCTATACTGAAAAAATGGCCTGATTTAGTGCTTTTAGTTAGTTTGATAAGATTTAAGTACATTTAATTGTATTAATATGTCTGATTATCCTTCTTAGTCAGCTGTAAGTAGTATTAATATATTTAGTTGAAATTATTTTCAATATTTTGTAATATATATATAGTAGTTTATATAGTATACTATAGTTTATATAGTAGTTTATATAATGCTGCTTATGTTAGTAACTCAGCAAGCAAGCAAGCAAGCTAACTAGCTAAGGAGGAAAACGTTGCCACTCCCACTGTAACAATGGCGTCACGGTAACAATGTATTACGTAGGCAGGTAGGCGAGTTACGTCATATGTGTGCGAGTGTGTGTGCGCGCTCTAGTGTGCGTGTCAATCCGGTGCCGTACGGGCAATGTTTAGTGGGTGAATGTATGCTGGTGGGGTTACTGATACATGGGGTAATGGGGTTACAAGACATGGGGGTAATGGGGCAACTGAGACATGGCGTAATGTGGACCTACTGGGGCTAACTCTATAAGCACATAACACCCCCTATAAACAGGGTATATCCTATCTTAGCGTGTTTAAGGTTAACATGCCGGTCATAAGGACACGTGGCTCTATCACCAGAGTATTACAGAGTGTGACCTTTAACCTCTACAGTGCGGTTCATGGTTGTAGGTACACGTGTACCGCTGAAGTTAACAACACACATACGTCCTACACACACACATACATACTATAGTTATCAGTAAGTACAGTGTGTGTTCTATATGTTGTGTACCCAGTGATCATCAGTATAATATATATATATATATATATATATATATATATTTGTGTGTGTGGGTGTTTGTGTGTATGATAATATGTGTAATATAATATAGCAATACAAAATGGTAACACAGATATATTATATTATAATGTGTATATATATATGCATGTGTGTGAGTATATTTATAAAAACATATATACATAGGTATACCTACACTGTGTAGGCTACACACACACACACACACACGCACACACACACACACGCACACACACACACACACACACGCACACACACACACATATATATATATGTACTATGGCGGTATTATAGAGCGAATGGATACGCAGTTTGTGAACTTTTCGTGACACCATCGTTCTAAATATATCACCGTATATCATGTCATGTTCAAAAGAATGGATTTATTGAGCCAATCCAGTTAAAAAAAAGATTTTTTATAGACGATACCACACCATCTACATCATCGGTACATCGTCCTAGATAACGGTCAGAACATTCGTCACATAGTTAATAGCTAGATAGATTAATAGTTTATTATATGTACGAATTATATGGGTATGTGGGATAGGGTTAGGGGTAACGAGTAAGTACATATAATCATACGTGAAACACGGATGAACAAAACAAAAAGGAACACATAGAATATATACAATAAAAAACATATTGAATTAATCATGCCTCTAATGTTACAATAATATATATATATATATATATATATATACACTACAGTAGAACATATATGTTGTGGATGATCAATAATACATCACATAGATAATACACACAAACATAAGACGTAAGTAGTTTTTTAATGAATAATTAGACTTTGAACCAATCACAGAATGTACTGCGCGATCGGACGAGGAGAGGTGGGCTGGCTAGAAGCTAAACGACGGGTTATGAGAGACGGAGATGTATGTTGTCGATTGTAGAATCACGTGTGTGTATCTATTATTCTATAAATAGAACAACTACACGGCGACCTCGAAACAAAGCGAACCGGGTCCATTAAACGTGCATTACCTACAGAGATAGGGTGTACTACAGTGTACCTACGTAGGTATACAATGTGGCGTACACTACACTGTTATGCTGACCTCACCGAATGTGGGCCAAGGTACATCGCATTCGTGCGCGCAGGCTTTTTACGTATAAAAAGTCAAGATATGTGACATATTCGATTTGTACTGTAGATAGGCAGCGTGTTTATACCACGTGGCACATAGAAAGGATGAAATGTGTGTATATATATTAAAAAAATTAATAAACAATAATGTTAAGCCATATTGAAATATAATATATTAATAGCATGTTATTATGATATGCATGTACATGTGTATACATATATATATATATATATATATATATATATATAATTAATATATATATAAAGCGGAAAATAATACAACATAACATTTAATAAAATATCTTGAATATACTGTATATATAGAAATTTAATTGATTTTTGTTTTTAATCTGTATAAAATAAAATATAAATATATATATATATATATAATTATATAAATATACTCTTATACAATATATGTATATCATCATTAAACTCAATATAGTATAAATTGTACTTTAAATATAGATTTCATTTATATTTCGTATTTTCTCAACAAAATTATATAATAAAATATGTTATACAAAGATCTTGGGTATTAACTTTAGATAGAACAACATCTGATTTGTATTCAAATTAATTTAACAAAATTAACATTCCAAATATCTTTCTATGAATACTTCATACCATATGAATGGACAATAATGTGACCTAAAATTTGTGGGAAAATATTTTGAATATTCACAATTCAATTAATTGTTTGTAGATTGTATAATGTAAAATATAATATTTTAATAATGTTTTTTATAAAGTTGATCTTTATTTGTAAACAAATTAAATATCTTAACATAAGCTCGGTTTATTTTCCCAGTTCACTATTTTTCATTGATTGTGTATTAATACATTAATGTATGATATATTATATATTTACTGTATGATATATATATATATATATATATATAACATATATGTATGCAACTATACATTATAATATATTGAATTAATAAGCTTATTATAAAAATATCAAACTAAATAGTATTTAAATAATATTTCATGTTTTGTGTATATACAATATACACTATTGATTGATAACTAAAAGCCAATACTCGGATCAATAGTTTTAAATAGGTCACGAAATAGATCTAACACACACACATACACACGCACACACACACGCAGGCAGACGCACACACACACATCACACCATGCCCTGCAGGTATCACTATCGTACAAGCGATGGTATCGTAATACAATCAGATAATAGATCCACGCATACATCCACTCTACCAGGATACATACATATATGTAGTTTACTCTCATAATCGATTTAAAGAAAGTTTCTTTATATCGACGACACACTCACACACACACGTATATGATACATACGTGTGTAGTGTATACTAATGCCCATATAAGGAAGTACAATTATCAAGCGTAAGTGTTCTAAGTGTGTACATAATATATATATATATATATATATATATATATATATATATATATATATATATGTGTGTGTGTGTGTATATGACATTTGTATTATGATGTATTTAATTACACGATGAGTACTCTACAATTAGACATGTTACCTACTTACGATACGTGTGTCGTACGATATCATTAGGTAAATTACCCACAATGCCATTGGTAATGTTAGGCCTGCCTTCCTGTCGAATACATGCAGGTATATTTAAACATATCGTATATCGTGAGTATGTTTTCAATATAAGTTACAAACACACGCACATACATACGCAACCACATATACACATACCCATACACACACATATATATACATGTGTGTGTGTATGTGTGCATAATGAATGTACGTAACTTGACTAAACAATGTGATTAAAGTCGACTGTGTGCGCACCACTCAGCGCCGCACTTCCCCTAATAACAACACCTCTTAACGGTTAACGGGATCGCTCGGTAATATAACCTGATTACGCAACAGCGCGTGCTTACGTAATCGTTAGTTAATTAGGTTAATGGTGTGCGCACGCTCACAGCCGCAGTAGCATACCCATAGTACTACACACACACACACACACACGCTAGTAGAGCTATGAGTCATAGAGCCTATGAATCACTCGGGATGCGACTGTACAGTAGTTGTGTCAGGAGAACGGTACATATACACAATACACAATCTATTTATATAGCGTGAACTATGTATACATGTGAATATTAGTATTTCTTAGGGGGGTGAGTTTAGCGAAAAGTGCACCATTAATATTAGCATAGCATAATAGCATAAGCATACTAATGGAACGCACACACACACAAGAGGGCGACTACTTCTATGTTATAAGAACATACAATCGCACGTATAATATATAGCTGTAGAGAATGTCAATGTATGTATGCTTATAAATATGAATGTAGAAAGTTTATACATACATACATATATATATATATATATATATATATATATATATATATATATATATATATATATATATATATATATATATATATATATATATATATATATATATATATATATATATATATATATATATATATATATATATATATATATATATATATATATATATACTAACAATAGAAAATGGTATGAAAAAAATATATATATATAAATATAATAAAGTATATTATCGGGGGATCCTTAGTTAAGCCCGAAGAATATGTCGCGATTATATAGTCACGGGGGGTACGCAGGGGAAATGTTTCACCTAAAGATGGACGTGGTCAGGTGACCTAAGCGAAGTCACGTGACATATCGCTATAGCTCGAGAGTATCGTTCGAT